>FR990087.1:16409513-17009513 GCA_905404285.2 Erannis defoliaria
ACCATACTGGCTTTTCCATAAACGAAAACATCGTGAGAGTTTTTATGTCTATGGATTTGAATGCTATTTGGAACGAAGTTAGTTCGCGCCAAAGATTACGAAGGATGCGCTATCGCGTAATAAAACAATGATTGAAAATGACCCCCGTGCCTTCATGTTTACGAGTTGCGCTGGAGTGCGAAAGAAGATAGCACTTTTATGAGAGCAAAAGGGATAGCGCGCGTCTCGCTTAGTGAGCGCAGACAGGCGAGACAGTCCTTAGGGCCGTCTTCACGGGGTCAATAAAATCTGTTAAATAGGCTGATTATGTTTGTTTAAGTTTAATCTAAGATAACATTATAATACTATACTATACTTTAATATAGCATATCAATTAGCATGTTCAACATAGCGTTTTTTCGTATGCATTCGTGTATATTCGTATAGTTCCAAATAAGTGCATTTAAAATTAAACAAAAGCTCAATAAAGATTGTGGAATATTTTTATATGAAGTATTTCCACACTCTGGGCATTGCTGTTTTTTTTTTGTTTTTTTTTAAATTTTTTATCAGTAAGAAAAATAAAGCTTAAACTCTTTATGTGGATTGTTTCCTTCTATACTACCACATAAGGCGCTGCCACAGTACCTATACAATGTGTAACGAAAAGGTTTAACAATACTGAAGGGTTTTATATACTCATCATTATGAACAACATTTACTATGGGGTCAACCCTGAAATCGCGAAAATAAAATCAGCTGTTCCATAAATTTTGTCCAATGTCAATCAAATTTTTGTATGGAACAGCTGATTTTATTTTGATGGTTTCAGGGTAGGCCCCAGAACAAAAAAATTACATTCCCAAAATTTCCATTTCATTTTTAATTCACAATTCTTTTGGATTAGTAATAGGGTAGATGACTGATGTTTAAATCGTTGAAACCAATAGCTTTGATGAAGAATGTAAGTAAATATAGTATGTTTATTGAAAAAATATTTTAAATCGGCTATTAATGTTCTGATATATAAGTGTTTAAAGATTTTGGTAGAGCCAACTCTGTCCCTTTCCCACAAAACAAAAAATGACGTCATGCCTTACTTGTTAGAATATAATTTATATGGCGTACAGAGAAGTGACGCCACGATTTGCTGTTTCGCCTCTCTGTCTAGCATGATATTAAAATGCTTATTGTTGACCAGATTTTCATTTTCTTTTCATTAATCAGCTATATTTATGGGCCACATTTTAAAAGGACAATAAAAAAGACCCAGTCATCTAGCCTATTCTGATACGCGTAATCATTTACCTATACGGCCGCCTCACTTAGAACCAGCTCCCATTCTAGGCTAGGTAAGTTTACATTCTTAGATCACGCCGTCGCTGAACAGGTGAGCTGAGTTCGTAACTTAACAAAACATTCAGATACGTTCAACGATTCTAGGGCAGAGCGGTAGCAATGTTTTAATTGTATCGACAATATATCGTTGCTCGATTTTTTTATTCGTGTACGTCACAATTTCCGTTACTAGAATCAGCTGTTATCAAACCAGCTGTTTTTGCACGTGTGTTAACCGTTACAATAGTAAGAGGTCTCATTCACAAATGGAATTCCATTTTTGAATCATCCGAACGCAGCCGAGCACAGTCAGCTGATCGCCGAATGGGAATTTTAAAATTCGAAGCGCACGCCATTGGCCGAACATGCGCTGCGCAGGAGCTTAAGGGAGATTGGGGTCAGTCTGCTGTTTTGTCACCTGGTTTGAAGTATTGAACAAATTGAATAGAGTGAGCTCAATAGCTATTAGGGTTTGAACTAAAAGAGGTCTTGACATGATTTTTGTCAAAGCGCATTATTATGTTAATTTAGGTTGAAAGGGCTTGTGGTGACCTAGAAACTCAAATCTATACTGTGTCATCTAAATGTTACGCATATTAAATCCATTATACTTGATAGGTGTATGTGCCTTCTTATTTTAACGAATTTAGGTAAACTCTTTAACGTTTAACTTCTAACGTTATTCCTTCATCCTCGTCATTTTAGAAAGTAGTAATTATAATCGAATTCAAAATATATAGAATGTTATTTCTCGCTGTAGATAAACTAATTAGGACTATAAACTGAAAAATTGGAGGACGTCAGAAATTTTAGTTCTTAAGGGAGAGGGAGGGAGGTTTGGTCAGGGTCTTCAAGATTAAACTTTTTTATGGTTGAAAAGCTTCTTTGACCACATCATGTTAAGTAATGATGTGGTCAAAGATTATAAACACAAAACAAGCTTGGAATAGAATTGACTCTCAAGTGAGGCTGTATGAGTGAACACGCCGTTAGGTGGTAGGCGACAGATTTTAAACTAGGGAGAGGGCTACGTCTCATTGCAATTATTATTCTATATTAATTATATTTTTTTATTTTCAATTTTCATTTGCAATTTATTGAACATCATTATTATTATTTTTAATTGTACTGTTTCTGGTCATTTTAATTGGATTTCTGGACTTTTTTAATGTATTCTGCAATTTTTTATGGGTCTTGTTACCTGCAATAAATGTTTTTTTTTTATTACTGTCAAATCCTAAAGAAAGGCTGCCGGAACGCGTAGCTTAGGTAGGCCTAGGTGGACCGATGATATTGTGAAATATGCGGGAAAGCAGCGGAGGATGCAAATGTCTGATTGTTGTACAGTGTGTGGGTCTAAAGGGGAGGCCTTTCTTCAGCAATGGACATCTCCCGGCTGATGATGACTAACGAAAGTACCATGCTATGATTTCCGCACGATGTTTTCTTTCGGCATATCAAGCTCATTTTCGGGATTTGGACCCACGCCGTCATCGATGTGCGTTCTGAATTCACTAACCACGCTGTTGCCATCGTTATTGTTTTTAAATATCCCCTTGTACGATCTTTCCCTTGCTCCCCCTACCTGCACTTGTCGCACCTGGTGCAGGTGCAACATCAGCTGTGCGCGTGTCGCGTCGTGTCGCGTCGCGTCCCACGTGACCTACTTGTCTCCAATACCGCGGTATTGGTTTTTAATTGGTTTCCCATTATCAAACTGCCTAACGGTAGTTTTCGTTATAGGGCTGTATTGCAAACATCTACCGGAACGCACAATATTCAGATGCCAAAACAGTAAAGTAGGTATGCTGACAGTAAATATACTTAAAATAAAATAAATGCTGCGTTAAATATACTATAAATCAATAAAAATTCGGTAGACATTTCACACAGCACCATCTAGCCCCAAACTAAGCAAAGCTTGCACTATGGAAACCAGATAGCTGATAGAATACTTCTGTACATTATTGTTTTGTAAATACATACTTATAATACATACCTACTACACCTAAACACAGAACATATATGTCCGCCACTTTTTTTTTTGTCCTGGGTGGGGACAGAACTCACGCCCTATAGCTCTGACGGCAGACATGCTACCAATTGAGCTATAAACACAGAATAAACCTTGTATAAGGCAGTCGTATGAACAACCATAAAAAAAACTTTTTGCACAGCGCCATCTAACGTTAAACTAAACAAAGCTTGTACTACGAGACCAGATAGCTGATGCCCGCGTCGTGGATAGGGCCAAATCGCCTTCGAGGGTAGGCCGAAGTTCAGCAGAGATTTATCAAAAAGCTGATTATGCCATTTCTTATGGTGGGCTCTATAAGCTGATTATTATAAGAAAGGAGAATAATCCTGAACGAAGAAATTCAGATCTCTAGATGTTACACCGTAGGATGAAAACAGAACAACACAATTGCTAAAAAAAAATGGTAACATTAAAAAAAAATGTTAAACAGTTTTGTAATCAGAACTAAAGCGGTGTGCACCAAACATTAAATCAATCTGTCAACAGGAAGGGGGTAAAATAGCAATTACTAAATTTTACCCAAAAAACCAACAACAATGTTAGTTGGGCAAGCTGTACCATTTAATAATATAAAAATATTTAACTATTAATAAAGAAAAATTATAATCTTAGTAATTTACCTAAATAAATTAACCACTACGCAATTAATAACATAACTTTAAGAGGTTAATTTATTACCACACCACCATTTATTATAACCACTTAATAACATAACTTTAAAAAAAGTTATGTTATTAAGTGATTGTTTGTTCTAGTTTCTATAACAACAATCGTCAGCCATGTCAGAGGCCTTCGTCATTCGTCGCACATTAACTTTGACACTAGGGCTGGCCACTCAGCCCATACGAACTTCATTAGATACTTTTTTTTTAAATATAAAATGTATTATGTAGTAGATTACTATTATTTTTCAGATCGTTTTCTCTATGACAGTATTTACTATTAATCAAAAAAAATTAACCTTAGTCTTTTACTTAAATAAATTGACCACTACGCAATTAATAACATAACTTTTTTTAATATAAATGTGTTATGTAGTAGGTTATTATTATTTTTCAGATCGATCTCTCTATGACAGTTTTTACTATTAATAAAGAAAAATTAAAACCTTAGTCATTTACTTTAATAAATTATAACATAATTTTTTTAAATATAAAATTTATTATGTAGTATATTATTATTATTTTTCAGATCGCTTTCTCTATGACAGTTTAAAAGTAGGTACATTTATGCCAGAGAGCTCCAATAAATACTAAACAGTTTATGCATAGATACGAGATACTAACATCCGATCCGCGTAAATAACTAAACTTAGTCCAGGAGCTGGCGACGTTGTGAGTAATATCAATTATTTTAGCATTTCACTAATATTGAAAATACCATGTCAGAGGCCTTTGGGCAGCACATTACTCTCACACTGGCCACTTAGCCTATTTTATATATTATAATTTTTCCACAGTTTTCGCTTTTGTAAACTTAAATAATGAAAGCGCCCCGTTGCAACACCAACGTGTGCCTAGCTACCTGAACACTTTACTGACATAATAATAAGTCAGTAAAAAAATATACAGGCTGACATTGAATTCATTGGCATTATCGTAGGGGTCATTAAACTCATCTTAACGAACAAATTGCACCATGAAACCAAACCAGAAAAAACGAAAAAAACTACTGTCCCTTACAGAAATGATTTTTTTACTAACAATAAAATGTATGGGGCAGCTGATATTTATATCTTCCAGTGGACTAATTACCAGGCAAGATGTAAACTAAAATGAAGCAGATAGGGACAGAATACGTCTAGCTCCTAGTCTATATAGGCAGATGCACTTGCGCCATTTTGCATACCCATATCACTTACGCGAAAGAAATGCGAAAGTTGCAACTTTTATCGCAATCATAAAACTTTACAATTATTTTTTCATGACAACTACGCAGCTGTACCTACCTAGCATGTGGAATAGTTTTGACTCGCTAGAGTAAACTTTCCAAGTAAGTGTTGAAAATCCGGCTACCAACAAATCCGGCAACTTTACTGGTTAAAATCTGCCTCACTGCGATCTACACATGACATATGACACTGACATGTTCTGGGTAAGGTGTTGACCCTTTGTAGTGTGTGTGTTGCCATAATCCCACGCCACCAATGTTAACCGAGAGGGCGCTGCTGCCCGCCTTCCAGTGGTTCTGCATGAGCTTTAGGACATACATGCATCAAATATTAAATCATTTCATAATTTTTTATCGTTTATTAATTAAGATTGGAATTTTAATAATTTGAATATTCATTCCTTATTTTTTTTTAAATACAATCTAAAGAAACAATTAGGTGACAAAATAAGTACAGAAAATATTTTCATCTGAAAATTGCGTTTGCATAAACTACTTGTCAATACATAACATAAAAGATGAGTACATAGGACATAAATGCAAAACAGACGTGAGTACATTTGACCTATTCCTGACATTTCCGTAGACTGACGCTAAACATTTTAGCTTCTCGTTTGATCAACAACTCGGGTGTGGAGACAAAAGATCCGACCGAAAAATTTTGCACATTCGGCTTTCGGATAAATCCAATTTTTCCCACCACTATTTTATGCGTAATTTGTCAGGAATCGAACTCGCTAGAGGCATCTTACGAGCAGATGTTTCGATACTTAAAACAGCAATAGGTGTTTTAGATTCGAATGCTGTAAGTGGTATTATTATGGCACTACTATTACTTATTTTGATGTGGCTTTTAGTTTATTTTATTTTTATGACAGCTGACGATGACTGCAAGCAATAACACTTTAAAACACAAGTAACTTTTTCAAAAAAAATAACAATTGACGTCAAATTAATATGGGACCACCTCGGGAGTATACACCATCGAATAAAAAAAAAAAACAAAATCTGTCAGACGGACAAATCGGTGAAAACACATTTAAAAAAAACATACATAAGTACCGTGTAACATAGAACCTCCTCCTTTTTTGAAGTCGGTTTTTTAACCGACTTCAGTTTCGATTGCCTGGATGACATCTTATTTCCAGCTATTTCGATTTAATAACCAAACTACTGAACCGATTTGGATAAAATGTACTTTGGATGGGACCACCTCTAAAGTATGGCCTAAATTAATATTTTTTTAAGTAGGTACTTAATTTGTATGTATCACTGTGTCTGATAACCAAACATATAAAAAATTATAAGCTAGCAACTAATTACACGATGAATTATTTTTGTTATTCTATCAGCCCACTTCTGCTGCAAATATGGTTTAGTCGTCCCGCCAACATTTTTGATGTAATATTTTTTTCTTCATTATTGGCATCGCACTTTGTGCATTCTGCCAGTGTCAAGTATATGAATTTTCATGTATATAATTAAGTCAAATATGTCATGAAATCACTGTATTCACACGATATTAGTCAAAGTCGAGACCAAGTCATGCCCTAGTAAAGTTATTATATAGTAAAAAAAATAACAATTGACGTCAAATTAATATGGGACCACCTCGGGAGTATACACCATCGAATAAAAAAAAAAAACAAAATCTGTCAGACGGACAAATCGGTGAAAACACATTTAAAAAAAACATACATAAGTACCGTGTAACATAGAACCTCCTCCTTTTTTGAAGTCGGTTTTTTAACCGACTTCAGTTTCGATTGCCTGGACGACATCTTATTTCCAGTTATTTCGATTTAATAACCAAACTACTGAACCGATTTGGATAAAATGTACTTTGGATGGGACCACCTCTAAAGTATGGCCTAATTTTTATTTTTTTTAAATAGGTACTTAATTTGTATGTATCACTGTGTCTGATAACCAAACATATAAAAATGTATAAGCTAGCAACTAATTACACAATGAATAATTTTTGTTATTCTATCAGCCCACTTCTGCTGCAAATATGGTTTAGTCGTCCCGCCAACATTTTTGATGTAATATTTTTTTCTTCATTATTGGCATCGCACTTTGTGCATTCTGCCAGTGTCAAGTATATGAATTTTCATGTATATAATTAAGTCAAATATGTCATGAAATCACTGTATTCACACGATATTAGTCAAAGTCGAGACCAAGTCATGCCCTAGTAAAGGTGTGTAGAAGTTGTGTTGTGTAGTATATAGTACGTACTATGAGCTTTTACGGAGTTTTGAAAACAACCACCACCACACCGTTCCACCACATTACATCACTTCCCACACTCGTGCATGTAATTCAACACTCGATGAATAAACCATCATTATTTTAAATCATTAATTCGCGAAAAAACACAAGTTTAAGCAAATAATAGAATGCAGCGACATGATTTTTCCGTGTTTCCGCCAAATCTCCCTTTTTATGCCTGTCTAGTTATGGGGCTGTCTTCGGTAATTTACTGCATAGGAACCTTTGTCTTCCTATCTGGGTGCAACTACAACTTTAGAGTGGCAGTCCTGTTGCCTACATATCTACACCATGACGTACTCGATAATGGTGTCGATTCTGTTGCACCGCTCACCAACACATTGAAATGAAATAAGACACGTATAATTTTAGTCCTGTCAGATTAGTTTAGTGAGCGGCAAGGCCGTAGGCGTTTCTGGCTACGGCCTTGCCGCTCACTAAACTAATCTGACAGGACTAAAATTATACGTGTCTTATTTCATTTCAATGTGTTAGAAAAGGATGTCAACAGGTTTCGTCCTGTAAAATTAAGTTTAGTTTAGTGAGCGGTGCAACAGAATTGATACCACTATCGCTCTCTGGCAGACTATGTTTTTTTTTCATGCTATGAAGAGCGAGACTTTCGCCTGGTGGTAAACATCACGCTTGCCCGTACCATCAGCAGTCCAGTGCCAGAATTGTGACCTAGCGAACAAAATCCTGCGCCACACTGCACTGCGCTCCGTGAGATATTAAATGTCAAATCTCTTCATGCACAGGATTTTTTCTGGTGACATTGCCCTTCAAACCAAAAGCAGTAATGTTTGTACACTACGGCTTGGCTATGTATTCAGATTAAAACTTCTGAGCTTCAAATTTTTTACAGGAACAGATTTAAGCAACGCAGTTTACGACGATGATAGTGAGAGTACCTACCTAGTAGTAAGTGTTATAGCCTAGGTTTAAATGAATTATCAGCTCGAACTAAATCTCCTAAAATATTAAGAAATCAGCACAAAAGCAATTCAATCAAAGTATTCGACAAAACGCAAACAATCCAGATTTCCTAACCAATCTATTGCCAGACTTAAAAATTAAACGCATTTAATTTCACCATTCAAACGAACCGTTAAAGTGCGAGTTAGATACATGTGTAGGTTCCGTACCCCTCTCTTATTATACCCGCTTAATGTCGCAATAAAATATAATTATGTTTTTGTAAATAAACTACCATATTACACGCTCGGTTCAGTCAGTTTTTAATTATCTGTTACAATGATTAATGCAAAAAAAAATTAAGTTATATATTAGAAAAAATTGTGTACCTACTCCATTTTTCTGCGTTAAGATGTCGATTTTTTTATCCAGTAACTCGCTTGTTGTTGCTTAGGCTTAGTAATAGTGTCCCGCTCCACGCCCTTCACGCAAGGGACCCTAAAAATTCACTCAATTATCAAAACGCTCAGTACACAATGCGAATAAACGAAACGTAAGGGCGATTGTGCAAAAACGTTCAATATTGTAACGCTGTTCGTACACGACGGGACGGATAACAAAGTATCGGAACTAGGTAAGTAAATTGAATAGCAGCGTTGCCGTCACATCTAAATAAAACGAACTTATGACGTTTGGAAACCGTGGATTTTGCGTTCGTTTTCGTTGATCCGCCGAACGCCATCCTACAAACTTAACCAAATCAAGCTGGTGCAACATTTTGCATTCAGTTCAGCTCAGCCACGTCGTTTTTAAAGTTAGCATATACATATTTAATAAAGTATTGCATAAACTACTTAATTCATTGCATACCCCGCGCGCAATATAGATAATGATACTGTTCGTTTAAGGCTTAAGGGATGTCAGCTTAGCTTATTTAACCATAACTTCTATGCCGCGTTCAAATAAAATTAAATAAAAAGTAAACCCACCTAATAAAAATAAAACAATACCTATGTAATCAACTTTATTACGAGGCATTAAAAAAGTTATGTTAAATTAATGAATAATGCCCCCAACCCATTCTTCTATCGGACGGCCAGGACCTCGAAAAAGCCGTTTTATAGTTGATATACCAAAAACTCGTACGAAACGGTTTGATTCCACTTTCTTTATTCGAACTGCTATGCAGTGGGTAGCGCTGCCCGAGTGGGTGTTTCCCGATAATTATAATCTGGGTGTCTTCAAGTCGCGAGTGAATCGGTTTCTTCTAGGCAAGCGTGCTCCGTCGTAGGCTGCATCTTCGTTTAACATCAGACGAGATGGCAGTCAAAAGCAAGCCTATATCATATAAAAATAAAATTGCGACGCTGCTTATGTTTACTTGGTCGCCTTGTGTACGAACGGGTGAATTAATATCGTTCAGAAAATGAGAGGAAAGAAACTCTCGACACAAGTGGCAATCCTGCTGAAATAATTTCCGAACGAAACGCGTTGTCGAATTTAAGATTATTAAAAAAGAAAAAAGGTATGAAAGTACATAGCCTACCTAATATTATGAACTATGTAACTATTATACGCTTAGTAAAAACTTGGAAGAGAAATTAAATATGAATATGTATAGATTTGAAACTTTGCCAGTATTGTAAAATCCACTCATTGACGTATGAAAGTTCGTTTTAGAACCCAGTATTGTAGTTCAGATGATATAATTATAGAATAGAATAGAATGCTTTATTGGCCTTATAACAAAATTGTTACACTGGGCAAGTCATTTACAATGTTCACATAATGTTGCACAGGAATTATTTTGGTTTTGTGGTCAACACAGCCCGCAGCCCGTTCAACCCGCGGGCTCAGTAGATCACTTTTTTTATTGGTCAATTTGGCCCGTGATCAATTCGGTTCGCTGCCGATCTCTTTGGTGGGCTCAGTTACACTTTCAGTTTATTTCGTGCCGAGTGGTTGACTCGACCCGTGATCGACTCGACCCACGGACAACTTGGCCCGCTGCTTATCTGATTCGCGGGTTCTGTTGACCGCTGCCTATATTTTCGGGGTTGGCTCGGCCCGCTTAAGTCTCATTCAGTCTCGCTTCATGTAATTTTGGTAATGTAATAAGTACCATAGTTTCTTACCATTGAGCTGATCTGACGATGGAAGTAGTGGAACTTTTCAATGTCTTTTAGTAGACCCTCGAGTTTGTTGCTCACTTGATTTAATAGTCTCGTAATTACACTTGGATATTGACGAGGATGTGTCAACACATCCTCGTCAATATCCAAGTGTAACAAGTAACTTTTACAAAAAAAAACGACTTTTAATTAATATGGCACCACCTCGGGATTATACCCTTTCAAATAAAAAATCTATTTTTAAAATTGGTCCACAATTGACGGAGAAATCGGTGACTATAAATAAAAAAATACATACATAGGTACCGTCGAACATAGAACCTCCTCCTTTTTTTGAAGTGGATTAAAAATAGGTAAGTACCTAAGAACTAAAAAGGCTCTTCTGGTAGGGCATCTTAGTATACAGCTTAGTATTCCACTTTCTTTATTCAAACTGCTAAACAGTGGATAGCGCTGCCCGAGTGGGTGTTTCCCGATAATTATAATCTGGGTGTCTTCAAGTCGCGAGTGAATCGGTTTCTTCTAGGCAAGCGTGCTCCGTCGTAGGCTGCATCTTCGTTTATCATCAGGCGAGATGGCAGTCAAACGCAAGCCTATAAAACATAAACATACAAAAAAAAAAATTACGCAATCATGACGACAATGAATCATCACTGGCAATTTTTTTTCTAAGCTAGTCTAGCTATAATGCAAATTATCCTACAAGTTCTTCTACAAATGGGATACGTTTATCAATAAATAGATTGATAGAAACAGAACTCCTTACCGTGTAATTACATACTTACTTACACAAGAAATTAAAATAGAAAATTGATACCAAAAATAACCATAACATTATGAGCTAGTGCTACAGACTGCTACACGTGGATTATTATTATTGGTTGTGGTTGTACATGATAATTTTTTTAGAGAACTTCGATTTTTTAGGAACACGTAACGCCATCTATGCATTTAGTACGGAACTAAAAGTTGAAGCATAAAGAAAGCATTTTCCATTGATTTGACTTACTAGTCAATAATGATACACAAGGAGTTTTGGCGGGAACACGGAAAAATCATGTCGTTGCATTCTATTAATGTCTTAAACGTGTTTTTTGCGAATTATAATGTGGTGAAACATGTCTTTTCGTGTTGTTTTCAAAACTCCGTAGAAGCTCATAGTAAAGTCGTCACAACTTTACTAGGGCATGACTTGGACTCTACAATGACAAATGTTTAGTGACTAACTGATTTTTTGACATATTTGACTTGATTTTTTTATAAAAACTTGAAAATTCATAAACTTGACACTGGCAGAATGCACAACGTGCGATGCCAATAACTAAGAAAAAAAATGATACACAAGAGAATGCGCATGAAATCATAATTATACGATTTTTATATAACGGTATCTATTTGTATAGAAACTAAATAAACAATCACACTACTAAATATATCTTACCATTTGCTTTTGTGAAGGAAATCTCCGTGAGGAAACCTGCATGAAGAAGAGATTTTATAGCTTGTTGTATGCTTGTTGTATTTGAATCTGCTACCGGGTACGACCGGGGACGATATACGTCGGACTGGCAGTGACTGAAGACTAAGCTGTGTGGCGTGCCTTGGGAGAGGTCTATGTCCAGCAGTAGACTATCATAGGCTTATTATGATGATGATGATGGTGAACCCGCGCCGGGCTAGCACGATCACTGAAGAGAAAAGAGTAGGGCCTTCGCTTTACTGTGAGCACGATAGGCTAATGCCTAGTAGCAGCTTGAAGCATTGAAAATTGAGCATTGAAGCTTATTTTAAAATAAGAGATAATTACGATTTTTTATAATTATTATTATATTTTATTAAGTGATTATTTTTTGTGACATACTTAATTAAATTTGACGTGTAACTATTTAGTGTTATCAATAAACTATTTGTATTTGCAGTACAATGTTAAAAACTGATGCAACCAAACAAAACAGAGTAGAGCTGGTGCGTTGGCCAATTCGGCGGAGCAGCACAAGCTGCAAATATTATGCTTATCTCGCCAGTGGTTACACATTTGAGCCATTGTCCGTGGGGACAGGGAGCTCGAATAAGAAGACTTTCAAAAAAAACTTATCCGAGCATCTGGTATACGCGACGCGTGATCAAAATGCAGACGTTTATTTATTGGCCTATGTAACGCAAAGGCAGGCAACGTGGTAATGACGCCAGCGTGCTGGTACGCTGCCGAGTGCCTACTGGAGTTAGGTTTGAGTATTTAGATTGTATCTAGACTTTTATTGGTCTGGAAACGGTTCTTTTATCTTTATGTAATAGGTAAAGTAGTTAAGATAATAAATTGGTACGTATTTTGTTGTAGTTAATAAACGCTCCAAGCAAAATCATGGGCATTATAATATCCTTCGCCTCGTATAAAATAATGTAAAGAAAAATGTCACTAATATTTTATGTTCAAAACAAATTTTAGATCAAGGACCTAAAATATTACGTAAATAATTTAAATGCATACAAAGTCACACACTACCTACGTCTAGTAACTTTGACCGTGAGCGAAGGTCTATACGCAGTTCCGGCCATAGATTTAGAACTTCCTTATATAGAGGTGTTTCATTTCCTTATAATGGTTAACCTAGTTTATTGGTGTGAGTGTCTATTAAGACTGTTTAGTGAGAAATGCGTATAATGCTAATATTATAATTGGTATAATGCTTATGTAATATAGTATACGGAACACATTTTCTTTAAGAATTTCCACCGATTTTGCACTTGCGTATTCGACAAAAAGGGACAGCTGCGTCTGACTAACTTGGACTGACTGGATTGACGGAATTAAAGGCTACTTTCCTCATATTTCTGTATAGATATTTTTATTATGTTTAAAGCTTTTCATGATAATAAGATAAACCGGAGGTATAAAAAAATACAACGCCATGTGTATAAATCTATACTAATTACATCAACTTGTGCACACCACTGACTTGACAGCATTGAAATATCCCCCTCTACCATTAGGTACGCGTTAGGAATTAAGAGGGAATCTGGTCTACGATTCTCCATACGAGTATAAATATATTCCCCTATATTCTACCGACTTCAATTCAATCTCAATTATTAATTTTTTGTATGTTTGTTGCGCTATTACTCCGCCAATTATTTATTTATTTTAATGATTCTGTTTTTGTTTGGTAGCTGAAACTTCAGAGGTGGTCAATTTTTTTGTTTTTATTTCGGTTCAGCAGTATGGTTTTTAAATCAAAATAACTGGAAAATATGAAGATCTGTCATCCAGGTTTTTTTTTAAATTGTATCTTCCTGGATAATCCCTCTAGAGCAATCATCATTTATTATTGAAAAAATATGCTCTAGTGGCATTATCCAGGAACAAAATAGGGGAATACATTTGTATGGAGAATCTCTGACCAGATTCCCTCTTAAGAAGTCAATGCAAAAATAAATTGTAGCTCCCGAAGTGGAAAGTTTTACTTTCCATAAATAAGGGGTAAAATGCTTTAAATAGGTACGTGTAGAACCTAGTTATAACAAACTTGGCGAGTACTTTGTCTACAAACAGCATTTCAGCGCAAACTTCAGTCGACAAAGAAACCGACTTCGTCAACTTGCCAAACAAAATACCCAATTATCATCCAGTAAACAATGCTAAACTTAGGCGAAGTCTTTTCGCCCGTGAAGTGCCTTCCTTGCGATATTCGGCGAAAATTGACGCGTTTTCTACTTCGAGACGTCATTAAAAGTTGCACGGCTTTGAAAAAATATACTAAATATTATTTATAGGATCAGTGCGTGTTGCTATTATGTTTTTAAAGGAGCAATTAGAGTGTTAATCTTACTGATAACGAAATTTATGTTAACGTAGATTTATGTGTTTGCTCTGCTAAATAAATATTTAATTATAACATGTAATCATATACTCTATCTTATTGACGCACTGTTACTCATTTTATTGAGATGTAGAGTGTTTGGAGAGTGTTTGCTGGTTTTATTTTAATCACATATCACCAGAAGACGTCTACTGCTGTTCCTTAATATCGTAGTGTGATAATTATGTTGGAATTTGCAGACGGCTCGGGGATCGCGGAACACTCACCACCGTTAACCTAGAGGACGCTGGTGCCCGTCCTCCGAAGGTTCTGGGCGCAGATCTAGGACATATCCAGTTCCATACACATATTCTTCAGGACACACTCATACCGAGGACATACTCTTTTAGTGGAGTGTGAAATAGGATTAGAATCATTTATTGACATATTCTGGTAGTAGGACTCTACTGCTAAGTCCGCCTGGGGAAGTACCACACCTTTGCTAGTTGTTCAACCGCCAAGCAGTAGTGTGCAAGCATTACTGTGTTCCGGTTTGAAGGGCAATGAGAATTACTGGGTATGAAGAGATTTAACATCTAATATCTCAGGGTGACGAGCGCAGAGCAGTGCGGCGCAGGATTGTGTTTGCAAGTTTACAATCCTGGCACTGCTACTGTTAGTGGCAGGTGTGACGCTTACCATCAGGTGAAAGTCTTGCGAGAGAAGCAAGACTTTCACTTTTCTCCCACCACTCAGTAAGTTTCTGAGCTTCTACCGGCACGAATACGTTTAACGACGATACAGAAGACACAGCAGATATATCAGCCACTGTGAGATAATCAGTAGCCAAGAAAGAAGATTTTTCCAGATATTTCTCCAGATAACCGTAAGATTCCAGCGCTCCTTCTACCTGTTCAGCATCAGGTCCTGAGACTTTCTTCATCAGTACAGCATTCACAAGATCTCTAACCTTAGGAAAGACTAACGTCGCATGCAAGTACAGACAGTGGTCAATTGTGGCTCAAGTCGACAGGGTATAAAGTTGCTTGTAGTTCTGCTCCGTACTTGGACACCAAGTATGTAATAATAGCGTGACTGTCTGCCAGAATAAAGTCCCCATCTTCAATCATCGGGACGGTGTGAGTGGGGTTCTTTTCAAGATATTCCGGTGCATACTGCTCTCTTACTAAGGTATTCACTCCTTTTGTTTCAACCTTTAGTCCAAGAAGTTCTACAATCATTAAGACTCCTCTTACAGGAGGACTGAGGTCAGTTTTGTGGAGTATTACGACCATGATATGATGCGTTTCACTGCTTGAATTTTACTGAGTTGAGTTGGTGCTGTTTCCCTTTAAACTTTTCTGTTATAATCTTGGTGGACGGTGGTATTGATCTGTGATAACTTGACCACACTTATAAGATATGTATGTAAAAACCACTTCCAAAAAACTAAACTATAAAATGTGGAATCAAATTGTATTATCATTGAAAATTAAAAGTATCTAACATATTTAAGCATTATTTTACGATAATTTATAAGAGCTATACATTTTTGTTTTATTTATACGGAAATACTCACGTTTAATTAAATCCGATACTCCGACTTTTTATTTTTACTACAGTAAAAATTATTTGCATAAAAATGGATCTTAGCTCCATTGCATTCTTGGTGTTGCTTGGAAATTGTGTCAGTCTTGAATAATTATTTGTCTTTAAGCAACAGTTTTCTGCTTTGACAAATAATGGACCACACAATTATTTTCAGAATTTTTTTACTTCTTTCATGGCATCAAAGTATGTAAAGACCATTATTAAAACAGAAACAACGAAAGTATAGACAGCGTTAACCTTCTGCTAAAAATGTAAATTGTTCCAGAATATTTTCAGCAAATCCATTAGCTTCCGCCCCTTCTTCAAGCATTGGAAATGTATTGTTTCATTAATGTTTGGACGATGATACATTTTACCTCTTGTCTGTAAAGCGTAGAGGTACATTACTTTGAGTTGTTCGTTTGTGGCTCCGTATGAATAAATGTAGGTACAAATGTAGGTTGCAAGTACCTATTAGGTACTTGTAACGTTTAATCATTTTACTTTATCTCATTGACGCATTATTTATTTTATTTTGGTTCACAGTCATGTTGAGTGTTCGTAGAGTGATCACAAATTTTACTTACCGCAATTCGTTTTGAGTGATATTATTAAACACTAAAAAGGATCATAAAATAACGCAACGGCTGTCCAGTTCACGTCATGTTTTCGAAATAGATTAATGTAATGTTCTAAAAAGTCTAAAATAAAAGAAATACTCTTTAAGATATATTTAATTTGGTTTTATTTTGTTTTTAATTGTTAAACGCGCCAAATAAAAAATATTAAGAAATTAAAAAAAAAACTTTTGTAAGTTGGCGACAGTGTAATTAATTGCTGCAACATCGATTACAAGTACCTACTACTGCAAATAAAGACTACTTCTAGAGCCAGAGGGATGGACTTTAAATTAATGGTGTTACTGCTTATATTAAATCAAAAATAAAAAACATTGGGAAATTTATAATAGTTAGTCAAATTTATTTAGCTGCTTTTAGAATTCTGCTCCATGATATTTTTCAAGAGTCCTTCAAACTGCGTTAGTCCAGGGACATTCGCCTTCTGGTACCATTCCTTAGCCTTAATCTTCTCCCACCACTCGGTAATCTTCGGGAACTTCTCGGCGTCTACTGGCACAAAAACATTTAACGAAGATACAGTAGACACAGCAGATATATCAGCTACTGTGATGTGATCAGCAGCCAAGAAAGGAGATCTTTCCAAATATTTCTCCAGAAACCCGTAAGATTCCAGTACTGCTTCCGTCTGCTCAGGTTCAGGTCCCGAGGCTTTTTTTAACAGTACTGAAATCACAAGTTCTCTGATCTTCGGAAATACTAACGTCGCATCGAGGTACATGCGGTGATCGATTGTGGCTCTTGTCCTCAAGTCGACAGGATATAAAGTTGCTCGTAGTTCTGCTCCATACTTGGACACCAAATAAGTAATAATAGCGTGACTGTCTGCCAGAATGAAGTCTCCATCTTCAATCATCGGAACGGTGTGTGTGGGATTCTTTTCAAGATATTCCGGTTCATACTGCTCCTTAGCAAGCGTGTTCACTTCTTTTGTTTCAATCTTGAGTCCTAGAAGTTCGACAGTCATTAAGACTGCTCTTGCAGGAGGACTGGCGTCGATTTTGTAAAGTGTTACGACCATGATGTAAAGCGATTCACTGTTTGTATGTTACTGAAGCGAGTTGCCACTAACTTTCCCCGTAACCTGTTATCAGTACCTTGATATTGATTAGCGATATCGTAATCACACTTGAATGCTAGTGATAGTAAACGATAAAAATTGATTAATGTGTGTGTTTGTTTCATAACATTCTAGATAGGCACAAATTAATATAAAAAGATAGCCGGATATAGTTACTGCCATGGCTTTTTTTTATTTGCACATGCTAGGCTTGCTGGAAAGTAGCACACAACCAAACGGATGGCCAAAATTGAGTAAAGTCAATTTTGTTAGGCTTGAAGGTGAAGTAACACGCACAAACACATGGATGACCAACATTGAGAAGAGACAATTTGGTACGCCCTGCAGATGAATTTCAAATCATATCTCTAAAAACTTTATTAGTAATCTAATCTTATCACAAGTATGCCCAAACTGGTAGAAGACGGCAAGAGCAACGCGCGCCAGTTAAACTAATTACAATACAGGTGGCTGCAGTGTAAGAGCTCACGCGCGCTACTCATGAGCTAACTTGAACGCGCGAGTTTTCATGCTGCTCAAGTTTTAAGCTATAGCGAGTTAAGCTGCGCTAGTACCGGATCCGACAACGAAGAGAACTAAGTTGTTTAGTAAGGCTGCCTGAGGTACGAGTATCAAAAATATTTTCGTGTTCCGACATTATTCTGGGACTAATATCGATTTCAATTTTAAATTAGCTTCTTTAAAGGGTTTGTCGGGAAGACTTAAAAATCCACACTTGACCAAAATTCTGGCCTTTATTAACGCAGAAAATTTGCCTAGCAATTCAGCGTGGTAACGTGGCCAGCATTTTGGCCACGGCACATTACCCGTAAACCCGTTATTAGAGATTGAATAAACTATATATAAGTTTGCTACCTATAGATAGTTTAAACGATCTCTTATACAGCGATTATGCAATTTTAGTTTATTTAATTAAATTATATTTCCTACTTTATTATGTTGTGTACTAATCAAATTCAATTTCGGGTACTTAAAGAAAAAACTCAACAAAACAACAACTTACTATAAACACAACAACTTACTATAAGTTAAGTTTTTTCTTATAATTCAATTTGATATTCTCTCTTTTCAGATATCATAAAAACAGCCTTGAGTCACTGAAATCTGCGTCGATACCTGCCTGCACCCAATCCAAAATCTAGAACCAGTCGTCCGTGTTTTTTTAATGGTTTAATGGGCTTGCTTTGAGCACCACACTGCCTCATGTTAAGCGAACCTACTACGCGGGTTACGATGGAGCACGCTTGGTCAGAAGAAACCGATTCACTCGCGACTTGATGACACCCAGATTACATATATGGGTGTTTCCTGAAACACCCACTCGGGCAGCGCGTTCCATTGTATAGCGGTTCCCACAAAAAAAAGTGGAATTAAATCATTTCGTATCAGCTTGCTGGCAGTTTTACCATGGTATTACCACGTTGAATGACAATAACTTATAGACAAAATACAAAATCGGGCTTTTGGGCGTCAATACTTACCTATTTGAATGAAAAACAAAAAAAAACGTAAAGTAATTATTATGCATAAAGGTTATTTAATGCATCTTATTATATATTTTTTACAAAATTAGCATTTTCTAGCATTCTGCTCCATGGTACTATTGAGGTTTCTTCCAAATTCCGTCAATCCTGGGACGTTGGCTTTTTGGTACCACCTTTCTGCTTTGAGTTTATTCCACCACTCAATTATCTTCGGGAACTTCTTGCTCTCTATTGGTACTAGTGTATCTAAAGACGACATTGTAGAAACAGCGGAAATATCAGCTAGTGTTATAATATCACATGCTAAGAACGTTGATTGTTCTAGAAACTTCTCAACAAATCCATATGCTTCTATAACTTCTTCTAATTGCTTGGCGTTTGGTCCCGGAGCTTTGTCGTTTAACACGGATTTAACAATAGCTAGAAGTCTTGGAAATAGTAATGTCCCATCGAGGTAGAGACGGTGATCAATTATAGCTCTTGCTTTCAAATCGTTGGGGTATAAAGTTGCTTGTAGATCTGATCCGTATTTGTACACCAGATAAGTTATAATTACGTGGCTATCTGCTATTATGAAGTATTCGTCTTCAAGTAAAGGCACAGTATGCGTGGGGTTCTTTTTGAGGTATTCTGGCGTGATATGTTCATTATTATTTAAATTGACATCAACAAATTCAACTTTACTTGATAGGCCAAGATACTCCACGGCCATTAAGACTGTCCTAGCTGCAGGGCTATTGTTGGTTTTATGAACGACAAGAACCATCTTATTTTCCTTTGAATTAGCTTGAATTACTGAACTGAGACGACGAGAATATCATTTTATTTCAGTTTTTATCAGAGTAATAAAGAGACAATTTTATTGCAAGCAGATAAAAGTAGTGTGTTGAAGTTGAAAATACAGGATGTCTAAATTTACGAAATGTAAATGTTGCAATAGGCCTGTTTCTTTAGTTTATTAATTACCAGCCTGTACTTAAAGAGCATCAATATTTTTAGTTAGCTTTGTAAAGTTTAATCTTAAAATCTTGTGGCTCCGAAACATGGACACAGTGGACGGGAATAAAGATAACAAAACAGCTACTGTTTAAAGTTGCGCTAAACAATAAATAATTTTGCAGAGATGAAAAAGAATTACCTAAGGCAAATGGATAGTCAAATAGGGGCATAAAATATAAAAAATTGTTCAAAACAAATTTCATACAACACAAAATAAATTTGAAATATTTCGTGGGTTCAGTCGTCAGCCATAAGACGTCCACTGCAGGACGAAGGCCTCCCAATAGAGGGGTGTTGCCATAATCCCCACGCTTGGCAGGTGGCTTGGGGATCGCAGAATGCTCACCACCGTTAACCAAGAGGACGCTGCTGCCCGTCCTCCGGTGGGTCTGGTTGCAGTTTAAGGATATACGTTAGGTAAGGTTTCGTGGGTTCAATGACCTCTAATTAAAACAGGAAAACAGAATTAAGCAGTACGTTTTTTTGTGAAATTATTCTGTCTCAATACCGGTATGGTCAGACGTGATGCTTACCACCAGGCAAACGTCTAAAAATCAATTAACATCCTGTACCTGTACAAACCAACCAAGATCTATGTGTGGTTGTGTCACCGAAAAAATAATCTCCATTTTCACACGGCACTGGATGATAACAATTTCTAGTGATTAGAAGGATGATGTTAAAGAGAAAAATTAAGGGATAAGTTCCAAAGATCTCGTAATTTATGAATATATTGTATTAAATCATGCAGTTCTAAAATAGATTTGAATGATCTACTACTTCTTAAAATTCTATAATTGACAAGAGTAGATAATATTGTTGGTTAAAAAATTATTCACAGATAAAACGAACGAACGATTTGCATGATCTTATTCCCCTCTGCCCATTCTTCTATCGGACAGCCAGGACCTCGAAAAAGCGACACCGTTTCATGGTTGATATACCAAAAACTCGTACGAAACAGTTTGATTCCACTTTCTTTATTCGAACTGCTGAAGAGTAGAATGCGCTGCCCGATTGGGTTTTCCCCGATAATTATAATCTGGGTATCTTCAAGTCTCTAGTGAATCGGTTTCTTCTAAGCAAGCGTGTTTCATCGTAGGCTGCATCTTCGTTTAACATCAGACGAGATGGCAGACAAACGCAAACCTATAAACAGTTTAAAAAAAAAACTTTTCCTGTCACTGTGTCTAGTATTAAATGACCTGTATGATGCTAACCATAGGTCTAGCTAAGAATCTAAGTGGACAGATAACGCTAGTAAGTGATCTTCGAGATAACAGTCTAATAACTAAATCGAAGTAGATTAGGACTTTGGTAGATAGGGTGACGAAGTAGGTGAATCTGATTCGTCTTGGTAAGCCTACTCAATGAAAACAGCATCAAGTTACCATAATGATAGCAAGATATCAATCCAATTTTTTTAATAAAATTTGGTTCATCATTATCCTCACCATATGCCTGCGTCTTTCATAATATCGTCGATCCACCTAAAAGGGAAGGCTACCTGCGTTGCATCTTCCATTGCTTCAAAATTTGGCTACTGACTTCCAAATCGCTCAAGTCTCTACCAAGCACCACACTCGCCCTAACATATTATTTAAGCTAATATGAAAATTGGCGAACTAATAATGAACGCAGGGCACGTACCCGAATCCACCTCGAGCTGCTCTCGCAAAATTGTAATTAAACTTACGAATGACATACCGAATGTCATTAGGGGCTTACCTGGGGGCAAGGAGGTCTGTTTATCAGAAATAGTAGGGATTAGTAAAAAAAACTATGCTGTTAACTAAGCGTATGTAACACTAGCACTTAACGTCACCTCGTCATTCGGTTATCGGTTTTTAATTTAATCGTATCTGATTGAATCATATCAGTCAAGTCAGGTGAAAGCAGTGAGCTAAAATAAATAGAGCAGTTACAGTCGAACAAAACTGCTTTAAAAACTGACTAGAAGTTGCCTATATAAATATACTTACGCATGTTTATATGCAGTTTGTGAAGAAAAGAAAAGAATATGACCGACTTTATACGCCACACCTGTTGTTAGAAAGAGACAAATATCTAATTTATCTTACGGCGTTAGCTACACAGTCAAGTTGATGGGCCAGATCGAGCGATCTCGCCGCGCCGGTGGTGTGACTCTCTTTCACTCTCTCACACAAGACGATCTATCTATCTCGGTCATCCATTTCAAAGTGACAACAGTCGCCTAAGATAAAATAAATTTATTTTTTTCCCATTGCAATGAAAATACAGTATTTACGAGTGAAAAGTTTTTTTTGTCTCTCACAGTGCCTGTGTAGATTGTGCAGTGTCTAAATAAACATAAAGTCATTATAATCACCATCTTTTTGCTAGAAAACATACGATTACCGGCAGCGTATTACCGAACATTCGGAAGTGAAAGACTGGTAGCGATCACGGCAATTACCTTGATTGCGTCTAGTAAATATGGCGGGGGGGACAACTCATCTACAGGTAAAAGTACAATAATGATGTCTCTATCGAACTGATCTGATCGTGATCGCAACTTTTCAACAGGTAATTTTTGGGCTCGTATTTTTTTTTTAACTAAACTTAATTTAAACAAAAAATAAAATAAAAATTAGTGTCAGGTACGGAAATGGTGGAACAGTTCGATTTTAGAAATTTTTAAGGCCCCGAATAATGCTCACTTTGCAACTTTGTTATAATTTTTTATATGTATGTGTTTTTTTGGTAACTTTACCTGTCATCATCATTATCAGCCAGAAGACGTCCACTGCTGAACGAAGGTTTTTCCCCCTTTGACCGCCACATTGTACGACAACCATCCATTGTCATCCACCGGTTGCCCGCGACTTTCAAAATATCGCCGGTCCACCTACGCTGCGTCTTCCGGTTCATGGTCGCCAATCCAGAAGCATTTCACCTGTAAACTAGCTAGCTAAACTAGCTGGTAGTATAAAGGTATCTATGAGATTATTCATATCAGAACAAATTTTATTTCGACCAACATAATAGGTAGGTATAATAATTGTGTATGTAGATAACCATTATTTAGCTGTTGTAGGTATTTATAGCGCAAACTGATCAAAATTGATTAAAACTTACGGTCTCAAAAATGCGTTACTCGCCCAAAACACCATTAGTTTAGCTCGACCCTTTCTACTATTTGCCCCATAACACGTCCCTTACTCCGCTCCCAAACCTACCCAGATTATTAGAGTTGATTCCTCTCGGAATGTATGTTTTAAGTTTGTTGGAGTATGGTGAGATTGTATTCAATTTCAACTTCGCGCAAGATGGGATTCTCTGCGTCTATCGGGCCAAGCATGCGAGAGGCTTAGTTAATTTGTTTTGGCCATGTTTTGGCTATCTACGGAAGGGCTTTGATGTGAATTGTTTATTGTTGATTGAAAGTTTGCATGTTTGGGTAAATTGATTCGTGTTAATCTGGTTTGAGTCACGGTTGACTGGAAATGGGCGATTTTCTGAAAGCCGATTAAAAAAACAAAAAGTTCATAAAAATCCGTTTGATGTCAATGAAGAGACATGGCCCTGAACAGTTTCACTATCTTGTCTGCGTGTGCGTTCTGAAGATTTTGAACGAATGAAGCAAAGTAAAAAGGTCAAAAAATAACAAGTAACCTTATTTCATTTATATCAGATCTGTCATACGTTTTTTGTGGTTATTGTTTCTATAACAAAGTACTTGCCCATAGTATTTCTTAAGTTTTCGTTATTCCATGCAAATTAGTAAGTGCGCCTTGCTAATCAATTAATTCATTACTATCAACAAACAATAATAACAATAAGGTAACGTAACAAGAACAGTTTATCAGAATTTCAACAAAATTATACAAGAAAACTTGGAAAAGCACTTCACCAACGATCGCGAACTCTGAAGCGAAGCAGTGAAAGTGAGTGAACTGCTTTTTCACAAGAAAAATGCAAAATAATGTGGGCCATATCTCGCCAGCGCCGTCTATCTTTTGGCTGTAGAACTACGTTTTGACAGCTGTCAGAAAACTTGCCATTATAAAAAACATAATGTGGGTAAAACATAATACAGCTATGGCTAGCTGTATTATGTTTTACCGGTGACCTTTTTGGTTTTCCAAATTTTGATATGATAAATTAAAATTGTACGATCACTATGTAGTTCCTTACTAAGTTAACTATGCTAGCGCGCCAACCAAAAGTGACTCGTGGCTTGCGTTATCAAGAGAGTTTCCTCCTTCATGTTTAATGTCTTGCCATGGGACGGCCTGCAACTCACACAGTTCAACGTCAAACGGATTGGCTGATCTTGATGAAATTAAATCAATTTCATTGACACAAAGTGGTTACTTACGCAGCCACTGGTTCCCGAAGGAATATCCCGAATGGTACCTACACTGCATTTCGGATACCAAAGTTTTGTTCCATTTTTAGTACAAAACACATAGATAGTGTAAGCAGGAATTAAACACAGAGATAGCTAAAAATACGGTTAAAAACAAAGGACATTTTTCATAGGTTTTAAAAAAAAATAGGGTTTGTTGTTTTCGCTTGGGTATTTCTATTGTTATTAATGCATAGACAATTTGAAAAATGATGACCTCTGGCAGGACTTGAACCTGCATACGAGCAATCTCCAGGTTTCCGTCCCGACTGCCTTAACAATTAAGCTACAGAAGTATCTGCCGTACCCGCCATAATTCTCAAGCTGTAAGTATACCTACGCTAATAATTAAACACGGTGAACCCGCAGAATTTTCCTACGTAGGTTCAAGTCCTGCCAAACGTCCTAATTCATTCTCCTTATACTGTATATAATAGTAGTACTGTATTTAGTGTAATAAGATTCTTGAGTGGCGACCGCGAACCGGAAGACGCAGCGTAGGAAGGCCTCCCACTAGGTGGACCGACGACATTGTAAAAGTCGCGGGCAACCGGTGGATGCAAATGGCAGGTTGTCGTACAGTGTGGCGGTCTAAGGGGGAGGCCTTCGTTCAGCAGTGGACGTCTCCGGGCTGATGATGATGATGATACCGTATATGCAATAATTATACAAAAGTCTACAAATCTTGTTATCATCGTCATTACGTTTTATAATTGCGGTTAAAACCATGTGACATACCTAGCATGTAATAAACGAGATCTTGAATACTTGTAACTACGCCGGCTAGTAAACTCCAAGCTAGCTGGATAGTTAGCGCCACTAGACGCCAGGTTGTTGGCTAAACAGCGAGCGGTCGAGAGGGCGTCGTTAGCGCGCGCCCCCGGGGGATCTCGCGTGACACTTTATACGTGTTCCGTACACATTGCTCCTATTGTTAATGTAACCTTAGGTTTATCGTTCATCAGAGTAGTGAGCTACGGAATAAAAGAGATGAACCAAAAGAAGTTAGACGCTCTAAAGGTACTCGTTTGTTTGACGTACATATTCTATTTTGAATCTTTAGTTTGATCTAAACTTACTAAAACTTTGTCCTTATGTAATAGACAATCATCACAGTAGTGTGCCTGTGCAAGCATTACTGTGTTCCGGTTTGAAGGACAATGTTACCAGAGAAATGACAGGATATGAAGAGATTTGGCATCTAATATCTTAGGGTAACGAGCGCAGTGCAGTGCGGCGCAGGATTGTGTTCGCTAGTTCACATTGCTGGCAGTGCTACTGTTTTGGGCATGCGTAATGCTTGCCACTAGGCGAACGTCTCGTTAAGGCCGGGTAGTCCACGTTTGAAGCACATTTTTTTATGACATCAATCATTAGTATAAAGCTGTATCAGGTAGGGTCACATTTAGCGGAGCAAAAATATGGCGGTTACGCAGATTCGTGCGTGTCAAACTTCGATTTTTGAAGATTTTTGAAGATTACTTGAAAAGTATAGAAATTAATAACTTTTGAACCACAGCATGCTCTCCAAAATACTATTAACTTATAATACATATTTTTTTAATGTGACTATGTGCTGTAATTAGGGCATAAAACTGAAAATGGTTTAAAAATAGACACTGTTTTGGTATTTTTTTCTATCGAGGAAAGTATAATCAATCGTGATTTTAACCACAAAAGTTGCTAAAACGGATGTTCTTCTGTAATATTTTGTATTTTTGAGTTTTAAATATAGTAATTTGACTAAATAAATTTGATTTTGCGAGGGGCAAATCTGGAAAATACAAGCCATAAATAAATTTAAAAAATCTCGTTTGTTTTTGTATTCCAAGCATTTGCGTTCACGACATGGGAGTCCCATACAAAATTACCAACGAGATCAGTATTGTATGAGAAGTAAAAATATAGCGAGGGTTGTTTTTAAAACTTGTTCTGTGTTATGGGTTTACTCTTACGCACGCTTGAATTAATAGTTTAGTTTATTGTTCATAAAAATTTACATTTTTAGACATACCGAAAGAAAACAACAAAAAAGAAGACAACAAAAAAAAAACATTCGGCGTACCCTGGATCCCACACTAGGGTGACCTGTGTCGTGGGCTCCAGGCTCTTCATTCAGAGAAACATTTAAACATTTAAAGTAGTAAAACTACTTTAAATTGTAAAGTTAACACCAGCTTTATAGATTATTTATTAATAGCCCTCTTTTTTGACGTAGTCGGGTAAGCGCACATTACCCGACATTGTACAGCGTCCATCGCATCTCTCGCTACACAATAGACAGCTCAGCCCAGCTTCCCGAGTGAACAGTGTTTCGAGTGCTTGCACTCTTCCACTCGTCTTGCGATTCACGATTCACTTGTCTAGTATGTCGGGGGTTCGTGTGGGACACGAGCGAGGCAGGCAGCCTGAGAGTCTCCTATTACTGGAGATATTAAATAAAGAACTATCAGTTGAAAGAACTAAGAAACATCAATTAGTTTAATTTACAGTACACGTCAAAATAAAATATCATATAAGTCTGTTCGTATAGGCACTCAGCCTATAGCCAGCCCTAGTGTCAGAGTAATGTGCTGCCCGAAGGCCTCTGACAAGGGTTGACGGTTGGTGTTACAGAAAAATTGAACAAATAATCGGACCAGCAAATTGACGTGACATCCGACCCAAGGTAGCGTTCAGATATAAATGCCAGAGCATGATCACTCTTTCGAAGACTGACCGGATTGCTCGTTGCTTAAAATCGATGACCTTTCAGAACCACCTACCTAGCTACGCCACGAGTTGTATTTAGGTAATAAATAACTAATTTAAAATAAATAAATAAATAATGGAGAACATTTGACATAACGCCATCTAGCCCCAAACCACAGAATAAATTATAGTACTACATCAAAATAAGGAAAGCTTGTATTATGAGCACCAGATATCTGATAGAATACTTACAAATATTTTTTTGTAAATTCGTCCTTATGTACATGCAACACCCAAACAGAACATTGGCCTGGCTGGGAATCAAACCCACACCCTGTAGGGGGTAGGGGCTCTCCAAGCAGATGTACAGGGATGATGATGATGGGGATGATACAGGGTTATTTCTAATCAGTTAGCATCATTTTAAGGGCATATTCTGTACATCAACACAAACAACTTTTACTATAGGGCCAACATTGAAATCGCAAATAGAAAAATCTGCTGTTCTTTTTGGCCTAAAGGCCTTTTCTTATTCGATACTGTATTCATAGCCCTACTATAACGTCATGTACTGTGGATTTCCATTGAATTCTTGAGAGGCGTTTATAATTTCTTACAAAAGGGAGTGGCGCCCTCTGACACACGACAGAGACAAGCGTTTCAAATCTCATTATTATTTGTATTAATAATTAATATTGCTGTTGATTATTCTACTAAAAGTATTATACCCGCAGGGGTAAAACTTGTCCGTAAAAAAAAATATTAGGGTTCCTAACCCAAATGTTTATAGTTTCCGATTTTGTCCTGTCTGTCTGTCCTTTAAAAAATCAAACCATTTGAATTGTAGTAATTGTAGAAACTCACAAGATCGTAAATAACCCTGTATAAATACTAGTACTAACTAGGTATGTACTAAAACTGCATGCAGAACTACCCAAGGACGGATAGCAGTGTCCTCTCGGTTAACGGTGGTGAGCTTTCTGCGAGCCCCAAGCCGCATGCCAAGCGGTTTTAGGATGTTCTAACATGTGGGTATGTACCCAGGTCCAACCAATGGCGTATGTAAATGTGCCAAACCTGCACCGAGCCAACGTGGCGGAGTATCGAATAACCGCCCTTAGAGGGTAGGTCTAATCTCTGCAGTGGGATGCAGTATGATAAGCGTTTAAATATTCCCATAATACATTATAATATAAACAAAGTATTATTTTATTTTATTTTTATTTTATTTTATAAGCACACAATACAAATTACAATCATTAATAAATATGATAACAGCATTAAGAGTTATGACCTGGATCGCAATTCAAAATATGTGTACACAACAAAAACCGTATTTAGCTTCTTAAGTTTAAGGTTAGCGAAATTAAAAAGCTTTAAACTAAGTTAAAGTAAACAGTAACTAACTTAAATTACATAGGATATTAATAATTATAAATATATAATATATATATAATATATATATACAGCAGTTAAAGAAATGGCAACGTGAACCTGCAGAGCTCGCATAACCACGAGCAGCCGTGCGGGAGGCGGCGCACTCCGCATGATCACACTACACGCATGCATCTGATTTGACGGGTTTGGTAAAGAGGATATCTTTCAATGATTTTATATAAAATGATAATTTAGGGCTAAAAATGTCAATTTGAAATTTGTTGTTAATACAGTCATTATACTGACGGGCCATTCTTACTAGTGGGTTGAAAAAGGAAATATTATTTTTATATATTTGAAGAGCAAACACATTAATTTGGTTAGACCTCCGTACGCTATATTTAATATTAAAATTCATTTGAGACAGCAACTCCGGAGTGTCTACTATGGAGTGAACTATTTTATAAAGATAAATGTGATCAAAAAACTTTCTACGTATTTCCAATTTTTGTACATTGAATCTAGATAGTCTCATCTCATAATTCATTTTAGAACGTCCTATCTGCTGACGGTAGCATATCATTCTTAAACACTTTTTTTGGACCCTTTCTATTTCATGAACATGCATTTTATAGTGCGGAGACCAAACAGAGCCCAGAGCGTACTCTAAGATGCTTCTGACCAGAGTAAAAAATAAGTAAAGGAGAGACCGAGGATTTTTAAAATCTTTTGTGGATCTAAAAATGAACCCAAGGAGCTGATTGGCTTTTGTTGTGATGTGAAGCATGTGTGCTCGAAATGACAATTTGTCGTCAAATAGGATGCCCAAATCCTTAGCAATTAGGGATCTTGTAAGCACACGGCCATCAACTGAGTAATTATGCATAATTTTATGATGCTTGTTAGAAAACGTAATAACAAAGCATTTGCTGGTATTGAGCAGCATGTGATTTGATTTACACCAATCAGAAACAGTATTCAAATCCCTTTGCAAATGACTGCAATCAAGAGAGGAGGAAATAGTCTTAAATATTTTTAAGTCATCAGCGTATAGTAAGCATTCACAAGCCAACTGCTCAATGAGATCGTTGATGAAGACAATAAATAGGAGAGGACCCAAATGGGATCCTTGTGGGACTCCGGAGGTCACTTGAGTTGGAGAAGAAAGAAACCCTTTCAAAGCAACCAGTTGACTCCTGTTACAGAGGTAAGAAGACAACCATCGAAGCAAGCTACCATGAATTCCGTAGTATGCAAGCTTAGTGCAAAGTAATCTATGATTTACTTTGTCGAAGGCTTTTGAGAAATCTGTGTAAATAGAATCCACTTGGCCACCAACTGCGAAGCTCTTACAAAGATAGTTCTTGTACTCTAGAAGGTTGGTGACTGTTGACCTGCCCTTGACAAAGCCATGTTGTTTAATAGAGAGAAATGGCTTAAAATGATTAAAAAGATGACCATAAACCAAGGACTCAAACACTTTTGCAAAACAAGATAAGATACTGATTGGTCTATAATTTTCGCAGTGGGATTTATCTCCATTTTTATAAATTGGGATTATATGAGCCACTTTCCATCGCTTGGGAAAAATGCCGTTGGCGAGTGATTTATTAAATATGATACTTAATGGTACACACAGTTGTTTACTACACAAATTTATAAACGAAGGAGGCAGTTGGTCAGGTCCAGCACCTTTGTTTTTATCTAGTTGTTTAATTTTAATCATTATGTCTTGTTCAGTTAATTTTATATGTGAAAGTGTCTGTGTGGCGCTATTTTCAGGATGCTGGAAAGAAGAGGTTGTGTTTCTAAGTGTTCTTTGTGGAAAACAGATCCGAAGTATTCTGAAAACAGTTCACATATACCCTGCCCACTAGATGACGAAGAGTTGCCATAGTTCATGACATGGTGTGGTATTAGTGTGGTGTATTTTCAAACGCTTTAAACAATTACATTGTCATCGCAAGACGTATCGCTTAATTTTAACATAAGTGCTTGCAACGTAAATACAAACACATTTTCTTACTACGGAACCTTTTCACGATAAGTTACTTCTAACATTTCCTAGGAAATTGAAGACAAATATACAATATCTTAATTTCGACAAGGTACTTCATGAAATAAGCTGTTAGAGCCTTGTCGTAATACGTGGCTAATACATTATATTGCATTCAATAGACATTTGTATGAGTTGTATATAGTGACATGGTCGTAAGTAAGTGTGGGTACAATTTGCGTATGTATCTTTAAGCTTGCGTTGATGTAATGGAGTTCCTTTATCATGGGAAGGCTTTTAACGGGGATAATAAAAGAAAATACGTTAAGGGATAATGTGTTATTTTTGTACGGGTTCCGTCCTAAGAAAATATTTTCGACAACACCAACTAATTTTAAAAGGTCCGGTTTTTTTTTATCTGTCAATGTTAAATAGAAATCATATTAGAATAATTGAACGCCTTATTCTTCTTATAATCGTATAAGACTCATTACCAACAATGCTGCTATACAAACTGTGCCCCTGAGATTTTTGAGGATCCACACTGTGTTTTTTCCCCGCTAGGTGGCGCATCGTCGATGCGGCTATAGTGAACTGTCAATCTAATACATTTTGTTGTCTTTTGTTTTGTTTTTACAGATAACATTTTAAAGAGTCGGATTACCAGGGATAATGCATATTGGTTTGTTCAGCAATCCTTTGCCTTGATAATTAAAGCTCTGTCCAACATAAAATGTAAACAACTATCTAAGCTACATTTAGATTTACAATTATTTTCATGCCGTCAAAAGCTGCATAGATTCTTAAAATAAGGAAACGTACCCAGTACTTTTCCTTGGACTAGATTATCGACGAGGCCCTCATCAAGAGCAGATAGATAATAATTATAAGCAACGATTAAATAGAAAACTTCATTTCGCCACATCCTGACCGCTGCTGGCGCCATCTGCTAAAAGTTTTGCCTGTGGAACCTCATTATGAAGTTTGCTCGTAGAGTCTCTCCTGATGGTAAGATTATAACGCCTTTCCATAGCCATCACCAAAGCAGCAGTTCTCAGAACCGAAAAAGCATTGAGCTAATATCTAAAGAGTCACAATGTCTAAGTGAAAACAGTCAGTTTTGTAGTGGTAGGACTCTACTGCAGAGTGCGCCTGGAGAAGTACCACACCTTTGCCAGTTATTCAACCGCCAAGCAGTAGTGTGCAAGCATTACTGTGTTCCGGTTTGAAGGGCAATGTTACCAGAGAAATTACTGGGTATGGAGAGATTTAACATCTATTATCTCAGCGTGACGAGTGCAGTGCAGTGCGGCGTAGGATTGTGTTCGCAAGTTCACAATTCTGGCACTGCTACTGTTAGTGGCAGGCGTGACGCTTACCACCAGGCAAACGTCTTGCTTGTCTCGTCAATTGACTGAATAAAAAAAAAAGTTAAAACGTCCGAGTGCCGTTGTGCATACCTATACGTATACGTGCATTATATAGTTCACAATTGTTCGTATTTAGACGTTATGTCGCTTGTATAGTGTTCAATGCTTGCTTGAACGCTTGTGTCTTATCGTAGTTCAAGTCGTTCAAAATGTCGGCGCACTGCAAAGCGTGCGCCGAGTTTAAGCGCGGACGTTTTTTGCACGTTTGTGACTCTATAGATATTAGCTCAATGGAGTAAAGAAACAAAGTCCGGGACATAATTATATTAGGCTGAATTGTGTCTTATCACTTTGAACATTCGGTTGTGAGTATCTTTATGTATTACCTTGTAATTTTGCTAGCTACAGTACCTCACAAATCGAAATACAGCAATATCTACACACTACACACTACAGCTGGGCGGATAAACACTCGTTCCTACCCAGACAACCTTTAACTTGAAATATAGTTTTTTTATCTTCTGCAACTTTGGAAAGTCAGGAGTGCTGCAAAAAAATTACGAAAAATGTTTTTCATACCATAATACATTTTGAATGCTGCGCGCTGACTCGAAATCTTTGTGTTGTGCTTATAATTATGACTGAATATTATTTCTAAAATTCATGACATAATAGTACATTATGATACGAGTGTGCTATGTTGGTCATTACACTAGAGGCGGTATTATGCGCGCGAGCCGCAGGCGAGCGCGATAAGAAAGCCGAGAGCGTAATGACTAATAGCACAAGAGTTCCATACGACTGTTTTCGTCACACTTGCGAGGAAAAAACCATTTTTTTTGATAATAATCAACCACACAGCGAAAACGTCAACAAACATTTGCGGAAAATGGCGCCCAAATCAGTAATGCGCGCGCAGGTTGACATTTACTTCAGCGGCATAAGAACTCTTTGTTGGTATTACAAAAAAACTGTAAGTATTACTCGGCTATATTAAGAGTGCTTCGTATACGTACGTCTAATTGCAGTCACGTACAAACTTGACTTTACCGGGTTATACCTATTATAGTACAAGTGCCGTAATGTAAAGTAAAAAGCACGCGTGTATAATAGCTTGGATTATGAGCCTAAAAGCGATGTAATAAGATCTACTTTACGAGCAAGTGTGATGAAAAGAGTTTTTTAGTTCAGTCCACAGTTCACAGACAGTACACAACTAGCTAAAAATGGTACTTCCGCTGAAATACTAGTATATCTATAATACTTTTAGGCAGAGACTAGGCAGATTATTAAGGTTTTTCAATGTACAGTCGCCTGCATAAGTAATTATGTAAGCATATATTTAATTAATAATTTGTAATTGTGCATTAAAGCGATCTGGGTAATGTCCTAAAACTGCATCTAAAACCACCGATGGGCAGCGGCGTCCTCTCGTGCGTGCCAAGCGTGGGGATTATGGCAACCCCTCCCTACTAAGGGGGAGGCCTGCGTCCAGCATTGGACTTCTTTTGGCTGTTGGTGTGTATTAAATCAAAAGTATGTAATTTTTTTAAATAATAATGTCTAGTATTAAAGTTCTTCTTAAAAGCTTAGCGCTTTTCCTATACGCAGGTGGCTGGTAATAATTTCCCGTACATCCTTGTATCACATCACATCAACAGCCGGAAGACGTCCACTGCTGGACGAAGGCCTCTCTTTTAAAGGGAGGTGTTGCCATAATCCCCACGCTTGGCAGGCGGCTTGGGGATCGCAGAATGGTTACCACCGTTACAGAGGACGCGGCTGCCCGTCCTCCGGTGGTTCTGGATGCAGTTTTAGGACATACCCAGGTCACTTTAATGCACAATTACAAATTATTAATTAAATATGTAATAATATGTATTAAATATGTATGTTTATTAAATATGTCCATCCTTGTATGGACTAGGCCAAAATGCCTTTTGGCAGCAATACAGCAATACAGCAAAAACTTTTTTATTCAATATCTTAGTAATAGAGCAAGTTACATAATCATATGCCAGTCAAAGGTATCTCTGGCATATTTACGTATTCTATGGCAAATGATCGAAAATTGAACAGTTATCTTCGGAAATAAAAAAAAACTAAATTTATACATTTTCTGGTTAAGTACCACCAACCAACCACCATTATACTGAGTGAATAAAAGGCAATAACAGTTAGGCAAATTATTTAAAAATTATGAAAATGTTCTACAGTCTACAGTCTACACTATTGCAGGCGACTGTACTGCTGAACCCTAAAAAAGAAAAAACGGGGAGTAATAATGTTTTATTCCAAACGGATTATCTCGGGAGCAAGGTTGCGCAAAATCAAGTTATTGATAACAACCCTCTTTGCTTGGGGCAATCAAAATTATATGGGAGCCGCTGTAATTCTATATTTTATGGGCTTTTTTGTTATCGTCAACAAACGGATAACGGATAACGCTTTTAGGACTGGATTCAGCTGTAAGTAAAAATTTAAAGGTAACCCATCATACTTACCTATCTATGCTAAAAATCATATAAGCACCAGTGAGGCAATGTTAAACATTTTATACTGTTTCTCATTTAAAAAAACTTTCTAATATTTACAAAAAAAAAACATTCTTCTTCAAATGGTATAGTATCTAGATATTTTTAATTGTTAGTTAGTTGAAATGTAATTACTGTATTTGCTTTTAACTATAATTTATTTTGTGCGCCTACATCCCCATCTCAGTAACCGCGGGGACGACTGGTAGAATAGTCCTTTTGTACATTATGTCGGTATTTATTTGTGCAATAAGGAATTAAAAAAATTAAGTGGTATTCTATCAGCTATCTGGTTTCCATATAACAGCATGGCTTAGTTTGGGAGCTGTATGAAAAATATCCACCGATATTAATAAAAAAAATTATTCAACTGCATGGCGTAAGTAGCAGGGCGCTGGCTTGATGGTGAGCGCTTAATTTATCATAGTGTAACATTGTTATGTTCATTACTGTAGGATTAGATATTCTTAGGATTTGAAATTTTATGGGTTTTAAATATTATATCCAATGAATATTAGGAGCAGTGAGGGTATTTGTAGTAATGTTATGTAGATTTACCATTAAAATAACTAATTTTTAGGACTTAAAACGGTATGGAATACATAATTAGGATGAAAATTTGTATGGGAATTATTAGGGACCCAATTTACTACGATACATATTTACTGAGATAAATTATCGATTTACTGACGTTTCGGCCATATCATATACAATAGTGATATCGGTACCACTGATAACGATCATCAAACTGATAATAGCTGTATCGTTTTTACCTTTGTACCACACACGAAAAAAACGGATAAATATTAGTTAGTGGGCACGAGTGTACCTTCCCATTACAGGTTCATATCGGACAAACAGTTTTATACCACCGTTCGGCGAGGCCTTAACAGCTATATCGAAATCCAGATTTGAATGCGTACCTGCCTTTAATAGCATCGTGAGGTGTGGTACAAGAAAGGAGAGAAACGGCTACGTTTACATCAAGAATCATTGTTTTAACATCATCACTTTTATTCTTGATTCTATTGTTATCGTTGCGTGTAGTGCACTTAGTGTAGTGTACTTAGTGTTGTTTATTGAAGGACTTTGTAGATAATACAAGCATAATATAACATAATATAGATTAGGTTATCATCATTAGCCTGTTTATGAGAGATGATTAATCAGCAAACGCAATATTATTTATTTATTTAATTCTTTATTGCACACATAGATACATTAATGTACGAAAGGAGGACTTAATGCTAAACATAACTAATAAATAACAAATTTATCTAAAAACTTAATACTACTTGCTGCGCACAAGCATAAAATAAGCCACAGACACAAGTGACTTTTCACCGTTCAATGCGCGGTTTGTGACAAATTACTTCAATATGTCGTAACACAAAAATGGCCGCATGTATTAAAATACGCTTCAAATTGAGCTATTGTATTCAAGCTGTAAAGAGCTTGTTTAGTATACGTCAATGCTCTTCACGAGTTTGTATGTGTATGTGCACTTAGCACACACAATTTTGGCGATTTTGCAGTAGCTAAAATATTGTACTAATTACCCAGACCCTTACGCCTAAGGATTTAAGGATCAAGGATCTATCTTTATCTAATATATTTAAGGCTTCTATAGGTCGGTGAATTTGATTCTGGCCTTAATCGTAAAGGTCGATAATTTTTTTATTGTAAATTTTTTTTTTTTAGTGTTACTTGTCTTTCTATTTATATACTCTTTATTATTATCATAGAAAATAATAAACTTTCTTAGTGATTACAACAAAACATCCAAAGAAATTATTGTTGTCCTGCTGCGTAATAAAATAAAATAAAAACCATTATTTTAGACAAATCTAACCGCTCTCCGCTCGTGTTATATGCCGCCAACAAAGGTCCAGTTAAAATGGCTTCCACAGTTTTCAGAGGACATTTGAATGGGAACGACTTCATTCGCGTTACTGCCGCGATTTCATCTTAGGACCAGCTGCAGCCCGCGGCTTCACCCATATTTAATGAAAATTTCTTCAACATTTCAAGTCGATCATATAATTATCAACTAGGTAGTGTTTCTTTGCAGAAAGACGTCTAGGTTGCTGTCGCTACGACTGCAGTATCAGATATTCTGCCGGCCATGTCATCATCAGCTGATACCGGGATCCGTGGAGACAGACCCGGCCAGGCGGCTTGGGGATCACGAATGCTCACCACCATTAACCGAGAGGACGCTGCTGCACGTCCTCCGGTAGTCCCGGATGCAGTTTTCGGACATAACCAGGTCCAGACTGCCGGGTGCCTGATGGGTACTATAGCTACCAACATTAAGAGAATTAATGAGACACCGAATGTCTCAAAGTATTGAAGTCAAAATATGTGGCCCTAGAATTATTGTTGACGCTCCCAATTCTGGGGACCGCTGAATTTAACAATAACATGTACCTATCTATATTACCAAAAAAATAAAATAGATTCACTCCTATAAAAAACGTCTCTTATCATAGTTCATTAACCACAATTTATCTATATCTACAATAAAGTCATAATCAGTGCAAGCCAATTTATACTCTGTAGAACGTGTAGTACAGTTTCGATAATATTTACTACACACGGTATTCCACTACAGTAGTTGTACTGAGGAGCGCGAGCAGCCGGCGGGAGCCGTGTGACGTCAACAACCCAAACGTTACAGTGGAAATTCGATACACTGTCATACACAAATAAAGTACAAAATGAGCTTGCACTGAATATGACACTGTTGTATCCATATACAATGTGTAACAAAAAGGTTCAACAATACTGAAGAGTATGTATGTACTCATCATTATGAACAACTTTTACTATGGGGTAAACCCTGAAGTCCGGAAAAAAAATCAGCTTTTCCATACAAAAAGTTCACTGACCTTGGACAAGATGTATGGAACAGCTGATATTTTTTTCCTCGATATCAGGGTTGGCCCCATAGTAAAAGTTGTCCATAATGATGAGTAAATACATACCCTTCAGTGTTGTTGAACCTTTTTGTTACACATTGTATATAAGAGTTTAGAAGCTTTTTAAAAGGGAGAGAATTTGCCCTGCTATTAGGTCATGGGTAGGAGTTAATTATCTCTTACCATCAGAAAATATCCCTAACATTTACGATAAAGAAAAAAAAATTACACACACACAAACTTTCTCTTGTAATATTATTGTATGAATGTTGATTGGTACCTATTTCATACACGACTACAGCCATTGACGCTACTGCATTTTTGCCTCTAAAGCTCTGAAAATGCACATACAGAGTCTGGACGGCCATACAAAGGAAACAAGGTTTTTATGCCATTTTATGGTATTGAATCGATTTTGATGTATCAGCTATTAGAGTTGTTGAGTTTTTCTCTAATGCTGAGGCTCCATTCATCGTGACGTCGCGAAAAATGCCTTTATGGTGCCGCCTACTCACGATTGAAAATCAAGGCGAAAACTTGAGATTTGGATTTAGATTTGGAAGTTTTCCTTAGATTTAAGAGTGTTTGTGAAGTGTGAACTTATCAAGTTGTAGCCAGTTACTATCAAAATACACTTAGCTACTTATTTATATATGACGGAGTCTCTAACATCTCGGAGGGTATATCCGGTGGCAGATTCAATGACCCTCGACGCCCGTCATCCATAGTTACGGCGGCAATGAAATAATACCAGCACTAGTTCGATAAAACGGCACTTTGATTATTGCCACAGTAATAATTAAGTAACTTAATCACAATTTCAATAAGGATTGGTTAAATAATAGTTTTTTTTCCTATTACCTCCTACAATAAACTACAAAGACTACTTAGCCTACTACACAACAAAAAACAAAAGGATTGTATCCAGACCGATGAAAGTCTAGAGACAATCCAAATGCTCAAACCCACTACCAGTCGGCAGCGTACCCAACATGCTGGCGGCATTGCCACGCTGGATGGCAATGCTTATGCGTTGAGCCAAATAAACGCCAGCATTTTGATCACGCGTAATAATAATAGTTGATTTTTAGAGCCAATGAGTTTGCACGTGTGCATTACAACGTTCCGCGGCTGTCACCGGTCGGTGTTCCCAGTCAAGTCCGCCACAAGACGCCATGACACTCACAAACTCATTCGGTGTTACCCGCTCAAAATACTATCTTGCCGACCACAGATAAACAAAAATCGACTGAATAACTCGACAAAAATTGATCTCGGTCCGTTATATATTTATACAATATTGTTGCATCATTGTCGCTGAAAAGTCCAACATTCTTATAACAGAATATTATTGTTAGGTGTTAAAGTATTTTTATTACTTACTTAGAGATAAGTTCGATCACCAACGCAGCTTGAGGTAAGCGACGGTGTGGCCGAGGGTAGGACACGGCAATCTAGAAGAAATCTATTCACTCTAGTCTCGAAGAGGCCAAGATTGTAGTTCTCAGCAAACAGGGAAGCTGGCAGTGAGCTCCATTCTTGTGAAGTACGAATCGAGGGTGGAACCAAACCGATGCGATTTAGATTTATTGATTCAATTTTGCAGTCGCTTCAAAGCTTGAAAAAATAATACGCTTTTAAAAAAATATATACAACCGACTTCAACTTCGAATACCTGGATGATACCTTCATATTTTCTAGTAATTTTGATTTAAAAACCAAACTACTGAACCGATTTGGATAAAATTTATAAGGGACTACCTCTGAACCTACCAGACAAAAACGAATCATCAAAGTCAGGTAATAATTGGCAGAGTAATCGCGTAAGAAACATACAAAAAAAAACAGTCGAATTGAGAACCTCCTTTTTTGAAATTGGTTGAAAATACCTTCCATTAGACCAGTTTAGTAAATAAGAATTTATATGTAGCAAGTTCACATCATTGATCATCAACATCTTCAGCCCGGAAACGTCCACCTGCTGAACGAAGGCCTCCCCCTTGGACCTTCACAATGTACACACAATGTGTATGTAAGTACCTACATCAATCAATATATATAAAAGGCTCTGTCCTGACTGACTGACAGACAACGCACAGCCCAAACCCCTGGTCGTACAGACTTGAAATTTGGAGGTGTATTCGTCTCGTAGGGGTGTACTAAAAAGGATTTTTCGAAATTCGACCCCTAAGGAAACGTTAAGGAAAACGTTTGTATGAAAGTCCTTTGTTTTTGGTCTTTTAGTCACGTAAATTTGGATTTGGATAGTTCATTTAAAATAAAAATGCAGTTTTCAATATTTATTTGACAGGGACGATATAAGGGGGGTAAAGGGGGGAGTGGAATGTTGTATGGAAAGTTCTTTGTTTTTGAAGTTATAGCGATGAAAAGTGATAGTTGGGTAGTAATTAAAGGGGGAAGTGGGGGGAAGGCTCCGGTGGAGATGGGGGGGGGGGGTTGAGCGGGTTTGGGGGGTTGGGGGGAGTTGGTAGAGTCGGTGCAGTCGGTAGAGTTTGGGGCAAAAAAAATTGCTCGGGATGATTTAAAGTGGTGAATTTTGGGAGCGGGCCGAATTTCTTGCGTACGCGGACGAAGTCGCGGGCGACCTCTACTATTATTATATAAACTAAAATAATAGTACATTGTCAGCTGTTCGGTGACAGTTCCTAATTCAAGTCAACATCGATAAAATGATATCAAGGATCTTTATTAGGCAGTAATTATAGTTGGCGTCTCGTGACAAACATATTTGGTCAGCCTCCGTAAACCTCACCCTACTTAATGACTGTTGGATGATAATCGCTATAAAAATGTTTTAATGGCAGGTAATCTAGAAAGTTTGTGGTTGTTTGCTACAAATTTCTTTACTGTGCCTGGATTTGTACTTGTGGGCCGTAAAACCGTTTATCTTAGCCCTGACGTATAAGAAAGTTTGATTACTCTTTGCAAGTGATGTTCTAGTTTTTCCATAACGTTACGCGATAAAAAGATCGCCTCTTTATTTTAATTCTTATTTTTATAGTTTTTTAAATTTATTATTGAAAGCTCCTCTTTTGTTTTCCATGGTCCATCGTAAACGTTTTTTTTGTGTGCAATGGAGTGACGCCTGGGCCCTGTTTTATAAAGCTACAAGTCTTGTACCTACTTGTAGTTAAAAACTGGCAGCACTGCAAAAAAATATTGAGTAGGTAGGTACGGCGTTTTCTAAAGCTACAAAACAATAAGTGTACAAACTACAAGTACAAGCACTTTTTTTTTAATACTATTAAGTGACGAGACGAGCAAGACGTTCACCTGGTGGTAAGCGTCATGGCTGCCACTAACTGTAGCAGTGTCATAATTGTGAACTTGCGAACACAATCCTGCGCCGCACTGCACTGCGCTCGTCACCCTGAGATATTAGATATTAAATCTCTTCATTCCCAGTAATTTCTCTGGTAACATTGCCCTTTAAACCGGAACACAGTGCTTGCACACTACTGCTTGGCGGTTGAATAACTGGCAAAGGTGTGGTATTTCCCCAGGCGGACTCTACAGTAGAGTCCTACCACTACAAAACACACTTGTGTGCACACTTGTATATAAGTTAAAGACAAACTATTTACCTGTAACTGGTAACTTGTAGTTAGTGCTACAAGAAGCTAGTACAATTGTAAGTTTGTACTTGTAGCTTTATAAAACAGGGCCCTGGTATTAAGCATCACGCTGCCCGTAACAGTATAGCAGTGCCAGAATTGAATCCTGTAGTGGTAGGACTCTACTGCAGTCTGCCTGGGGAAGTACCACACCTTTGCCAGTTAATCAAGCGCCAAGCAGTAGTGTGCAAGCATTACTACGTTCCGTTTTGAAGGGCAATGTTACCAGAGAAATTATTAGGTATGAAGAAGATTTAACATCTGATATCTCAGGGTGACGAGCACAGTGCAGTGCGGCGCAGGATTGTATTCGCAAGTTAACAATTCTGGCACTGCTACTATTAGTGGCAGGCGTGACGCTTACCACCAGGTGAAAGTCTTGCTCGTCTCGTCACTTGTGAAAAAAATAATTGTTATAGATGTGTATTTTATAGGGCCTCTAACAATTACATCAAAATACATTAGACCTAAATAATTTATTTTGATTCATGTCAGTAAATAATTGTAAAGAAAAACCTGACAATAAAAAATAGAAAAAAACCTATCGAACAAAAACTGTCGAATCTTAAAAGATTTCTCGGAAATCGTAAAGCTAATAAAATTAAACAATGAACGTGGCTATAAAGTAAGTTAACAAATGAACACAATGGATGGGATGTTTTCTGCCTGCCTGCCTTATGACGCCGGCCTCCCCTTAGGGGAAATCTGAGGAACTACTGGACTTTATAGGGTGACCATAGTTTTGAGTAGTCATGTAGTAGTCTTTTATAGTCTATACCACCAAAATACAGGAGCTACTCCTGTACCTACCACCTAGTTTGGTGGCTATGGTCGTATTATCATGTTGTAATAAAATGATATTTAAATATAAATATATTTTTATATCTGTGCTAAGTGCCCAAATCACGCAAGCAAGTATGAAAGCCCTTTAAAATGTCTTTACATTTTGATTGTTTGAAAAGTTTTACAGATAGATTTATATGATTGTAAATAATTTGCGTAGTTGTTGGGTGTTGTTAATCATGATAAGATAAAAAAATACTGTTTACTTACTCTAAAATTTCAAAAAATATTTTTACTGAAAATTAGTTTCCTAACTTATTATTAATTATATTAATGTTTATTAACTTTTTATCCCAATAAGCACGACAGTGTAGTGTCACCATCGATAAGTAACAGATATATCACCCACCTTTGTTTTTCGTGAAACTGGGCCGTCCCTCTGAGTTATTGTCCTCTTACCTCACGACGTCCCTAGACAGGGGTCCACAACATTTCACATTTTCATTTAAAACACTTAGTACTTTGTTTAAAATTTGAACTTCATCATAATCCTCTAAGATAAATTATAAATAAAGGTCTTAGAATTAGTTTTCGGGTAGTCTAAAGTCTCCTTTTAATATTAAGGCTGGTAATTCACCCAAATCTAGGACTATATTTTGTATGTATTTGAATTATATTACACAGAACTTTTACACTAAAAACACAACGACTTTCTCACAGTGTTAAGTCTTGACAGATCACAGTGCTGTCAAGCTTGAATACCGCTGAGAGCCCTAAGGCGCCAAGAACTCAAGAATTTGACTTAAAACCCGGATTTTACTGCTTAGATCTTCGGCTATCTAAGATAGAGAGCTGCCTCTTCAAAGGCTATGAGCTCTGCTGGGTTGAGGGTTGTTGAAATCACTCGAATCTACCTCTTAGACTATTGACCAAAACTGTGACTGGACCTTAGATACTATTGATGCAAACAATGAATTATCCACATGTTGTGAACCCCTGCAAGTCGTCAATCATGCCTGCAGCGCGCAGTTAGCTATACCTGACTGGGTATAGATTGTTACGGCCTCATCCTAACGGACAAACTTGTAAATAAACTAAGAACTCTGAGAATAACTTCTACAAACAGATAAACAGGTTCTAAGGTATTCCAGTAACGGAGGCAATGGCAGCATTGAAGAGTTAATTCTAACTCTTTCTTTGGAGTGCATGCCAAAACCAAATTTGTGGAGAATCTTGAGCTTAAAAAAAAACTAAAACTGTCTATATCAAACGTTGAGGAAACGAGTTAATTGACCCGATTTTAGTGACATCTGACTGTCAATAAAATATCTTGACTATAAGCTATATTAAGCATATACCTCCACGAGATTCTACAATGATTTTGATAACGTTTTTAAGCCAACGAATAATGTCAATGTTGAATGTCGCAAAAAAGATAATAGCTTTAAAAGTTTATTTATTTAAAAGAGTTTACATACACACAAAGCTGTGTAGCACACACGTGTTAGTGTGTGTACACACAAAACTGTGTGGAATTATCTTAAAAGAGTTTACATCTTCTTTCACGCATTTTCAGCTAAGATCACTGTATTATAGGGCTTTTGTGGCATAGCGCTTCCGTAGAGAGATTAAAATCGTAGCAGGTTCGTAGAGGGGTAAAATTTACGTAGCGTTTTACAAATTGATTTGTTATTTTTACTTCGTGATTATTGTGTTCAAAATGTTTGAGAGAGAAATAATTCTAGCGGCAACCAGGATCTATTGTCATTTACACAGAGTAGTTTATTTTGAATACTTTGAACTTTTTTGACTCCCGCATTTTTCAGTCTGCTCGTGAACCTAAAGCTTGGAACTACGCCTAAATATCCGAAACCTTTTTTTAAACTTATTAACGGTATATATCCCGTTAGTGCAGTGTTAAGGCATACCGCACTGTCTAAAGGTATATAATTATGGACAGAGACAATATACCCTTTATATTATGAAAACTGACGTGGTTTTGACACATTTTTGTTTTATTTATACGGGAATACTCACGGTTACTTAAATCGGATACAGCGGGGCCCGCAGGACGCAGCTGCACGCGCGTCGGGCTCTGTTTTCACTCTTTGAAAAAGGTCACCGGATGTGATCGAAACTATAGTCGTAGTATCCGATTTAATTAAACGTGGGTATCCCCGTATAAATAAAACAAAAATATACCCTTTGTCCTTTGTGTGTGTTGTTAATTTGTTTTATTTTCAACCGACTTCATAAAAGGAGGTTCTCAATTCGACTGCGTTTTTTTTTTCATTATGATGATTGGTTTTTTTGTTTGGTAGATAATACTTCAGAAATGGTGCCATATAAATTTTATCGAAATCGGTACAGTAGTTTAGTTTTAAATCAAAATTACTAGAAATTATGAAGATGTCATCCAGGTATTCGAAGTTGAAGTCGATTGTATTTTTTTTTAAGCGTATTATAATTTTCGTTTTTTTTTATATTATGAAATAAATGTGAAAGTTTATTTGAAAGTGTGCCATGCGTGTGTACCTCCTTTACCGCAAAAATAAGCAATGAAATATGTACGCAGATTATCACCTTAAGCATCTCCAATGGCAAAATTATCCTGTAAGATAAATAAATACCTAACAACCAGGGCCTTTCTAACTATTCTCAACTCCTTTAGCTTCTTCTCTGTGGATGTTGCATTCGATGCGAAGATCAATGTATGGCGTAACTTAGCGTAACTCGGCGTAACTCGGCGTTATTTAGGCGCGCCATTATATGGATTATCGCTTAAGTTATGGAGCATAACCGTATAATGCAATATGTTTGCCTAATGGTATGGTTTTTGGGGAGTGAATTGCATGTGAACAATAATAGGTATGTACTTATTGGGCAAACATATTATAAATATGTCCTTAAATGATATTACAGAGTCAAAATAGAAATAAAGCTAAACTCCGCAGAGTTCATTGTCTATAATTATAAAATAGAATGTCCAAGATCGTAATGATCGTATGCAAACATATTGCATAGAAATCCTCTCCATCCAAAGGTTGCCTGGAAGAGATTGCTTTTAGCAATAAGGTCGCCACTTGTTCCAATATTTAAGTTTATTAAATTATTTCTGTGTAATTCTTGGTGTGAACAATAAAGAGTTAATCAATCAATCAATCATTTAATTGTTTCTAACCCACGCTGAATCGGTCACCTTTCTAAGAATTATTTTATAATTCACTTAGAAGCTCAATTTTTTTTATGGTAATTTCTAACAGTTTAGTAAGTAGTTAGTATGTACGCAGGATTTTTTAATATAGTCCTTCGTACCATAATTTATTTTTCATCACACTTGCTCGTAAAGTGGATCTTATTGCATCGGTTTTAGGCTCATAATCCAAGCTATTACACACGCGTGCTTTTTACTTTACATTACGGCACTTGTACTATAATAGGTATAACCCGGTAAAGTCAAGTTTGTACGTGACTGCAATTAGACGTACGTATACGAAGGACTCTTAATATAGCCGGGTAATACTTACAGTTTTTTTGTAATACCAACAAAGAGTTCTTATGCTGCTGAAGTAAATGTCAACCTGCGCGCGCATTACTGATTTGGGCGCCATTTTCCGCAAATGTTTGTTGACGTTTTCGCTGTGTGGTTGATTATTATCAAAAAAAAATGTTTTTTCCTCGCAAGTGTGACGAAAACAGTCGTATGGAACTCTTGTGCTATTAGTCATTACGCTCTCGGCTTTCTTATCGCGCTCGCCTGCGGCTCGCGCGCATAATACCGCCTCTAGTGTAATGACCAACATAGCACACTCGTATCATAATGTACTATTAGAGTATACGATATTCATATACGTATATACTACCCAATCGCCCTTCGGTCGCAGGTTTATTTTCAGCAGTGGATTACAAAAGCTGGTTATGCTATATAAAGGTGTGGCGTAATGAATAGATAAGCTTGTCCCAACATATGGGAGACATCATGTTGGTTAAGAAAATTAAAACTTGTGTTCCGTAAAAGTCGCATAGTTTTCGTATTATTTGACATTTGAAGTTGTTAGAGTAAGCTTGCAAATCAAAGAATTATCTCGATCTGTTTTTTGGTTAGTAATCATGGCCAGATGTGCAATCGAATGTACACTGCCATTTTTGTGTCGCTTGTATAATTTTTGTTTAAGAAAGCTATTTAACTCGTTTCAACTCGTAAATTGTGACTTTTAAGGATTATCTTTTTTTATTTTCTGTACCAGCTCAATATCACCTATCGATAGGTATAAGGTTTCCACTCATTACGCCACACCCTGTATGCTTCGTATGTTTATGTACTTATAGTATAACATAAATCATAATATTCTAACTCCTAACTCCAAAATCCCGACCAACCAAATATTGCCTTACTTTAGACAATGGCTATAATTTTCATTCATCATCATCATCAGCCCGGAGACGTCCACTGCTGAACGAAGGCCTCCCTTAGACCGCCACACTGTACGACAACCTGCCATCCACCGGTTGCCCGCGACTTGTACAATGTCGTCGGTCCACCTAGTGGGAGGCCTTCCTACGCTGCGTCTTCCGGTTCGCGGTCGCCACTAAAGAATCTTTCTTCCCCATCGGTTGTCAGTTCTTCGAGCGATATGGCCTGCTTATTGCCACTTCAAGTTGCAAACCTTGCGAGCTATGTCGGTAGCTTTGGTTCTTTGGCGAATATCCTCATTCCAGATTCTATCGCGCAAAGTAACTCCGAGCATAGCTCCCTCCATTTCCCGTTGCGTGACTCTGAGTTTCTCCAAAAGGTCAGCAGTTAAAGAGCACGTTTCAGTTCCATATGTCATCACTGGCAACACACACTGGTCGTAGACCTTGTCTTCAGACACTGCGGGGTTTTGGACGAGAAGATATTAGGTACGCAATTTCCCGAACGCTGCCCATCCCAGTTGGATTCTTCGGGCGACCTCTTTGCCGAAGTTGGACCTACCTAACTGAACAATGGCAATTCTATTAGTAGGCTATAAGAAGGCTATTAGTAAGTTATTAGTAGGCTATTAGTATAAGTAGTATTTGTAGTTTGTTGTCCTATACTACACGCACAACCAACGTTCGCACTAACAAGTGTACTATTTATTGGCTTTAGCTATGCATTTATTTTAGTTTAGTTTACATTAAGTATAGGTATTTCACTCAGTTCATTCTCATTTTATACAGCGTACCATTTTTCCGTACGCTCCAATATTTCACCCAAATGACTAGCCCTTGAAAAGGGAATCGAACCTGCACCCGTCCCCAATTAATCCACCCACATTGACACGCGGGGGATAAATCTACTGCGAATATAATTACAAGCGGACTGAGGGGTTCGAGGCCGGAGGTTTCAATGGACCCTTTTTAGGGGTAGTTTTGTTCAGGTGAAATACGTACGTTGATATATGGAGTGTCACACATACAAAATAACTGATATAAAAACTAAGAACATAACATATTTTTTGTAATACCTACTCTACTCTTATAAATTAACAGAGTGAAGCAAATATCTCCGAGTCTACTAAGACAAATAAGCATTTTTATGTTTGTTTGGCAAATATTCTGAACGAACACTTTTTTCTCTAATCCATTTTTCTTCGAATACTAGTAACTAGTAACTAGCTAGTATTTAGAAGTTTTTGCGACAGTGGGGCTCTTTATTATTTTCTGCTCTCTTTAGCCAAGCTATTTATATTTATCGTTCGATGTTAACTTGCGAACTGGCCGAACATTTTGTTAAACAAGTTATTGTTTTGCTACACCGCCTTATTAATAGAGGTCGCGAAGAAAGTTGCTGTTTTAAACATTTTGTAGAGAATATATGTCATTTTTCTTTGAAACGTCTGTTTTTCTCAATTATAGAGTTGGTCCCTTAGTTGTTCATAATGACGGCCTTACTTAAACTTCTCACCCGTTAGTCACTGCTTAAGATGCTCTGCCGTCTTCTTTCTGACGTGAAGTGTCACGTGCAAGAACAAGACGGAGAAGTTTAAGCAGTGACTAAGATAATCTAGATTATTTTAGGTAAGGCTATAATAAGCTAAGGGGAAGAAAGGTTCTTGAGTGGCGACCGCGAACCGGAAGACGCAGCGTAGGCGCGGCCTCCCACTAGGTGGACCGACGACATTGTAAAACTCGCGGGCAACCGGTGGATGCAAATGGCAGGTTGTCGTACAGTGTGGCGGTCTAAGGGGGAGGCCTTCGTTCAGCAGTGGACGTCTCCGGGCTGATTATGATGATGATGATGATGTAATAAGCTCCTTTCGGTTTATTAAAAATATATATTAAAATATAACAAGATACGCGTAATCCCGTTAAAAAAACGAAAGTGTTGTTTGTTGATTACTTTTTATTGTTCTATCGCATGCTGTTGGTGATTTTTACAATTTCGTCGGTCCATCTAGTGGAAGGCCTTCCTACGCTGTATCTTTCAGCAACCAACCATTGCAACCGGTGAATTCAAATGGCAGGTTGTCAATTGTCATGACGGTCTAAGGGGGAGGCTTTCGTTCAGCAGTGCATGGACGTCCTGACGATGATTCTGTTCGTATTAGCCACACAAAGCTGTATTGTGCTTCTATCAAATAGCAAAACATATAACCACATTTAGTTTTAACGCTTGTATTCACACAATAAATTAAATAAATCGTAAAACGAGCTCGCCAATCGAAATTAGGGTAACGGTCTCACGTGTTCCATACATGGCGGACTAGTTAACTTTTACAAAGGACTCCTTTGATTCGGACTTACCCCACTTCAGTCTGAAAATAGTCTTAAATCACCACTACTGAGTTCCTGGAAAATTGAATCTTATCTGTAAATGTTACGATTTGTTTTTGTAAGTATATGTTTGTAAGGTGTAGTCTACATAGTTTTTGGACGATATTTTAGTATGAGTGTTGAGTAATTCGGTAGTTAATCAGTTTAAGTGTAATTTTTATTGCTGACGCGTGTGTGTGTTATGATTATGGTTTAATTGCTGTACCTATCGTTTGGTTTATTGGGTCCTTGAAGATTTTGTGCGTAGCATGTCGGTTCAATGTGTTCATTATGATTTAGGTACTAGTAGTATTAGAGTCTCATCATCATTTAGCTTAAAAAAGTAAATGAAGCCAAAAATGTAATAGGTATCAAAATGGTTAAGATCTCTATCAGTTAGCGACACGGAGACGTTTTGAGGAAGACACAATAGATTTAGTAAATCAGAGTTTTAGAGAAGATTTATATAAGTACCTAATAGAGGATCATGAACTACCACTTAAATAATAATATGTTGTTATAGTGGGTTGATTGATTGGTACAAAAAACTATCTTGAAAATGAGGTTAATGCTTATTGAGAGAGAGAGCTAGATCCTCCAAGTGTTTGTTGTAATCAGGTGTAAGGTTTGCCTTGATACAGGTTTTGCATAGTAAGGATACCAAAATTTGTTTTAATTTCTAGTGTTTTTCCGCTGTAATATCGTTTCGAGTACTTATAGGATGAAGAGACCCACTAAAATCTTCTGTAACTATCAACCTTAATTGAAATTGAACCTAACCTGAAACAAAAAATTTATTAAACCTGAATCATAATGTCAATTAAACCTGAAAGCAATTTATTAATAAATTCTGAAAACAAATAATGATTTTAAGCTGTTTCAATGTAATATTTTCCTGAAACAAAATAATGATGATCAACCTGTAAATTGATAATAATTACTAATTATTTTAATTATTTTATTTTGCTTTTAGGTTTAATTGACATTTTGTTTCAGGTTTAATAAATTTTTTGTTTCAGGTTAGGTTCAATTTCAATTAAGGTTGATAGTTACAGTAGATTTTAGTGTGTCCCTTCATCCTATAAGTACTCGAAACGATATTACAGCGGAAAAACACAAGAAATTAAAACAAATTTTGGTAACAATGGACTTCCGCAAAGTAACGCCTGAATCAATCACATAGTAAGGATACCGACAGATACTGTTATTTTAAGTAGATTTTTTGTTTAAAACAATTTCATCATCATAATCACCTTATCGTACTCCACTGCAGGACGTAGGCCTCTCCCTGGGCACGACACTCGGCCCAATCTCTGGTTTTCTGCTTTCAGTTGTCCTACATACACCGTCACTCCATCGTGTCTCAGGGCATCCTACGATATTTTTTGTCGAATCGTGATCTCCACTCTAGAACACGTCTACCTCACAGCGGTTATCTGTTTTACGTCAGATATGAGTCCCTTCACACACGAGGTGGTAGTCTAACTAGACATAGTCTGCGTTAAAAAGTCTGCTTTTTCAGTAAATCATTAGTGGATTAAGTTTTACTTCAATGGGATCTTGACAGAACATAAAATAAAATAAATAGGTATTTTTTGTAAATAACCTGTGTTACCTACCTGTAAGTAAACTTAATTATATTGAGTTATAAGCTTACTCATATCGCTAAAATGTAAGTAGTAATGAATATGAGAGTCGATGTCTGCCTACAAACTGCTGTGCAGTTTGGCAGAGTTATAAATTGAGCTAGGTAATTATTTCTCCATTACAGTTTTTTTTTAATACTTCTCTGTGAAGATAAAAATCTATTTTCCTTTTAATTGTTAGGTACCTACCAATGTCAAAAGGAAAATTTAAGTCAACCTAACTTAGGAATCATTTATAATCATAAATGATTAATGTTATTAATGAAATGAATAATATAATTACATTGTAGTCATTTATAATTTACATTGTAATCTTGGAGTAGTTAGCTCAAGTAGTGTGTAACGTTCTAATAAACTACGATCTGAGAAACTTTTTTTTTGTAACAGGCAAAGTTGACAAGACAACGTTGATCATTTGCTACAGTAAATATTTTTTTCATTTCAATCTCGACAATCAAGACGCTTGCTAATGGTAAGAGATACCGCCTGCCCATTACCACTATAGAGGTACCTAGAAAATGAACAAAGTCCAGGGGCCGTACCGTGAACTGCTTATAGCGGGACCGAATACGCTCAGCCGCCGACACTGGGTGACTGTGAATGTTATCGCCTCGCAATAAGGTTCGCGGTCGCGCAGTGTCGGCAGCTGAACCTATTCGGTCCCGCTATAAGCAGTTCACAGTACGGCCCCAGTGCGTCGCCCTCGCCGCATTACGCTCATCAGGTTTATACTTGGAGAGTAGACATTCGATGGGAATCTCAGCTCTGCAATTTCGCAATTCAACATAGTTTAAAATCAGCATTTATTAGTCCACTACTAGCCATAGTCCTACCTTCGAAGAGCGATTGGGCCATTTCTACCACGCTAGCCCAGCTGCGGGTTGGAGGATTTACATACTCCATTTAATTTCCTCTCTGATGTTTACAGGTTTCCGTACGATGTTCTCCTTAATATCCTTGAGATTTTTGGACAAGATACATAGTAAACAAGTGTAATAAACCTAACTTGCAAATACTCCTATTTACAAAGCCGATATGGCCTTGTAAACTATCAAGACAGAGATAAGTGGATATATCCTCTAATACTCTAGTACTTTGTAGAGTCTATGTCTTTGTCTATAATACTTATGGATTTATATCTATAGGTTATATCTTATAAGTGGTGTTCTAATTACCGCCAGATGTGAATCGGCAGCCGATACGCCACTGATGCTCTTGCGCAACCAACTCTGTGTAGGTACATTACATAGATTGTGTACTTACTGTTTATGGAAATATACAGAGATGTTTATTACTTCTTTAAGAGTAAACGTATAAACCACAAAGTTCTGAATGCGATTTTGGAAACACTTCTTGTACACAAATTCAGGAGATCAACTTTTTATCATTCGAATTACTTTTTACACGAGTTATCCTTCGAAAGTCGGTTATATTTTTGTAAGTAAACTTTTGCGTATAAATCGAAAATGAACGGGTTTTTTTTATTGTGACCTTAATTTTCCATATTAACAGCGACTGCACAAGAGTTATTTATACAAATTACCTAAAGAAAACTACAAACAATTTATCTTATTTCCTTAGCTCAATGAGGTTCCACACGCTATTCACAGATGGCGCCAGCGGTGGTCCGTGTGTGGAAAAATCAAGTTTTCTTGTTAACCGTTGCTTATATCTCTTGATGATGGCGCTGTCGATAATCTAGTCCAAGGAAAAATACTGGATACTGTGTCTTGTTTTATGAATCTATGCAGCTGTTGACGGCCTGAAAATATTAGATTTGTAGGTTAGATAGTTGTTACATTTTATTTTGGACAGTGCTTTAATTATGAAGGATTGCTGTACAAACCAGAGTATACGCAGATTTTTCCTGGTAATCTGAGCCAAATAAGAGTAAAACCAACAATTGAAGAAAAAAAACAACAAAATGTATGAGATTGAGAGTTGACTATGGCCGCAGCGACGATGCGCTACCTAGAAAAAAAGCCGGAGTGGGGATCCCCATTGAAGTAAGTTCCTATGTTTCTTGCTGAAATCTGTGTAAATCAAAATCAAAATCTTGAGAAATAAATAAAATAAATAAAAAATAAATATCGCAGGACATTTTATCACACAGCGCCATCTAGCCCCAAACTAAGCAAAGCTTGTAATATGGAAACTAGATAGCTGAAAGAATACTTATATTTTTTTTTTTGTAAATACATTCTTATAATACATACTACACCCAGACACAGAACAAACATTTATGTTCGTCACATAAATGTTTGCCCTTGGTGGGGATCGAACCCACGCCCTACAGCTCTGAAGGCAGACACGCTACCGCTGAGCTAAATGTCAAAATATTGAGAGATCTGGGGGACTAAAATGGTCGCGTTTAGATGATTCATGATGATTCATTCCGCAAATCATAAAACAGTCACGTAAGCGCCAATTCATACTATGATTTTGGAAATGATTCTATTATGGAATTCAGTAGTTTGACAGTTTTTTATAGAAAGTCATAAAATGGTCGATGAAAGATGAATTGCATAAAGTCAACTAGCAGATCCGTTGGAAGTTACTCGAGAGCAACTTTTTACAATTCATTCTACTAAGAATTCAGAAGATGGACTGCTTTTCGGGGAATTGCTTAATGCGGCCATTTTAGACCCTCAGACTGGGCTGTATGGTTAACTTTTGTCGGTTTTTTGATTTAATATCTTGACATTTCTCTTGAAAGCCATCGAAATGCGCAAGTATGTTTATTAGTTTCTTGCTTCATTGATTAATCATCTTTCATGCGGCAACAGAATCGACGTATTTTTGGGATGGATATATTTATGTATTTTCAATGTGTTTGACGTCCGGGTAAAACCGCCAGGCGCAGTTAGTAAGATAATACCTTCCTACTTACCTAATAATACCTTCTATTCCATTTTGGTCACCTGAGGCGACTCTTTAGAGTCCTTTGATCATTCGTGAATTCTCACGACTCCATAAATTATTTTCGTATCCTTAAATTACTTTTCTGGCAACGTTTAATAAGGAATTCGAAATAGTTGCTATAATTTTAAGGTAAACAATGCATTATGAGGTAAAATAAGTTTTTTTTGTCTATTTAAATCTATGTATAAAAATGATGGTGCTGTCATCTCTGTATAAGTTCCCAGTAAAGCAGAGCCACGACATTCAGCCATAATGCTTCAACTAAAATTTTAATAGCTAAAGGCGGTTCCACACTAGCACCTAGCCACATCAATCATTATAACTAATGTGTGCGGGGCTTAAGTTCAGACAAAGGTTACTACTTTGCGGATCATTTATTACTGTGTTTAATGATGTAAGGATTCCGAAAGATTAGGCTAAAATAGAGGTGCGCAGCTTTGACTTTTAAGTCGTAATTACACATAGAGAGCTGATCCCGCCAATAATCACATCAAAAGGTGCGTTCGGATAGTCTATGGTGCAGAGAAATTTCTTTGTTATAGTGGTATTATTAGCATTGTCAAAATTGGCGTTGACGTAGAGCGTTCGGTTTGATAATTTTGCCATATTTGTCACTTTTGCCCAAAACGAACGGTACAGTCACTAGGGTCTAGCGGTGATGTCAAACAAATGTCACAGGGACAGCACTTGACAAACAAAACTCCAAAACACCGCGAAAACCAGACGTCAAAATCTTAAAGTCAAAAAACGAACACAACGATCCCATGTCGCGAGGTGGGTCAAAAGTGGCAGATTACGATGGCATTTTTAGCTATTTTTGACCTATCCGAACGGTGAGCGAAAACAGATAATAATGCAACTTTTGCACACACATTCCCAAAACGAACGCTACATGTGATCATTATTGGCGTTTGTAACAGTTATTTTTGCTACCAAGGGGCTATCCCAACGCACCTATAGTATGACAATAGCTTTTTATTGGTAAAATAGAGTCACGTTCCCAAGCAGCCTGCCAAGCGTGGTGATTATTGCAACCCCTCTTTATTCAGGGGGAGGCCTTGGTCGAACAGCCGATGTCTTCAGGCTGATGACGAGATTCACGATCCACACCAGCCTAATGTTGAGTTAATCATACTACACACCCAAAAATTACAAAAAAAAATTTTTTGTTGTGGCGAATGTTTTTCGATATGACTGTGTGTGTGTATGTTTTTTACCTCTTCACGCCAAAACGGATGAACAGATTTAGATGAAATTCGGAATAGAGATAATTTTACCCGAAACAATTAATACAGACCACTTTTTATCATCACCATCATCACCGTTTTTCATCATATCGCACGGGGCGCAGCTAGTATGGTATAAAATAATCGTTTAACTAAAACGGACCGGTTGACTTTAGATTTGAAGATGCCCATAATGTACTTAGAATCCAGCAAAGAGTTCATCTTACTTGTTATGCGAATTAGAAATCTGGAATCGAAACCATTTTTTTTTTAAATATCTATGGACATTTTTCACATAGCGCCATCTAGCCCCAAACTAAGCAAAGCTTGTAATATGGAAACCAGATAGTTGATAGAATACTTACATACTTATTTTTTGTAAATAAATATACTTATTATACATACTACACCCAGACACAGAACAAACATCTATGTTCGTCACATAAATGTTTGCCCTGGGTGGGGATCGAACCCACGCCCTACAGCTCTGAAGGCAGACGTGCTACCAACTGAGCTACAAGGCAGTCGATTTGTATTTGTATGCATATAATAATACACGCAGGGAATATCCATCTACGTCCAGATGTCGCTTAAGTGGCGTTTGGCTACTTAGGTATTTGATAATTTAAAAGGGCAGTTCGCCCCGAACTGAGACCTCGCTATGTTCAGTTTTTTCAAAATGTTATCTAAATCAAACCAAATAAAGCTAGACATTATATGGGGTTAAATGTAAATGTATTACTAAGCTGAAAGGAAGTCATAGTGCACACCTTTTTCTATGGGAACAAATTTAATCTGAAATAAAAAAAAATACATTTTCGTAATGACCAACCCGAAAAACCTCGAAAATGCTACCCATGTCAATTTCTTTGCAAAAAAATTAGGATCCGCCATCTTTGATATCAAAATGAATGTCATTTTCGTAATTACCACCCCAATAACTTCGAATTCCGTCAACATTTTACATAATTTTAATAGCAGACTACACCAAGCTAAAAAGCCTCGATCATCGTCAAAAAGTAGCTAGCCTATCGGTATTTTATCCGATACATTTCGGAGAGTGTGATTCGGATTTGCATGATGGGGGGATCATTCTTCTATCGGAAGGCCAGGACCTCGAAAAAGCGACACCGTTTTATTGGTTGATACACCAAAAACTCGTATGAAACGGTTTGACTCCATTTTCTCTAGTCGAACTGCTAAACACTGGGTAGCGCTGCCCGAGTGGGTGTTTCCCAATAATTATCATTTGGGTGTCTTCAAGTCGCGAGTGAATCGGTTTCTTCTAGGCAAGCGTGCTCCGTCGTAGGCTGCATCTTCGTTTATCATCAGACGAGATGGCAGTCAAACGCAAGCCAATAAAAAAAATAAAAAGACTTGAGTAACGAAGAACGCACGGTTTAGTTGTAAAATTTTCTACGATGACTTCATGCATAATATATGTATGTCGTCTACCAACTATGTTACCTTCACTCTATAGGTAATAATTATATTCAGAAATAAAATAGCTTTCCATTAACACATTTCCAGCGAGTTTTCGAAGAATAAACAAAATAATTTCTACTGAACATAATAGATCGACCCCTTTGTTGTCGAAACAATAATTTTAACCCGAAATGTCTCACATTAAGTCACTACTCACTAAAATCGGGAATTTATTAGCTGATCAAAGAAATTTTTAAAATGTTAATCCACGTAATATCACAATGCAATTTGAACTATAAAATCTTCACATAAGAGCTTTATTTCATTTGAAACTTTAATTAAATCTATACAATGCATCTAACCTACCTAATAGGAATTTGTCACATTTCAGGAAAGAACTCTACCACAATTAATTGGCTTTAATCTTGTTATCTTCCAGAAGCATTTTTATTATGAAAGCTTATATTGACAAAGTTCTAACAAGTGAAGGTGAAATGGTTCACATTTACAAGTGAGAACAAAATAAACTACACCATCTGAGTCACCGAAGAATTGGGTTACAACCAATGAACACTAAATAGGTCATGAAGAAGATATGTTATGTACGCGTCAACAGTTAAACCTCAAAAATTTCTTTTTATCACATCTATTCAAAAAGAGCTACTTTGTTCCTCGCAAACAAGGCAATCAAGAGCTGTTTTTTGCCCTAGGAACGAAAAGTGATTTGAATTTGGAATGTGGATATTGTTAGTAAAAGTTCCAACCACCAAAGAGATCAACCATGGACATTGTATGAACAAGTAACAGGATGTATGATAAAGGAAAACGCGAGATAAAAGTTAATTTTTGTGAAAAAATCGAAAACGCTCGAAATGCATTCCGCCTTCGTTCGTTATTGTTTACTCAAATTCGGATTTTACTTAGTTTTATTTTAACCAAGTGTATCTTCCTCAGTAAAAAGTGAGACGTGAGTGTGAGTAGTAGAACCCTTCGCTACGCTCTGGATTCAAAGAAACTATCTCGCCATAAAAATAGTTGTTTGCTCTCTTGGTAAAAAATCTACAATTTTTGTGTGATATGACTTGCTTTATTGGTAACCGTATCTATATTTTATTCTCGGTTTTTTCTTTCTCTTCTAGTCTCTCTTTGTCTATATATCTCTCTAGTCTTACTTTAAAACGTAGCATTCCTTAACATTGCACTTTTTATTTTTTTATTTTTTATTATTGTGTTGCTGATACGAATACCATAGAATACATCATATATATGTTTTATACAATAGAGTGACAATACAAGAGGGACGTTCGCCTAGTAGTAAGGATCACGCCTGTCCATAACAATAGCAGTGCTATAATTGTGAACTTGCGAACAAAAGCCCTGCGCTCGTCGCCCTGAGTTATTAGATGTTAAATCTCTTCATGCCCAGTAATTTATCTGATAACATTGCCCTTCAAACCGAAACACAGTCACAACTGCTAGACGCTTGAATGAATGGCAAAGGTTACTTCCCCAGGCGAACTTTACAATAGAGTCCTACTATTATAACAAAATTAATATTAGGCTAGATGACTGATGTTTAAATCGTTGAAACCAATAGCTTTGATGAAGAATTTAACTAAACATAGTATGTTTATAGAAAAAATAATTTTAATCGGTTATTAATGTTCTGATATATAAGCGTTTACAGTTATTGGTAGAGCCAACTCTGTCCCTTTCCCACAAAACAAAAAATTACGTCACGCCTTACTTGTCAGAATAGAATTTATATGGCGTACAGAGAAGTGACGTCACGATTTGTTGTTTCGCCTCTCTGTCTAGCATGATATTAAAATACTTATAAGTTGCTTATTTTTAATCAGATTCTCATTATCTTTTCATTAACCAGCTATATTTATGGGCCACATTTTAATAGGACATTAAAAAAACCAGTCATCTAGCCTATTATAATTAAGTTTTCGAAGAAAATAACCACGATGAAATGACAACCAATTAATAGCATCAATCACGAAAAGACACATGTTGTAAGTTGTCTCAAAAAAATTGTGAGTAATTGAGTATTAATCGTTATTGTTATATTTCCTATGTAGAGGCATAGGACATTTACCATGCGCAGGTGGCATAGTGGTACGGTACAAATTCCCCATACCTCCTTGTATGAAATAGGCCAAAATACAATACAATTCTTTATTCATCATCATCATCAGCCCGGAGGTCCACTGCTGAACGAAGGCCTCCCCCTTAGACCACCACACTGTACGACACCCTGCCATTTGCACCCACCAGTTGCCCGCGACTTTTACATTGTCGTCGGTCCACCTAGTGGGAGGCCTTCCTACGCTGCGTCTTCCGGTTCGCGGTCGCCACTCAAGAACCTTTCTTCCCCATCGGTTATCAGTTCTTCGAGCGATGTGGCCTGTCCATTGCCACTTCTACTTGCAAACCCTGCGAGCTATGTCTTTATTCATAACGCCTGGTTATTAATATCAAATGCCATTAGCGTATCTACGAATACAGATCATCGGTCCCACCTGAAGTGGTAACTACATTGGTGAGTCATTATTATTATAGTTAAAATTACTTTTTACAGCACTTTGTTGTACTCAAATTTCACTATTAACATTCATTAGCGATGTTTTCATGATTCATTGATCTTTAAAAAGTATTTGGATGATGTGCGCCTGTCGTAAACTGAGGGGTTTTAAAGTTGTTTGATGATTCAGACATCAAGGCTATTTGACGTTGAGTTAACTGTTAATATTTTGATGCTAGCCGACATTGTGGGTCAATTGGAATAGGAACTTGGAAAGTGGCTCTCAAACAAAGCTCTCATTTCACGTATATGTAGAGATGCTAGTTTAGTAAGTACATCACATCACACTAATGTTACAAATGCGAAAGTATGTGAGTACGTATGTTTGTTAATTCTTCCCGCTGTACCGGGTCGGCGGATTTAGGTCATTCAATTTCGGAATGAAGATAGCTGGTTTAACACACAGGCTACCCCGAAAATATCCTATAGAATAGGTATAATTGATGCTTTGTATGGCATGGTAGTATAATCCGCTATTCCATAGAAAGTTTTCAGTCAACTTTGATAATAATGTAAGAAACAGCTGATATTTTTTCACAGTTTTTAGGCTTGGTCCCCTATTAAAAACTATTTACAATGATTAGTTTAGTAACCTCCTCTCGGCTTAGTGTTACCATTACGCGTAACCCTGTATATAAGTCCAAATGTATATCTCCAAATAGCAATGACGTGTGACAGATATAATATCAACCGTCACACCGCTCATGCGAGGCAAACGTCCAATTAAAATAAAACCAAAAGCACACCTCATTATGTCATTCTCCACCATTAATTTATGGCTACCGCACCACTTAATACTTGTCTGAAAATTTTTATACCACACTCTTTTGTCACGTTTCTCTAACCATATTAAAATAAACAGCTGCAGAGAAAACTTAACCTTATTTCTAATCGCATAGAGTTGGGGTGAGAGGTAAAGATATAGTGGTAAGTCAGTCCCCAAATGTTTGACTTCAAATAGGAATTAGTAACACGCAGTAATTTAACATATTGTCTAGCGTCACGGACGCTTTAGACCGAAAACGACCCTAAACTTTATTTTCAACTGTAATAGTTAGATCATAGAGTCTTAATTACAAACGTGAATTTCGGGAATTCTGGTTGAAATGTAAATATAAATAGACAAAGTTTAGTTCACGTCATTTAGAAAGAATGGAAACGAAATAAAGAGGTGACTATATTAGGTGGTGTTATAATTGATTCTGTGTCTAAACATATTTTCGGTTTCGTAATAAAATTAATGAATCGTTGACAAAAGATTTAGAAACTTTAAATGACTCAAAACTCCCGGTTGCTTGAAGGAGCTGCGTGGTAGTCGTCTAGCTCTCCGAGAATATACTTTTGGACATGCCAATGGCGATAATAGTCTGCTTACATCATTTTGTGCGACTTTTGCAATGCAATGGACGAGATAAACACCCATCGCACACAGATCAAACTTCTGTTCGTATTCACGCACACAATACAATAGTTTATTGATAACACCACAGTTACATGACAAATTTTATTAATTAAGTCACAAAAAATAATCACTTAATAAAATGATATAATTATTTAAAAAAATACGTTGATAATCTCTTATTTTAAAATAAGCTTCAATGTCACAATACAAATTCACAACATTTCCAAAATATATGTGTTACGCCTTGGTTTACCACCTTCAATGGTATATTATGCTCGAAGGTCTAGATAAAAAAAGACGTAGAACGGTACCTCTCAATTTGAAGTTGAGTTATCATCCAAGCCTGGATCTTGTCAGTAATAATGAATTCTTTGAAATGTTGCTCACGAATTTTCAAAATGTTACCACTGGCTTTTCAAGCAAGAAAAATGTTTGAAAGAAACCTGCATAATATTATATAGAGAAGAAAAGTGACGTTAATGGATTCGCCAATTCCCACAGATCTTAAAACCTGTCGATTCCGTACCTTAGAGGCCCGGGAACGTAACATATTTTTCATATTATCAGAAAGAGAATCTATAAAACAACTCTATCGCCAATTACCCTTTATTCATACTTGACATTCGCGTCTCTTGGCTTTACACTTAATAAAACCACAGCTTTTGAAACGCCAACCGTTTTCTTAATCAAAACGACATCTTTGAAAATACCGGAAGAGAAATTAGACACTCGAAATAAGGACCCACCATTAAATTAAGGAGTATAATAAAAAATTCACCCCATAGGCTCCGCCAAATCAGCGCAGAGAGGGGGCAGCTGCAAACTGCCACACACTTGGCAAAAAAGTCTTGAATCAGAAGCTTTTCTATTCTGGCAACAATTTGGGTGTTACCATGGTATAATAATATACTCCGCCAGGTATGATACTCGCGAGTGACAAAGGTCACGTGGATGACACAAGCCTACGTCATCGACGTGAAATGACCAGTAGCGTGAAATCATAACTCCCCGTTCTCCGTATATTACCTGTGGGAATCCCTTAAAACTATGTGATTTTGGTTGGAACTATGTTAATTCGTGTTTAACTTGAATCGTTTCGCTTGTGCAGACACGAAATGACAATTGAAATGATTTGTGTATTTTATAATTAATAAATTATTAACTGATTTGATTCCCAATTTTCCAATTTCGTTGCCATAAAGTGGCAACTGGAGTGACGTAAGCAAGTGTCACTCGCGGAGTAGCAGACCTTGTTTTATTGGACCATGGGTGTTACCAGACTAGACAAAATTAGATCGTTGAGTGAATTCATCCAATCATCTTCCTCGGCATACGTCCGGGTTGCTAATATATTTTATCGAACTTTTTACGATCATCATCATCAGCCCGGAGACGTACACTGCTGAACGAAGGCCTCCCACTTAGACCCACTTAGACCGCTACACTGCTATTTGCGATAGTGGTGTCCCAATCATTTCTTCAAATTGTTTGCCATACAATCCCAAGTCCTTGAGTCAAACGCCACTGACCTAAATGGTTTGGACAAAACCACCGCATTATGGATGCCATCTTAACGCCCCACTCATTGTAATTGGCATAATGTTCAAAATAATCAAGTGTCAAAACCAATGGCTTCAAAAGGGAATGAAAGAAGCGGAGTCAAGACATTTGTTTATTGAGGGGCGGGGGGCATATTTATCTGGTTTCCTACATTGAATAAAAAATATGATCTGATTCAAGTTTTTAGTTTTATTTTATTACAATAATGCAACTTACTTAAAAAACTTCAGTTTACAACTACGGGTACTAAAATAACTTGAGACTTCTAACAGTTTTGTATGATCCGACTTTTTTTTAAATGTATTGCTGGTGATATTGTGTGTGGCATAATCTATTTGAACAAAGGCAAACCCAAAAGAGTAATTACTTGTTACGGCCCTGACATCAAATCTATTATTTAAAATCAATCTCTGAAACGGAATAATTTTCTCGTGAAATAAGGCCGACTATTATGCTTTGAGTGTCTTGAAAATATATTTCAGGCATTCAAATTCTGTCAGGCTGTTAGAATTCATGAATCTTAAGATCTGAATACTAAACTACATCAATATGGAAGATGCTTTAGAATTAAAGTTTTAGTACTTCTTTTATTGTGATCAAAGCAATTTTGCTGTAAGTAATATTTTAACCCGAGGATAAAAATATAAACGAAGTACAATTACAAAGTTTTCAATAAAAAAAAAAACATTAACTTTAATATTAAAGCTGCAGTTAGTGTGTGAGTACCTGAGGGTGTTCTCATTTAGGTTGGTACTAGTTAAAATGTATTGAATGAGATTTACTGTACAATTTGAAGGAACTGTAGAAGTAACGCAGAGTTATATGCTTAAAACACCAAGCTATGGTTTCTTCGAAACAATCTTGGTTAGTTGGTTGATTTCTTGTGTAGTTGCTTGGGGGCAACCGGTGAATGCAAATGGCAGGTTGTCTTACAGTGTGGCGGTCTAAGGGGTGCCTTTGTTCAGCAGTGGTCGTCTCCGGGCTTATGATGCTGACGATGGTTCCTTTACTACATTTTACTAAAGCTCAAGTATATTTTTGTGATTTGAACATAAATTCTGCTGAATGCGCATCTATATAGTGCGCTAAAAAAATAAGCTACCATCGCTACAAAATAAAAATCTGGCATTTTTATGAAAGCTTTGACAATCCCTATGCATTAACCCAAATGTCTATAACTATATCATAGTATTAAAAGGGATTTCAAACGCAGCCCGGTAATTCTATGTTTAAAGCCAATTGCAGAAAAGTGGATAATTTCAGACAGTCGACTGTCCGCAGCTAATTGAAGCTTCGAACCTCTGCAACGTCGGAAAATAAAAAGGCAGAAAAGACTTGATTATGTACCTGATTTTCGATCGATAAGTTTTTCAAAGGGTTTTTAAATTATAGTTTATTAATTTGAATGGTCGTTTGTCAGTGTTTGTTTTATTGTTTTCTAATGGATTCACTGGGAAAAAAAGGGCCGATTTATCGGCTTGGCAGAGCCGTATAAACCCGGTACTGTAGTTGCAGTCGTGTCAACACGGTAAAGTTTGTCGTGTGTCGCTAACACGGCTACGGTGACACGCGTTTCTGACACGGCTATCGCAACCAGATTTAGTATGGCACACGGCCAGTCGTGCCGTGTTTAGGACGGCTCCGCAAACCGTTTTCGTTTAACACACGGCCCGACGAGCTTTGCCTACACCAATACGCTAACCGTGTTAGAATGTAGCCGTGTATTTTTGCACGGCTACGGTTGTGACACGGCTGTAAAATTATTTAATACAGTAAGCGTAGCCGTCTTTACCGGCTAACGCAGCAGTATAATTGGCTTACACAGCCGTGTAAAATCTCTAACCGCGTACACGGCTCTTCACACGGCTGCCAAACCTGGCTGGCACAGTCGTTTACATGGCTACAGAAACTGGAGCCGTGTTCGAAAGCTGTGTATTTTTCCCAGTGTTCTTAGGTTGATACCGAGTCAAAGAATGGATCGATCGATGAAACTGGTAGTCAAATAAAGAAATATTGGTGACATTTCACACAGCGCCATCTTACTTCTAACTAATCAAAGCTATATTTGAGCCGTTTGGTGTTGAGATATTGGGTCCGTGGGGACCGGGAGCTCATCATCTTTTCAATAACATATCCGAGCGCCTGGTCGACGCGACGCGTGATCAAAATGCTGGCGTTTATTTGGCCCAACGCATAAGCATTGCCATCCAGCGTGGCAATGCCGCCAGCATGCTGGGTACGCTGCCGACTGGTAGTCGGTTTGAGCATTTGGATTGTCTCTAGACTTTCATCGGTCTGGTTTCTTTTGATTTTTGTTGTTTAGTAGGCTAAGTAGTCTTACTTCTACTTCTTAGTACATTGTAAAAAAAACAAAGCTTGTTCAATGAGAACCATAATTAGGGCCTTATCACACTAGCGGTTTGCGAGCGTCTTCAAAGCGGAGAGGGCACGCAGCGAAGACGTCGCGAGCACGCCGCGGCTGCACAGCGAATACGTCGCGAACACGTGGCGATTACGCAACGTTTTCGTCGCCTGTTCGCGGCGAGTTCACGACGTACAAATCACTCAGTAACAGAATGAATTTCGACGAGGAAACACTTCTGTTAGATTTGTTACTTCGAAAACGAAAGTATTCAAGCACGAAAGGGTTCTGTACGAGGATGTACAAAATGCCGTTCGCCGCGAACGGCATTTTGTGTTCGTTATGCGTCCGCCACATAGGTATACACGGTGCGCCCGCTCCTTTTTGAAAACACTCTCAAACTGTGATAGCAGTTCTGATACTTTTTTGTAAATACATACCCCGACACAAAACAAACATAACACTCGTCAGTATAGGTATGTTTGTTACATACATTTTTGATATTTTTGGGAATCGAACCCACACCATATCCTACTAATATTAGTAATGCGAAAATTTGTCGATGAGTATGCGTGTGCGGGGGATGGTATGTTTGTTACTACTTCACGCTGAAACGGCTGAACGGATTTGGATGAAATTTGGTAGAGAGGTAACTTATACCTTGGAATGAAACAAATGCTACTTTTTACTCCAAGAGTTGCGGGTGAAACCGTGGGGCGCAGCTATTTTCTCATAAAGCAATATTATATTATACTACTATTATATACCACTATTAATTGACTTAATGATTTTGTCGGTTTTTGGATCTAATATCATCACGAAATGAATCTAAAATTTTAATATAGGATGTAACGTCGGATGACTAGTTGATTTTTCAATACCGGTTGTTTGTTTGTGACAATAAGTCCCATGACAGAGCCTTTGGGATAGAGAGCCGACTTCGGCAAGCCTTCGGGTGGTACGTCAACTTTGACGTTCGGGCCAACCACCCAACCCATTTAAACTTTGTATTGACTTTAAAAAAAGCAAAATATTTACATAAAGAAGTTCTGAGCATTTATTTACACAAAGTTAATTTTTATGATCCATGTTCTTTATAATAAACTTTGGCCGGAGTAGTTAAGTTGTTGCGCCATAGGGGTACAAAAGTTGAAGCGAAGTGACCCCGTGGGGGTCAGAAGTTCCGATTTGACTGTATAACTGAACACTGCGAAAATTGTGGAACAATCTCTTGGCGGGGATGAATGGAAAATGTACATTTCCGGGAGAAATATACAGAAAGATATTTTGTAAGAAAACGATACGATTATATAAAATGGTTAGTAATACTACTACTACCACTAGTAAATATTTCTTACTTTTTTTTTTTTTTTTTTTAATTGAACTGTAGTAATTGAACTGTTTTTGTATTCTATTCCCTTATTATTATTATTTTTCTTTTTTGTTTATTATAATTTTTGTGAGATTCTAATGTAATTGGCCTGTCCGTGTTTAATCTCAATAAATACAATTTTTATTTTAATTTAATTTTTATTTACGCAAAGAATTAACTTCCAGTGTTAAACTAGATTGGTAAATCATTAAAGTGTTATTCACATCACACACATCAACAGCCGGAAAATGAAAAAGAAAAAAATTGTGAAAAAAAAAAGAAAAAAAAGTGAAAAAGTGGAAGTGTTAATCATATTATGTCTATTAGCGGTATTTTCTAGGGCTAAAGTCTCTCACTCACGCATCAGCCAGAAGACGTCCACTGCTGGACGAAGGCCTCCCCCTTAATAGGGAGGGGTTGCCATAATAGGGATGCTCCTTCCACCGGGTGCTTCAAAACCAAGCTCAGAGCGTGGTTGCAAGAGAATTTGTTTTATGACATTGAATGGAATATGATATTGAATTTATGGCTTATTTTAAAATAAGCGATTATTAACATATTTATTATAATTATTATTTCATTTTATTGTGACATACTTAATGAAATTTGACGTGTAACTTTGGTGTTATCAATAAACTATTTGTATTTGTATTTGTAATCCCCACGCTTGGCAGGCGGCTTGGGGATCGCAGAGTGTTACCACCGTTAACTAAGAGGACGCTGCTGCCCGTCCTCCGGTGGTTCTGGATGCAGTTTTAGGACATACCCAGGTCCTGGACTAAAGTCTAGCCGTTCTAAATTACAGGGGACATTTCAAAAGATGCCTAGCCGTATATACCGTATAAGGGACGGTTATAGATGGACGATCAGAAGAAGCTGAATTGGAAGTGTGGGCTAAGTTCGCGTCTATGAGAACAAATCTCAAAGACTTTGTTGGCTTAGCATTGTGGAAAGAATAGGAGAAGATAAAACAACTAGAATGGCGTTCATGGGAAACTAAATGAACAACTTTTTATTGGACACCCACGGTACCTCTAGACCGCAACCGGAAGACGCAACGTAGGAAGGCGTCCCACTAGGTGGACCGACGACATTGCAAAAGTCGCGGGCAACCGGTGGATGCAAATGGCAGGTTGCTGTACAGTGTGGCGGTCTGAGGGGGACGCCTTCGTTCAGCAGTGGACGTCTCCGGGCTGATGATGGTACCTCAGATTCTTTAGAATTCTATTGCAGAAATAGCTGTGAAAACTCCAGCTCACCTCATTGCGAGACAGGAAGAAATGGGTTGACGTGTAAACATAGAAAACCAAACCAGCCAACCGACCAAGGTACCGACCAACCAACTAACCAATCGACCAACCATCCAAATACCCAACCAACCAACCAACCTAACCAACCAACCAACCAACCAACCAACCATCCAACCATCCAACCAACCAACCAACCAACCAACCAACCAACCGGCTTTTCTAGATTACTTAGGCGATATTCTTTCTGTCCCCTAAGTTAGAGTGACAGATAATAATACCACAGATTCTGAAATGCATAGCACAGGATTCCCCTTGAGCCGATGTGTCATATTATCTTATCATTAGTTTACTTTTTCCGGCTTTAGATTTTTCTATTGACCGATGAGCGACTGCTAGGTACAGAATATTCACCCGTATTCAATCCCCAAAGTAAATCCAGCAAAACTCACTAATTAACAACAATTCTCGAGGCCTAAGGCTTCGATATTACTTATTATAATATACCATTCCGATTGCTTACCAAAGGCACGTCAGTAACCGTATAATGACAGTAACCCAACTCGTACAAAATTAATCATTATTTTTATTATGACTCACTCAAATCTTTTGATAAAATAAGATTATTATTAAAATATCAATTACATTGTAATTCCTTAACAAAGCTCGAAAATATCGATAATTATTTTTCTTAAGAATTTTCGGTTGTCTGAAAGTCACTATAAAGTGAAGCTTTGTTATACGGACGCTTACTTTTTTTCCGAATCATAAAATATAAAAAAATAAGAATCTGCGCCATCATAAATAACATTAAAAAAACGATGATCGCCTATGATAACTTTAAATGATAAAAAAGTATAATCTCATTGTGGTCAAACCCTGCAATAACATTTAATTTTTTTCAACGCAGTTTTAAAAGTGTTGCCTTTTAGGTATACGAACTACTTATGTGATATTTCACCCCTAGGCCACGTAAGTGTGGCATGTCCTAATATTTTTACTAGACGAGTAGTTTGGTGTGCAAGTTGATTAACTGCGACGTAATTTAGTGTTGACAAAGGCTTGTTGCATTGGAGCTGACGGGCCCGCTGTGTTTCTTGGAAACTTCCTACTAATTTAATTTAAACTTTGGGGTAAAACAATTTTTTGGGGCGCGGTCGGACCCGTGGGCGAACTGCCGAAGTGTGAATAAAGTATGCGCGGACACAGCGCACGCTCGAACAGTAAGATAACTTACAGTTATAGTTTGATTTTTTAGAAAATATTTTTTACTATGAAACCTGACGTGGTTTTGACACATTTTTATTTTATTTTGATTTTAAGAAAACCAGGACGCAGACGCACGCACCCCGACTTAGGGGATAATTACCGTGATTATATTATGAAACAAGCGCCCGATATTTAAGATCACCTAACTTATATGGAAACTGCGTCATTTTTTTAAATGACAATTACTCAATTTTAATGAGGTTCAGCTCTCATTGTCACCGGATGCCTCAGTGACCATATGAGAGAGAGAGATATGTTTTGGCAACTCAAAGATCTGCACCAATTATTCGTATTTAATCTTCAAAATTGAGCGATCGAGTGATTACATAATAATCCCAAGTAAAAATATTTTTTCTTGATAATTTTCATGAGTTGTACATCTGATTCTTTCTATACTGTGACACGTATAAAAGAGCGAAGTTATATTTTAGTTAATCAAAACGTACTTAGTTAATAAAGAGCTGCATGTTGAATAGGGAATTGTACAGTCAGGTACATCACATTTTCACAAAATTACAAATTATTAAGCATTTAATCGCATTTTCACATTACATTCATTATGTTACCTAACATGAACACTTCGCAAGTACCAATTAAATACAATTTTACAATGTTTCTTTTATTCAGATAATCAGATTAATTATCTTTTTTTAATGCTTTCACTTTTTAATTTATTTTAAAAGGAAAATGATACATTATTTTAATACAATTTATAAGCTAGATACGTCGGCGTGGCGTACGACGATTATTCTGGCTCCGTCCTGGAGGAGTGCCTCTGCACAGGGGCATATCTTTTATTTTTATTTTATTTTTCTGTATACTAACAAAATAGTTTTGTTTGTTACCTTTGTTACTAACCCAGTTATCTTAATAAATAAAATTTGAATTTGTATTTGAATTTATAGCCTTACTATTTAAGGCCCCATTATCTACTATTACAAAATAGTTGAGTGTATTTAATAGCCAAAGTTGTTACAGGTAGATAGACCTTGCCGTTTATTTGTGTTGTAGTCTGTACCATCCGCAGTAAATTCGACTTTCCGTTGAACAAATCCTTTTCCTTCTCAGAAAGGAAAATCAATTGAAAAATCCACGAGTAAATAACGAACAGATGAAACTTTGAATTATTGATCGGGGGTTAACGGACTTCTGGTAAAACACTTCTGGACTACTTCAGGAAGTTGGGAAGTTGGGTCAAGTGTTACTCTCGGGACTCTATTGCATTGGGTGTATTTTTGAGAGGAAATTTAACTTACGTGGAAACCGTAGCATGGTAGAATAGTTTTTAGGGTTCCATTACTAAAGGTAGTCCAACGAGACCCTATTACTAAGCCTACGTTCTCTGTCCGACCGTCTGACTTATTATGACTATCTTCTAACGTACTCGTAGCTGGTAATAGTTGTCACAGAAAGTGTTAATACGGCACATTTCTTAGTAAAAAAATAAATTTAAATATTGTAACATATATAAAGCTTTAAGAGTAAACAAGTCGGTCACTTCTCCATACAAACAGGGAAGTAATATTACTCCACTATGTAATATTGTAGGTCCAAGACTAAGTATTATATCGATTTGTCTCTTCATTATATAGGATTTTAAATTAATAAAAAAGTAAAACGTTAATAAACATGGAAGTTATGAAACAGGAAAAACATCTTGTATTTTATCTCAATTTTAATGCTACTTTAGACGTAAATTAATAACATAAGGAGTACGAAAACTCTAAAATAATGTAATAAACGGCATATTAGTCCATCAAAATTTCAAATAACTTTAGTTGGAATAAATTACTTTAGTAGTTTATTCATCACAATCCTGCCAAAGGTCGAGATGAAAAAATATGCGCGCTCATTTCTCTTTCTTTCTCCCTTTCTTACACTTTGTTTGATGAAGAGAACATCCTTTTTTGCTACGCCCACCGATGAGTTTGAGCCGTCGGGCGGTGCATCCTTAATGGCAATAAACGGTAACTTGGAAAAATTATCAATCGCTCTGTAGCACTCGTGACGTAGATTGACTAGGTTAAAAACATCACCAATGTTAAGCAACGGACGATCCAGTCAGTATTTGGATGGGTGATCGTCAGTGTACAAAGGATCACTACCGTAGGTCAGATGACGCGTCTCGGTTGTTTGGTCTATAACAACAACTGACTTTACCAACTGCCCATTCAGAGGCCTTCGGACGGCACATTACTTCTAACACTAGATCTAGCCACTCAGCTTATACAAACTTACTTTATGTGCCTGCGGGGTTAAACTTTAGCTTTTCTCGTAGTAAATAATAATGAATATAAGAGTCGATGTCTGCCTACAAAGTGCTATGCAGTTTAGCAGAGTTATAAATTGAGCAATGTAATTATACCTCTAAAACAAAAAAATATATTAAAAAACGCCCCCCGCAGCGGCACGTAAAATCGTATACACACCACGGGAGCAAGTACAGAAGCCTCAGATCTTGTTTTTGTCACGTGAGACAGTCGCAGAGTCTGAGATATATTTTGCTCCCTAGGTGAGTAATCTATTACTATACATGTGATTGATTCAGGCGTTACTTTGCGGATTTTGTTTCAGGTTTAATTAATTTTTTGTTTCAGGTTAGGTTAAATTTCAATTAAAGCTGATAGTTACAGTAGATTTTAGTGTGTCCCTTCATCCTATAAGTACTCGAAACGATATTACAGCGGAAAAACACAAGAAATTAAAACAAATTTTGCTATTACTATACGTTCATCAAGCTACTAAAAGCACATGTTTACTTTTGCGACCACTTTCCATTCCAACTAATCTATGCAAATATTTTGCATCAGCATTATTTTATCTTATATCGATTGAAAACAGTTCCCAGGTCCATTGAAACAATAGATCAAACCAGTTGGCAGAAGTGCCGCCATGTTTTAAATTATACGATCAGGTCGTCATTTCCGGTCGAGATTGCTAACGGGCGTAAGTCCAGGAGGAAAAAAATTGTCGTAAAATTCAGTACGTAAGGTTTATCTTGCTGTAAGATAATGTAACGTGACAATGCAATGCCAGCAGTCGGCATACTGGGTATGCTGCCGACTGGTAGAGAGCTTGAGCTTTTGAATTGTCTCTACTCATAATATTCAACTTTTTACCGGATGGGATAGAAACTACTCCAAAAAAGCGATCAAAAGCAACTTTCTACCAAAAAAATAAATGCTGTTACAACCCACCGTTTCCATAAATAAAATCTTTTTAAATCGTGGTTAACAAGAAAACAGGACAGTGGTTTTGTAGTGATAGGACTCTACTGCAGAGTCCGCCTGGAAAGTAGAGCCTGGAGTAGCCAGTAGCCTGGAAAGAAACCACACCTTTGCCAGTTATTCAACCGCCAAGTAGTAGTGTGCAAGCATTACTGTGTTCCGGTTTGAAGGGCAATGTTGCCAGAGAAATTACTGGGTATGAAGAGATTGGACATTTAATATCTCAGGGTGACGAGCGCAGTGCAGTGCGGCGTAGGATTGTTTTCGCAAGTTCACAATTCTAGCACTGCTACGGTTAGTGGCAGGCGAGATGCTTACCACCAGGCGAATGTCTTGCTCGACTCGTCACTTGACAGTATATTTAAAAAAAACTCTAAGTAAGTACTTAGTGTAGTACTACACTAAGCTTTATAGAAGAAAAACACATAGTTGGTTATATTTATTTAAATTAGTTTCGCATCGATACACTTTTCTCTACGAAAATAATGTTTTTCTCAAGTATTCATCCAAACCTTGAAGTATGTGTGCAGTTTTTCAAATATCTCAACCCAGGCCAATGCTTATAAGCTGTATTATATGGAGATTAAAAATGGCCGCCGGATATTGCCATGGCCCGTAATGAATCTATCGTAATGGAAATAATGGATCTATTTTTACTATTAATAGTGCGTGTCGTCTTGTTCAGTTTCACAACTTTTGCATCAAGAACTAAGCCTAGCTTAACAAAACACGTGCCATATCCAAAATGCCGCCACGGAGCTGTGGACTGCCCTGTTCATATACTTCATTTCATACACACAGATACACAGACACGCTGCTTCTGTGTGAGTTATAGGGATATGGCAATACATTGCGCGCTTACCTCGAGCTACTTGTTTATACAGCAATGCTAACGCACAATGTAAAATCACGCTCTAAATTTGTTTGTAATTTTTTCGATGGTTGTTGGATGATTTTATCGATGTAGCAACCCCGTATGGCACTAGGTGATAGCTGCATTGAGATAATAACAATAGAATCACAAACGTGCAAAAAAAAATGTCCGCGCCAAAACTCGGCGACCGCCATACAGTGCGCCGACTTTTTGAACGACTTGAACTACGATAAGACATAAGCGCTCAAGCATACATTAAACACTATACAAGCTACATAACGTCTAAATTCGAACTATATGATGATGATGATGATGCTATCCATGCCGATTTCGGCTACGGCGACCAATTACTGTTTCGAGTTACTGTGACTAATGTACCCAATTTTAGCTGTAAATATCCTAGAACAGTTGCTCAATGTGAGGACGCCATTGATATAATGGTATGTTATACTAGCTGACCCGCACCGGGGTAAATACCCATTTTAAATCGACTTCAAATTTATTTTTAATGAACTACTATCCAAACACCAATTTTCATCAATATTACTTCAAAAACAAAGCATTTCCATAGAAAGTGTCATCCCCCATATTACCTCCTTAATTCAGCCCTGTCGCCAATCTGGTCTTAGCTGACGTCTACTATCTATAAACTACCTGCCAAATTTCAGCTTCAGAGATCAATTTGTTTTCGAGATTTTGTGTTTAGCCTTGTAAAGCTTAACCCCTCCCCCCCCCCCTTCTCGCCCTTCAATCATCCCTGTCAAAAAATATTAATTTCATCAAATTTTATTTTAAATGGACTACCCAAACACCAATTTTCATCAATATAACATCAAAAACAAAGAACTTCCATAGAAAGTTTCATCCCCCATTTGATCCCCTTAATTCAGCCCTGTCGCAAAATCCGCTGACGTCTCCTACCTATAAACTACCTACCTGCCAAATTTCAGCTTCAGGGATCAAGTAGTTTTCGAGATTTCGTGAATATATATTTGAGTGAGTGATTTTCGCTTTTATATATATAGATAGATTTGTATATTGTGAACTATATAATGCACGTACAAAGGCACTTGGACATTTTTTGACTGTTTTTATTTAGAGATTGCGACTCTTTAGATATTAGCTCAATGGATAACTGATAAGATTCTTATTTTGTATGTTCATTTTGATTTCTCATATGCACAGACTTTCTTTTTTATTTGATAAACACAATAATTATGCAGTTGTTGGTACATACTTCGCCGCGCCGGTACGAATTTTGAGTCATATTTATTTGTTCATGCGATTTTTATTTGCTCATGTTAGACTACTAAACAGTGGAATTGGCTTCCCGGGTAGGATTCCCGATAGTTCCCGGGAGTCTTCAACACGCGAGTGTATCGGTTTCTGTTAGGCAAGCACGCTCAATTGTCGACTGCATTTTCGCTAACATCAGGCGAGATACCAGTCCAACGCAAGCCTATACAGAGTTAGTTCTAATCAGTTAGCATCCTTTTAATGGCATAATATGCTGTACATCAAAACAAACAACTTTTACTATGGAACCAACATTGAAATCGCAAAAAACAGCTGTTTCATACATTTTGCCCAAGGTCGATAAATTTAATGTGTTTGACAACTGAATTTTTTTTCGTGATATCAATGTTGGCCCCATAGTAAAAGTTGTCTGTTTTGATGTACAGAATATTCCCTTAAAAGGATGCTAACTGATTAGAACTAACCCTGTAGAATGTATATGCTATACAAAAACGCACGTATATACTATGAATATGATGATACATGAATTTATAATAAAATACCCACTGATATGAAATTGTTAAGCGTCAACAAATTTAAAAACACGTTAACTGATTGGCTTCTTAAGAATTGTTTCTATAGTGTAAAGGAGTTCATGGATTTTTCAAATAGGTAACAATAAAGATTACATTAAGTCAATTTAACCTATACAATAAATTAGAATTTTAACATTTGCACGTCTGCTTGCAGACTGAATACTGTGTTCCGGCAAATATTTAACTAAGATCTCTATTGTACCGTATTCTTGCAAATAAATGATTTGATTTGATTTGATGCGTCTTTACTTAGTTGCTATGAATCAATATCTTACTCCTGTCACAAGTTGTTGCTTCCATCCATCTCTGATTACGTTAACGACTGGGCCGTAACTCAGGGCGAGCTGGCCGGTGATTACGCGCATTGTCGCAGGTAAATGAGTATTTTCGTCGAGTGGGATAGGCAAACAATAATGGGCAATTTCGGATAATGACCGGTGTACGTAGCCGAAACGGTAGAGACGCTGGTTAAACTGGACCATAGCCAAGGAGTGCGTTTGAGTTACGAACGCGGCAAGGCATGGACTTCACAGATATATTTAACATCTGTGTAAAAAAAACATCTTCAAAAATGTACACGAGACAGACATGTCCTTCACACCAGAATCCTTACTTCTGAAGACTTAATGAAAATTTGTTATGACAAAACCTAGTCAAATAACGTATTCATTCATTAATAGTCATAATTATTAATCACCAATATCAGATAATTAGTCGTGAATTAGTTCTGACAACTTGCCGAATCTCAAAGCCAGTGCTTTGGTTCGGTTCGGTTCGGTCGGCTTGCGGTTCCAAAGCTATAAAGGTAGCTTTGTGAGGATTCTAGCTAGAACATTTATAACTATACTATAAGACATACATAATAGTTATTATTGGCAAACAACGAATGTTATGTTTTATTTTAGTGTTGTTCCTTGTGTTATTGGCAATAAATATATTCTTATCAGAAAAGGATGGGTCTTATTAGTGGAAATCTTGACATACAAGTAATTACATCACTGATATCATACAGGATTATCTGATACCATACAGGAACTTAAATGTTAGGGAAAGAAAATGCTTTTAAGATGTTTGATACTACTTTGGTTTTGTAAAATGGCTAGCCATTATGTAAAACTGTGAATTCTACAATTCGGCTGCGACATATCGACCAACTACGGATTCTCTTTGGGGACTAATTTGTAAGGACTAAAACAAAGAAGAGAGAAGACCCATCGATAGATACTAGTAAACGTACATAAAGATAGGAAGAACAGGAATTTGATGTTATACTTTAATATATTTTTTTATTTCCTTAATGTTCTTTATGGTTGGACCTGGGTATGTCCTTACACTGCAACCAGACCCACCGGTGGACGGGCAGCAGCGTCCTCTTGGTTAACGGTGGTGAGCATTCTGCGATCTCCAAGCCGCCTGCCAAGCGTGGGGATTATGGCAACACCCCTCTATTGGGAGGCCTTCGTCCAGCAGTGGACGTCTTATGGCTGATGACGAATGGTTGAAATAGTGTTTTTTTTTGTTTCTATGTCATTGTTAGAAGTTTTTTTTTTTGGTTCCTTATTTTAGTTAGTGGCGATATGTTTACTATTTTGTTTTGTTACTCCCTGTCCCTGACCTTTTGTATAATGGACGTTTTCACATTTTGGACGTATTACTAAGTCGTTTTGCCACTCAAGACATTGTCACCATGTAGACGTTTTCACGTGCCAACGTTCTGCAAACATCGTCATTTACCCTGATAGTCCTTTCGATACGGAGCCACTTTTAAAATTATATCGATATCCAGTTTTTGGTACAGGCATGCTCATTGCCTATCCACAACTCACAGTAGATGGGCATAATAATCGTGACATAATAATCCGTTTAATAGACCGTGGCACGGGACCATTACTGCGATGCCACGTATGAGGTAATGGTTATTGAATCCCGTGCGTTTCGAGGTTAGGCTTGTCGTGGTGTCAAATTGTGATCGATTTTATGACACTGCATAATAAGATCAAAAATTATGAAACATTTTCAAGGCAGAGAGAACAGATTTCTTCTAGATTGACTTCCTACTATTCTGGCCGATCTGATGCTTTGATTTTTGGATCAGTTTGTCAGCCGAACGTAGGAGAGATGTAAAAAAAGACACATTATGTAGTGAATAAATATAACAACAAAACAAACAAAATGAATTAAAAATAAAATAAAAAAAACTCGTGAAACCACCTCACGCCTCATTGTAGAATGATACTTACCAGCATCTTCATTATCATCATCATCACAATCAGCGTGTTCTGCTAGATTAGTGGACATGGTATTCTGCTAGGAGGCGCCACTCAGTCTGGTCTTCAACTTTTCCCTTCTAGATACAAAACGATACCGCAACAATAATAAATCCTACTAATTAGGTACCTAATTATAAATATCAAAGTTTCTTGTTTGGATGTAGATGCTTAGATGTTTGAAGCGGCTAAAAGGTTCAAGATGAAACTAGGAATGATATCTTGAAAAAATATATATAAACTTATAAACTTTTATCATCATCATCGTTTTTCATCATCACACGGGTGGAGCCTCGCAGTGCAACTAGTGATAGCATAATTTCAAACCATCCACACAACTCCATCACATACGATGTTTCACTGGAAGCCATTTTAAAACGCTAAAAGAAGCTTCACAAATAACCCCTGCACTAATTTATCCTCACAACCCAAAGGCGTACCGCGAACACCCAAAAACAATCATCATTCACTTAGCTCCCATGAAATTCGCATACACTCCGCTTTCCCATGTAAAATGTATATAAAATTCTGTTCCCATGTCCGTGTGTGCAACGCAAAGGCGTTTCTCCGCCGTCCGCTGGACTGATTTATGACTACGCTAGCTCTCTCCCCCGGCCTCCCTCGGCGCTTTCAATTACTTTATGGATATAAGAGTCGTCTGGCTTGGAATAACCCTTTAAGAGTTTAACAGGTTCTATGATAAAAGTTCTTTTTTCTGAAGTGGTTGAGATTTCGTGTTGTACGTTTCGAAATTTCAGTTTTCATCTTTATTTTTCCTTCACTTAAGCGTTTCTACTCATAATTATATAAAAAAAATATGATATATGGGCTAGGTGTAAGACCACAACTCACCTGGTGTTAAGAACCGGTATGGGAGAGGGTAAACACACCTAGCCTGGAATTGGAACTGACTTTCAAGTGAGGCTGCAGGACCACACGTTAGGTGCTTGGCAGCAAATTTTCATCTTGAGCATGGTAGCTAGTCATTCAAGTACTAGACAAATACAAAAACAAATACAAATAGTTTATTGATAACACTAAAGTTACAAGTCAAACAGTCACCTGCCACCATCCCACGGTTTCAATTCGACATAGTTAGTGAGCAGTTTGCAAGATGGCGCAATTTTTTTCAAGTAATGGACTTCCTACGATGCAAATTGTTGGAGGGGTATGTCCTTAAGTTTAAAAAAGATCTTTGGGTTTTCTTTAACTCAACGATATCCTGAAATACCTAAAACTAAGCCGACATAAATATATTTTTTGTGTGCCTTTGCAATACTTCAACTAAGTCAAAATATTTGCCTTTGCTACTTGTGCTTGTGTGTGTGATTACAATACAATACAATATATCTTTATTGCACACCAGAAATATAGAACAACTTACAAATAATCAGGGTAGGTACATTATTTGGCAGTACAAGGGGCGGCCTTATCACCTTAAGCGATTTCTTCCAGGCAACCTTTGGATGGACTGGACTAAAGGAGGCAAATAAAATTTGGTCGGTGGTGTACATAATAAATTAATTATAAATTGATTATGTCTGAACTTGTAGGATCTTGCTCTCTCACTCGTCTAAAGCATTCTTACACCTACACTGTGCGCCTTGCAGTTGGACATAATTATGTTTATCACCGGGACTTAATCGCGAACAAAAATATTTTTTTTGCATAATGTAGTCCCGGTGAAAAACATAATTATGTGATCAAATTGCGAAAGCTTAAAAGTTTAATTTGCAGTAGGACCTTTAAAAGTAAATTTGGTTCCGCTAGCCACCCCAAGGTTTGCCATTGACAGACACGTCAGGGAGAACGATATGTTTTGTGTTTGTGTGTCAGAATAAAACTCGAAAGAAGGATTTCCCTCTTGGAATAAAATAACTTGCAAGAGCAGTTACCGACCAAAAATTTGTACATACAAACGTAAACTAATATTTTTATTCTAGCTACACTACAGGGTGCTCTGCCAAATATTCTGTAATTGTAGAATTTATAGCTTTATTTGGGCCAACCCTGCTCCGGTATCATTATACATGATTGTTTAAGTCGTTTTATAATGAAGCTCCATTATATTACGGTATGATATAGTACTGTGGGGAAATTTAGCCGAGTTTCATATTGTAAAGTGGATTGGTACAAATACGGTGTAAGTGGTTGTGGGGAGTAGAGGTGTTATATCAGGGACGATTTTTACTATTCCTAATAATGAATATATCGCTTTACGGATAACAGAATATCTAAATTGTTACTCGGTACAGTCAAATACTAACGACAGTTCTAGAAACTGAAACTGTTTTTTTCATCACACTTGCTCGTAAAGTGGATCTTATTACATCGGGTTTAGGCTCATAATCCAAGCTATTACGCAAGCGTGCTTTTTACTTTACATTACGGCTCTAGTGCTATAATAGGTATAACCCGGTAAAGTCAAGTTTGTACGTGAATGCAATTAGACGTATGTATACGAAGCACTCTTAATATAGCCGAGTAATACTTACAGGTTTTTTGTAATACCAACAAAGAGTTCTTATGCCGCTGAACTAAATGTCAACCTGCGCGCGCATTGCTGGTTTGGGCGCCATTTTCCGCAAATGTGTGTTGCCGTTTTCGCTGTGTGGTTGATTATTATCAAAAAAAGTTTTCTTTTTCCTCGCAAGTGTGATGAAAACAGTCGTATGAAACTCTTGTGCTATGTTTCAATACACTCTCGGCTTCCTTATCGCGCTCGCCTGCGGCTCGCGCGCATAATACCGCCTCTAGTGTAATGACCAACATAGCACACTTGTATCATAATGTACTATTACACTTCTAGTAGGTACTAATACTGATTCACTACTAGTTCTATTGTCAGTGTAATTTATGTACCTACCTAGCTCCTATTTTTAGTGATTCTCGCGTAGCTGTGAGCCTAACTGCGAACAATTGACTAATACATTACTAATACTAAAGTAACACAATAACGGTCGTTGTGAATAACATGTTATAACTTTTATGTCCTTAAATAATGTTACTTTTAACAGCGACGAATATGTTAGTCACTCCTCTAGAGGAGAGACTCGAAGAACGATTTGATGTACAGTATTCATGGGAATATTCCATTTGCTCATTAATTCAGAGTGGATACAGCTATTTGACAATCTATTATCATCGGAAGAGGCAAACAAATGGTTTTCATAGAATATTGAGCTTAATGTTGATTTTTGATGCTCCATACCTCACCTAGCGCTGGGGACAAATGTACGCCTTTCCCCCGTGTGGAAACGTGACAAAGCTAGAATAATTATGTTTGAATCATATTATATTATCTGTGTTTTGAATATAAAAAGCCGTGGTAGCATAATCGGGAAACCGCTCGACTTGAAATCGTGAAGTCGCGGGTTCAAACCCAATCCGTATCGAGCTCTTTGGAGTTTATGTACGGATGTTCACATCACTGGCTTTTCGGTGAAGGAAAACATAGCGAGGAAATCTGAATACGTCCGGAGAAGAAATTCAATGGCGTTTGTGAATCCGCCTCCCCGTAACTGGGCAGCCTAATGTGGATACAGCCCAATCGCCCATAGAGCTCTAAGTCCAGAATTAAAAATACTATTAATAAAAATACTGATTATGCTTAATAAATGCGTTGTTTAAATATGCGTGACAAAGCTGTTCCGTTTTCGCGGGATAATAAGGAAATAAAAGTTGTAAGAGATTAAAAGTAACTATACATTTAAAAAAAATCGGTTGCCCTGCTAAACAACGTTCTATTTTCAAAAATTGTATAACCTATGTCACTCGGGATGATGTAAGGGTTCTAACGATACCCCATACATCCAAATCTGTTCAGCCGTTATGATGAAATAAAGAAACACACATGCATACTGTAGGATGCATGCTGTAGGGCGTAGGTTCGATCCCCACCCAGGGCAAACATCTGTGTGACGAACATAGATGTTTGTTCTATGTCTGGGTGTAGTATGTATTATAAGTATGTATTTACAAAAAAAAGTATAATAAGTATTCTATGGCGCTGTGTGAAAAATGTCCACCGATATTTATTTATTTATTTTTATACCTACATACATGAACCCTGAAAACATTACACTCCTTTTTTGGGCACTCAAATAATAAAATTATGTATAGATGTCTTGGCTTCGTATCAGAAGGACTATCAAGGTAAATGACGATGTGTATGTAGATCCCCAAGCCGCCTGCCAAGCGTGGGGATTATGGCAACCCCTCCCTACTAAGGGGGAGGCCTTCGTCCAGCAGTGGACGTCTTCCGGCCGATAATGTGTAAAATATATCTTAAATCTTAAACTATAAGAATCACTGTCCTGACTAAACGACTGACTGAATAATTGACTGACAGACAACGCACAGCCTAAACCGCTGGTCGTACAGACTTGAAATTTGACGGGTGTATTTGTCTTAATGCGCAGAGGTGTGCAAAAAAAATATTTAAAAAAAAAAACAACCCAAAAAATGGGTAAAAACTTTCGTGTTAATAATAAATTTAATGGGTTAAAAAAAATACGTTAGATGGCGTTGACGAGACATGATTCTGAAAAGTATCACTACCTAGTCTGTGATTCTGAAGATTTTGAATGAATTAATTGGTTACTCTTTCACGCTGAAACAGCTGAACAGACTTGGATGAAATTTGGTATAGAGATTTATACCTTGGCATAAAACATAGGCTACTTTTTAACTCACGAATCGCGGGTGTAAATGGGAAGCGCAGCTAGTATTGTTATAATATTCTGAGGTCTGGATAAGAAATTAAATGCCATAGGTATGTGAATCCGCCAACTCTCGCCATGCCAAAATTTCTCTCAGGAGATTTTCAAATGCAAGCTATTTCCTTGATCGAAGATTGTACCCATACTATAACGCTGTAACCGCATGCTGTACGTTAGACACGCTACTAACCAATCTTCATAAAAACATTTAGTAGGGTTTAACAACAATTCGCAAAACCCATTAATAGATGCCCCGGTGCTGCCATTATTTCCCTACTCGCAGCTATGATAACCTTTTTTGTTTATAATATTTCCTGGCCATGGATACTAGTCCTTCAGCTGAATACATATTTCTTCATCGATCCTTCTTTCTGCAGTTTAATGAGTCGTAATCACAGTCCAAGTCACACACAGTAAGTCACGGTCAAGTCCAATCATGCCCTAGTAAAGTCGTGGCAACTTTACTACAAGCTTTTTCGGAGTTTTGGAAACAACACAAAAAGACACGTTTCACTACATTATATCACTTGCCCACATTCTTGCTCGTAAATCATCACTTAATGAATAAAACGCCACCATTTTTATGCATTAACACTCGAAAAAATACAAGTTTTGGAAAATAATACAATGCAGCGACATGATTTTCTCGCGTTCCCGCCAAAACTGCAAACCCATTAATAGATCCCCTGGTGCTGCTATTATTTCCCCACTCGCAGCTATGATAACCTGCCGGCCGTGTGTTGCCAGTCATCGGTCAACAATCGCGTGCCAATACCGACTATGTCCGGAATCCGGCGGGGTTGCCACTTTGAAGTAATTAAAAACTTAATCTGGTTTTACGTTCGCGTGTGGAAATACTGGTAGGTATTCCATTTCGTTTGCTTTTAAATATTTTTTTGGTACATATGTATTTTTATTGTTAGTTGTAATTTTTAGACTTGATATTTGTGCTGCGTTCCGTAATGCGCTAAAAGTGATAATATCGCGAATCCGACCAAAGTGACAAGTATTACTCGATAAAGTCAAAGCTCTTATATTTTGTGACTATTAAATTTGGTCGGATTCGCGATATTATCACTTTTAGCGCATTACGGAACGCAGCATTGATTTGTGAGTTTGGGGGACATATTTTGTGGCGATGTGTTTTTCCCTTGTATAAAGTTTAATGAATCTTGAATGAATCTTAGTATATTTCTATTAGCATGTAGGGATACATCTTTTTAAAGAAGTCTTGTGTTGAGTTTTAAAGTAAATCGAAATTTCTAGTCAGACCTGGACCTGCAGGGCTAACATGCACAACGAGATAAATTTTTCTCGATTCTTAAAAACAGGACAAGGCTACGAATCTGTATTAGTTTGTCTCGTTTTCGCACGACATAAAGACACGTCAACATTTTCTCGCGGTGCGCATGTTAGCCCTACTGGTATGAGCCTGGGTATGTCGTAAAACTGCATCCAGAGACACTGGAGGACAGGCAGCAGCGTCCTCTTGGTTAACGGTGGTGAGCATTTTGCGATCCCCAAGCCGAATAGCCGCCTAGCGTGGGGTTTATGGCAAACCCATCCTCTATTAAGGGAAGCCTTAGTCCAGCAGTGGACGTCTTCTGGCTGACGAGTTCCTACGAGTAACTTGAAGTTAATCATATACAACATTACCTAAAATAATCTCGATTCTCTTAGTCACTGCTTAAACTGCTCTGTCTTGTTCTTGCATGTTACACTTCACGTCAGAGAGAAGATGGCAGAGCATCTTAAGCAGTGACTAGCGGTTGAAAAGCTTTTTTTTAAGTAAGACTGATAATCTTCGAGCACATATCATTGCATTTGGCAATGGCGGTAATCTAGTACATGATTGCTGCTACTTTTGCGAGATAAATAAATACGCATGGCACATTTTAAACTAAACTTTTACACTAACGAATCAAAAACAAGCAACAAACAAAGCCAATACGCAGGAAGTCGGCATACTAGTACCTACACAGTACACAAATCTTTTGTACTGCATACCTTTTGGCAGTGAGATAGTACGCCTCGGGTTGCCACCTTCGATGGTATCTACATAATTTTTTTTATGCTGTCAAGTGACGATACGAGCAAGACTTTCGCCTGGTGGTAAGCGTCACGCCAGCCACTAACAGTAGCAGTGCCAGAATTGTGAACTTACGAACACAATCCTGCGCCGCACTGCACTGCGCTCGACACCCTGAGATATTAGATGTTAAATCTCTTCATACCCAGTAAATTCTCTGGTAACATTGCCCTTCAAACCGGAACACAGTAATGCTTGTACTACTGCTAGGCGGTTGAATAACTGGCAAAGGTGTGGTACTTCCCCAGACGGACTCCGCGGTAGAGTCCTACTACTACATACTCGAAGATAGTAAGTAAACCAGTAGAGACGTTGTACTTAATAATGAACATAATCCCAAAACGAATTCTCGTTTTACTGAATTCTTAATTTCAGATTTTATAATTGTTTTTTTTTCTAGTATCAAGGAACTGCTGGTCCAAACTAGGATTAGAACTTCACACGCTCTATTTATTAATTACTATCCATTTGTATCTCAAGTTTCTCGAGTGCACATTAATTCGATAGCCATTATTATGTGCGAAACAGATGCAAGCCTACCGTAATGGCCTGTTCAGAGTACTCTTTATAATAATCATAATTATATATCTTCATTTGAAATGACCTACTAATAATAAAACGATTACTAAAACATTGGTGCGGTGACCTCAAAGCGGATCTTGACTTCTTTTATTAATTAGGCTCTAATAGTCGTGCATGGTGTTGTTCGGTCTCGTGCCACAAGCGACCAAAGTTATTGATAAAGTACTGACTTAGAATTTATTTTATTCCAATTCGAGATTTACGTATTTTTTCCGAATGATTAGTGTCCAATGCTTTATTTCGTGCACGCCCACCTGAACGTTCTCTTGTTTTTGTAAACATCTGTTTGCGCTGCGTCCAAGATTTATTTATAACACGATTCAACTTTCACAGTTTTTTATGCTTTTAATCATTAAAAAAGTTACAGATTAACTATGTCTCTCTATAATATGTTTGTTACCATTTCATAGCTGAACTACAGGATTGACCTTTTTGAAGCTTTATAAAGCAGCAGCACCTACACATTATTACGAGGAATGTGCAGAATACTTTTTCTCTTAGTCATATACGGGAAACTGAAAATGTTTACGAGGCAGCTCTACACATAAGTATATTAAAATAATCAATAATCAATTTATTGGCAACATCTGTTACAGGTCAAATAATTAAGTAATATATAATTTTAACACAAATCCATTAATTGGTATTGTACAGTATTGTATCAATTACAATGACAATATAATCTCTGCACGTTCCTATACTATTATAATAATAATAAATACATGTCAGGAGAAAATAATTAAAATAAATCAATTTATATGTCAAACTTAAGTATTGAGTCAATTTAAAAAAAAAATGTTCTAAAACTAAATAGTATCAATCATTATTACAATACACAAATCAAATAATAACTTTAAAAATACAAATTGAACTAAGAATGCTACAATAACTTATGTCAAATAATAGGTACTGTTTTCTATACAGTAATTACAGCATTACATTTATTTATTTTTGTTTCAATAAATTCGTCATAGCTATAGAACGTCATATGAGTTTGAACGAAATCCCATAGAATACAGTAGGTACTAGATCGTGTATAGGCATATTATTATGGCCAAGGATAGCACTGACAGTAGATGTTTAGATAGAGAGTGAATTAGGTCAGAGCACAACGCGTGTGACTTGAGGCGCACTTTGCACTCGGTGGCACGTATCGCGAGTGACGTGGTTAGTGTGGACATCCCACCAATCAAAATCGTTTAATGACTTAACTGTTAGGTTTAATTTTGTTTAATAAGTATGTATATTGAATATTATATATTGATAAAAAACGTTACTCTGCACTGAATTGTATCAGACGGCTCACTCAGAAGGCTCACTTAAGTGAAAGCCGCAAACAGCTAACTAATAAATGCATTTTTTATTAAAATTGGTATCCTCACTTGTTCATACAGCGAGGTTGTTGAATACTTTGTCAGAGTCTGTGTTCCCCGTAAAATGAGAGTCTTCATATCTAGAGCAAATAGGTTGCTTCTAGGTAAGCGTGATCCGTTCTAGACGCACCGTTACTTAATATCAGGCAGGGTGTGGTCCAGCGCAAATTTATCTATAATTAAAAAAAAACTATAATATATAGATAGTTAGATTAACTCTTTATTATTCACACCAAAAAAACATACACATAAAAGGATTAAATAAATTAAATACTAGTGCACCAATGATAATAGAATATGTAACATACAAAACGCAAGACAAAAAAGATAGGTAACTAGTCAGTGATCCATATTATTCTTTCTAATGTGAGTCGAGAACCCGATGTGAGCCATACGCCGCGATTAGTGAAATCTACACAAAGTAAGTACATGCGAGGACATTAATATGTTTTATAGTTTGTTTATATCTATCCCATTTAACTTATCTCTGGCACACATTTCGTCGCTGAAACGTTTATATCAGTGGAAATGTTTGGATTCTAAGAAACGTACTTGAGCAATATTGTCAAGTCCATTAAACGAGTTGATGTGGATCTGTCGTAACTATTGCAGAACTGATGATTCTTGAAATATACGTGTTCTAAAGGAGAGGCCATCTTCTTTAGTAACACGTCTGCTCACGTTAGGGGTACTAAGCTGTGTGGTATCTGTGGGTGACGTCCACTGAAGAGAGTAGTAAAACCTAAAGAGTAGGGCCTTCGATTTTCTGTGGTGACGTCAGTCTAACCTAACCTAAGAGTAGGGCCTTCGATTTTCTGTGGTGACGTCAGTCTAACCTAACCTAAGAGTAGGGCCTTCGCTTATCTGTGGTGACGTCAGTCTAACCTAACCTAAGAGTAGGGCCTTCGCTTTTCTGTGGTGACGTCAGTCTAACCTAACCTAAAGTAGGGCCTTCGCTTTTCTGTGGTGACGTCAGTCTAACCTAACCTAAGAGTAGGGCCTTCGATTTTCTGTGGTGACGTCAGTCTAACCTAACCTAAGAGTAGGGCCTTCGCTTATCTGTGGTGACGTCAGTCTAACCTAACCTAAGAGTAGGGCCTTCGCTTTTCTGTGGTGACGTCAGTCTAACCTAACCTAAGGTAGGGCCTTCGCTTTTCTGTGGTGACGTCAGTCTAACCTAACCTAAGAGTAGGGCCTTCGATTTTCTGTGGTGACGTCAGTCTAACCTAACCTAAGAGTAGGGCCTTCGCTTATCTGTGGTGACGTCAGTCTAACCTAACCTAAGAGTAGGGCCTTCGCTTTTCTGTGGTGACGTCAGTCTAACCTAACCTAAGGTAGGGCCTTCGCTTTTCTGTGGTGACGTCAGTCTAACCTAACCTAAGAGTAGGGCCTTCGATTTTCTGTGGTGACGTCAGTCTAACCTAACCTAAGAGTAGGGCCTTCGCTTATCTGTGGTGACGTCAGTCTAACCTAACCTAAGAGTAGGGCCTTCGCTTTTCTGTGGTGACGTCAGTTTAACCTAACCTAAGGTAGGGCCTTCGCTTATCTGTGGTGACGTCAGTCTAACCTAACCTAAGAGTAGGGCCTTCGCTTTTCTGTGGTGACGTCAGTCTAACCTAACCTAAGGTAGGGCCTTCGCTTATCTGTGGTGACGTCAGTCTAACCGAACGTAAGAGTAGGGCCTTCGCTTTTCTGTGGTGACGTCAGTCTAACCTAACCTAAGAGTAGGGCCTTCGCTTTTCTGTGGTGACGTTAGTCGTCACCGCCAGTTCCAACGGCACTGATTGTTCGCCACCGGTATTATGCTGAGTTGGAATCAGTAAGTAGCAAAAAACTATTTGTTATTCGCTATATTTCATTTCTTAACTTTTTTGATTGTTTTTGTGTCCAGATTCGTATTTACACGACTGCTCAAAATCGTGTAAAAAGGAGTGTAATGTTTTCAAGGTAGGTACATGTATACAGGCTTAGTTCTAATCAGTTAGCCTCCTTTTAAGGGCATATTCTGTACATCAAAAGAAACAACTTTTACTATGGGGACAACGTTGAAAACGCGAAAAAATATCAGCTGTTTCATACAAAAATTTCTTCGACCTTGGGCAACATGTGTGGAACAGCTGTTTGTTGTACAGAATATGCCCTTCAAAGGATGCTAACTGATCAGAACTAACTTTGTATTAATATAATAAGTATGTAGGTATGTATGTACGTGAATTTATTTATTCCATCATAACTTTTAAATGTCTGGATGGATTTGGATATATCACAAAAAAAATACTTGATTCGCAAACTTGCACTTTACTGCTTGACTATTGAATAACTGGCAAAAGTGTCTTGCTTCCTCAGGCGCACATTGCAATAGAGTCCTACCACTACAATATCCCTCTATTTTGGAGAACGTAGTAAAAATTATCGCACGTAGACAAAAGCTGCTTAAGTAATATGCGAGTGAATAAGTAAGATATGGACCTGGGTATGACATAAAATTACATCCTGAGCCACCGGAGGACGGGCAGCAGCGTTATCTTGGTTAACGATGGTGAGCGGCTTGGGGATCGCAGACAAGGAAGGCAGGAAATCCCTCCATTATTAATGCCTTCGTCCAGCCGTGATCGTCTTCTGGCTTTGATTATATGAGAGAGAGAGCTAGATCCTCCAAGTCTTCTGATACTGTGTACAATACAATAGTTTATTGATAACATCAAAGTTACACATCAAATTTCATTAAATAATCACTTAATAAAATGAAATAATGAATAAAATACATTCATAATATCTTATTTTGATGGTGTGATGGCTCTGAGTGGGTGTTTCCCGATAATTATAATCTGGGTGTCTTCAAGTCGCGAGTGAATTGGTTTCTTCTAGGCAAGCGTGCTCCATCGTAGACTGCATCTTCGTTTATCATCAGACGAGATGGCAGTGAAACGCAAGCCTATATCTTGAAATAATCTATAAATTATCATGTAACCACGCTCTCAGCTTAGTTTTAAAGCACGCGGTGGAAGGAGCATCGGGAATGAAAGCTGGTATGTGGTTGTAGATCGCGGGCCCCAAAATACACTGACCTCTCCGACTTGAAAAGTTGGTGCGACGGGGTTATCAATTGTTATTTCTTATCTTGGTTGTATATGGGTAAGGTATGGTTTGCATTGCATTGTACCGAAGCGAGACATGGACTATGACCAAAAGAGATCAATAAAGGCTGGAAGCATTTGAAATGTGTTGTTGGAGGCGCATGGAGCAAATAAGCTGCACAGAAATAAAAAACAAATCAGGAGATGTTAGGAAAAGAAGAATCATAGAGAACATAGAGATCAGACGAGGAAAAATGTTTCGTTACCTTGTACGACATGACGCATTTATGAAAAACATCATAGAGAAGAAAATAGAAGCAAAGCGAGGACCCGGAAGATCGAAGAGAAGCTTTGTAGATCAAGTCAAGGAGAGGGCCAAAGCCATGTCATACAAGGAGGTCAAAGTATAGATTGAGAAAGATGGTCACTCCACTGACAAGAGCCGTGCTCTTAAACAAAATGAATGATGGTATATGGCAAAAGGAACATCTAGTAATGTTAGTAGGTCCCAAGTAGAACATCCAGTATTCCCAGCTGTGGGACACTCGGTTGTCGCACAGCTCATAATTATATCCTGGTTTGTCGCTAATGCCTTTTTAATAGGCGGTAATGATCGCCTTACTTATTACTATTGGATTTGTTAATTGCACATAATTGTGAGAAATTCTTGGGTTACAGCCAAACCGTTGGAAAAGATCTAAATTTTATTGGATAAATAGACACCAAAAAAAAAAAACGTGAAATTAAAGTTTCTTATAATCTTCAATAGGGTTAATAATTTCCGGATGCGTATTACCACTGATTATACTAGTAGTTCTCGCCGAACTGAGACCTCGCGATCCCCACATCTTCCAAGCCCCTTGACCAATGTATCTCATATTCTGTGATAATACTTAGTTTTTGCACGAACTACTTACTGGATCTGGGTATGTCCTTGAACCGCAAAGGTGGCGCATCGTAGATACGGCCTTAGTCAACTGCCAATCTCATACATTTTGTTGTTTTTTGTTTTGTTTTGCAGAGAACATTTTAAAGACTCGGATTACCAAGGAGAATATGCATACGTATACTAGTTTGTACAGCGATCTTTTGCCTTGCTACAGTACCCAGTTTTTTCCCTTAGACTAAGATTATCGACAACGTCCTCATCAAGCGCTGATAGATTTAGGCAAAGATTAACAAAAAAAATTGCTACATCCGGACCCCAGAATCCGCGGATCTGCGAAAAGTTTCCCTGTCGTAGAACCTCATTGTGAACAAAGTTTACTATAGGGCCAATAAGTAAATCGCAAAAATATAAGCTGGCACCTATGTTATCGTACTTTTCGGACAACACACCATATTTTAAACGAGTACCTACAGTTTAACTACTATTACCAACATTAAAAGCAAACTCGTCTATTTTCGACTCCACCTTCTAACGACCTCAAGAATCCGTACATCCCCTCATTAGGTCCGGCTCATTAACCTCGCTGCCAACATAGCGGCTTGAATAAATCAATCGGCGCGACAATACTCCTTGATTTATTATGTTGGTAGTAAATCAGTCCGCTTCTCTAATTGCTCGAAAGCGGTTGAGCAAAAATCCGAGGTAAAAGCTAGGAATGCTTATAAGGCAATCCGTAAAGCTATAAATAGATTTGGGTGCTTGTTTTTCTGACTGAATATACAACCATCAAGAAGCTTTGGATATGCTCAATGTAGTAGTTTTACTTCATTTTTGGCATCGCACGTTGTGCATTCTGCCAGTGTCAAGTATTTCCATTTTTCAAGTTCTTGGTAGTATCAGGTAAAATAAGTCATAAATCACAGACAGCGATGTTACCAGAAGCTTTTACGGAGTTTTCAAAACAACACAGAAGACATTTTTCAACATTAAATCACTTGTCCACAACATTGCCCGTTATTCAGTACCACTATTTTTAAATTTAATAAATATTACTATTAGTACGCGTAAAAACACCAATTTTAGAAAATAGTACAATCGTGCGACATAATTTTACGACGTTCCTGCCAAAAAAACCGTTATAATGTGCATAAAACCTCCGCACAAAATGTAACTTTTCTGTATTTGCGATCGTCTTTTGTTCCTTCATATAAAAAAAAATTTTTTGAATGACGAGACGAGCGAGACGTCCGCCTGGTTGTAAGCATCACGCCTGCCCATAACACTATTGCGCGGCGGTTGAATTATTGGCAAAGTGGTACTTCCCCAGGCGCACTCTACTATAGAGTCTTCCCACGTCCTACCACTACAGGTTAAGTAGGTAAAGTTGTTTTTATAAGTAATTTTTTTTTAGTTTGTAAGAGACTATAAAAAAATGTTGTCTATGACCGTCCGTCATGTAAATTGTTTATATAGTGTTGCTAAATTATTCTGCTACGCGACATTTCTATTTATTGTTTTAGGATTGTTAACCTTTACGAAAGCGCCAGTTAATAAAATTGTCAGTTCAAACATTTAATTTGCTTAAGTAACAATTGTAACGTAAGATACCAAAGAATTAAAAATTATTATCTGATTCAGTAAAATAACAGTAAAAAATATTGTAACCTACCTGTTCTTATATACCTTATATTCCCAGCCGTCGACCTGGTTTCAAAATTTAATATTCAGATGAAAGCTCGGAAAATTTCGATGAAATTTTTAAAAGACTGACCGTTTCAGCAACTCGAAAGTGATATTTATTTTTTAAAACACACTGGCTCGCAATTACTATAAAAGGAACAATGTTTTCTATAATTTAATAAAATATATTTACATACCAAATTACTGCGTACAAAATACCTGTCTACAGCCAAACATAGCAATTTGTAAATCCGTCTCAACAGAGAACCGGCATACTTTACATTGAATCCAACGTACCATTGACAGGCTCTTTCAGGCAGTACGAGTCTTAATGACGTAAATCATCATCATCATCAGCCAACCTTAGTCCACTGTTAGACATAATCCCACTTACTCGCTTTTGGCTCTTCTCTTCCAGTTACTACTCACTGCCTTAACAATAGCATAAGTAACAACATAACACAAAAGCATAATAACATAAGTGTTTCTATCTGTCTAATAGTAGTGCTAGAATTGTGGGCATGCGAACAAAATCCGTCTAAATCCGTCGTCAAAATTCGTATGTCGTCACTCCGTCGAGTCTCGGGGCGGGCGCCCTGCACTACGTTTGCCGATTCGTAATCTCCACTTCAAAAATCTACCCAACGTTTATCGGTTCTTTGAGATACGAGTATGTTCGGCCCACTGCTACTTCAGCTTACTAATACCTACATTAGACTATGTCAGTGACATAATATTATACTGTCTGACCAGAAAAAAGAGTAAAAATTACCCTTGTTTACCCCTAAAAAAGTTGTTTAACTTTTGCTTAAAATCAGCTTGATTACCCACAACTTAAGCATATCATCATCAGCCCGGAGACGGCCACTGCTGAACGAAGACAACCTGCCATTTGCATCCACCGGTTGCCCGCGACTTTTACAATGTCGTCGGTCCACCTAGTGGGAGGCCCTCCTACGCTGCGTCTTCCGGTTCGCAGTCGCTACTCAAGAACCTTTCTTCCCCATCGGTTATCAGTTCTTCGCGATGTGGCCTGCCCTTTGCCACTTCAACTTGCAAACCCTGCGAGCTATGTCGGTGACCTTAGTTCTTTGGCGAATATCCTCGTTCCGGATTTTACCGCGCAAAGAACCTCCGAGCATTGCTCTCTCCATTGCCCCTTGCGTGACTGAGTTTCTCCAATAGGCCAGCAGTTAAAGACCACGTTTCAGTTCCATATGTCATCACTGGCAACACTCACTATTACAAAACTTACGCATATGTTATTGTTTAAATCTCAAAATCGAATTTCTGATTGTTTAATTATGTTCGAATGCTTCCGATGAGCAAGCTTCTTTAGCGATTGTTCTATAAAGTCGGTATTCATGTGCGCCACTCTGAATAATCCAAACACTGATAACGAACTAGGCGTGTGCCGCGGCCCCGCCCGCGCGCTGTAATGTTTATAACTTAACCACGGGGTGCGGACTGACGGACGGACACGTTGACAGACGGGTATTGGGTAATTGTAGACTGCTGGGTATTGGGCCGTGAAATATTTTGTAACAAGTATTGACCGAAGCGAAGCGAAGGTCTCTAAGGGGATAGGTCAACTTTTTTTTATAGGCTTTATTCTTTATTACCTACTGCAAACTACAAAGACTACTGTATGTATGCTTATGTTTGTATGTATATTTATTTGATCGACAATAATTTGGAAATCATTGATTCGATCTTTGTGAAAATTTGTTCGTGGAGATGCAATTATTAGGTTCAAGTACGATCCAAACCACCGAGGGAACTAAAAGTAGGGCTTTCGCTTTTCTATTTAAGATTTTTTTTTTATTAGTCGAGTGACTTGGTAGTTATGGGAGTCGCAAAGTCTCAGCTCGCTGCCAACTGCTAGTGTGAGTTTAGGGGCAAAATGTTGACGTACTGTGCTGACACGTGGACGCTCACAGTTGGATAGATCCTGTGTCAGAGGCCTTCGGGCGGCACATTAACTCTGACACTAGGGCTGGCCACTCAGCCTATACGAACTTACTTTTTTTTATGATCTCTCGCTCCGCTTCAGCTTAGTAACCCTGTTCTGCATATACATAACTCTCTATATTGGTTTGTGGCAAAAGATAAAACTATTTTTTTTTTACTTTTCCTTGTTCAATGTAATTGTTATTTTGTTTATATGTTTTGCCACAAATAAATTATTGTCTATTGTCTTCTATTCTATTGTCTATAAAACTGGTAAACTACGTAAGCACCGTAAGTTAACATTTTTATTATTGTTAACGGGATATTTACTATGATTCTATTGTGAAATGAGCTCCAGATATTTTGGCGCAGTTGCATGCACCATGTTCACGAGCAGACTGAAAAAAAACGTCCGTTTTTCAACGGTTTTCCAACATCATGCTTCAGAATTGTAATGTAGTCGACATTGAGTCCGTAAACAGTCTGTCAAGTGAGTTAATAGGCAAATTAATTATTAATCAAGACCTCCCCCACGGGTCGTTGACATCCGCTGACAAGCTTTTACCAGCCACCCTTAAATTATGTCGCGTAAGTCTTCTTTAGCTTTCTGATTTTAATAATGCAACTCAGTTTATGTAAGCTTTGATCATTTACATGTTTATGAGTTAAAACTCTTTTTGTTACGATAATGCGACTCGCCAGGTCATTTGCGTCGTATTAATTTTTATTGCAAAACTTTGCAGATTGCTTGTGTGTCTCGTGGTGCTACACAAGCAATCTGCAAAGTTTTATTTGATTTAGTTTCTCACCAACATATTAGGATCCTCTACAACATGTTTCTGGCCAATGTAGCACATTACTATACATATTAGTGGCCTTACCTAAAATAATCTCGATTCTCTTAGTCACTGCTTAAACTTCTCTGTCCTTTTCTAGCACGTGCAACTTCACGTCAGAGAGAAGATGGCAGAGCATCTTAAGCAGTGACTAACGGTTCAAAAGTTTTTTTAAGTAAGGCCGTAGATGTTCAATGTCTTCATACCTGTTTATATATATTGTTTGTTCTGTCCATCCAAAGGTTGCCTGGAAGAAATCGCTTAAGGTGATAAGGCCACCCTTGTACTGCCGATGTATGTACCATTATTAGTTTTTAAGATCTTTTACTGTTGGTGTATAATAAAGATGTATTGTATTGTATACCCAGTAATTTCTCTGGTAACATTGCCCTTCAAACAGTAATGCTTGCACACTACTGCTTGGTGGTTGAATAACTGGCAAAGGTGTAGTAATTCCCCAGGAACACTGCAGGAGAGTCCTGTCACTATAAAAAATACTATTATAAGTACAGTTATTTACTATGATGAGTACAATTACCATCTTTCGGCTTACTATACCCAGCACACAATACACACCCACAAATAAAATACTATACCCATTAAAGTGAATAATTCCTGAAACTCTACCTTTCAAAATACGAGAAAAATCTACTGTGTTCTCCGTACAAAACGGGTCAGGTGATTGGCTATATTGTATGCAAACTTTTTTCAAATTCAATAAGCTTGTGTACTAAAAGCTGTTAATTTTCATGGGAAGATAAACACCGTTTGTGTTGTTATATATACCTGTATGGCACGCGTCATCAACATCGTCATCAGCCAGAAGACGTCCACTGCTGAACGAAGGCCTCCGCCAGACCGCCACTCAGTATGACAACCTGCCATTTACATCAACTCCACCGGTTGACCGCGACTCTCACTAGATTGTCGTCGGTGCACCTAGAGCCAATTAAGCTACAGAAGCAAACACGTGTTGTATAATGAAAAACATTTTACCTAAAAATGCCTAATATACCAATATCATTAGTGGTGTGAAAGCATTACTGGTTTCAGAGGAAGTGTTTGAGATTTGACATTTAATATTTCAGGGTGACGAGCGTACTGCAGTGCGGCGCAGGATTTTGTTTGCAAGTTCACGATTCTGGCACTGCTACTGTTACGAGCAGGCGTGATGCTTACTACCAGGCAAACGCCTTGCTAGTCTCGTTAATATATTGCATAAAAAAATAAGTCTATGTTACGAGCTAATACTGACATTGACCAATAGAATATACCGTTAACTTACAACAGTAAAAAAACACCAAACAAAACTTCAACTAAAGCCAGGTACACACTTGATACAATTACAATTCGAACGTACCAATTAGCGCGAAAAATAGTTAAGCCGCGCGCACACTGTCCGGAATCCAATCCGGACGCAGCCGGGTGCAGATTTTAATCGCGTTACCCGGGTGTTGATGTAATTCAATTTATCTATCGCCCGCCGGCGTCACCTGATAGGTAGACCGTGGAGATTCACTGCGATCGGTAAATCTATCTTTTCAGAAGTTATTATTATATATGAGGCTACATGTAAAATGTGAAGTTTTTTTTTCCACCATTAGCAGTACCAGAATTGTGAACTTGCGAATACAATCCTGCGCCGCACTGCACTGCGCTCGTTACCCTGAGATATTTGATTTTAAATCTCTTCATAAGTAATTTCTCTTGCATAGATATGATAGTTTAGCCGGCAAATCATAAGTTTGTTCTGGAGAGGCTAATGTTAATTTATTTTATCTTTAGCCGGTTAAACTAAAGCTTAGCCGCAACATCTTGGCTAAAAATTACCAAGTACCTACCTAAATGAAAAGGGGAAAAAGATTGAACAAAATAGGTATATTTAACTGACTTCAAAAAAGGACGTTCTCAATTTGACTGTAAGTATTATTATTTTGTATCTGTGTTACGCGATTACTCCGCCAATTATGAACTGGTTTTGATGATTCTTTTTTGTTTGTTTGGTAGGTAATACTTTAGAGGTCGTCCCATATAAATATTATCGAAATAGGTTCAGTAGTTTGGTTTTAAAATCAAAATTACTAGAAAATATGAAGATGTCATCCAAGTATTCGAAGTTGAAAACGGTTTTTTTTTAAAGAGCGTATTATGTAAGAAAGCCTTTCTTAGTAAGCAATAAGTATTTTGGGATGATAACAAATCAATCTCTCGGCAGTTGTCAGCCATATAACAAAACTTAACTAGGTACTTTTAGATTCTAAATACGATCACTTAAGAGTGTGGTCAAACTCCTACCTTGTAAGAAAACTTTGTTTTAAAATTAGAATTTCATTCTAATCTAAACGTTATTCTCCCGCTGCTGCCCAATACTTTAAAATACTTATTAGGCATTGCGTTTAGGCTAATCTGCCAAGCCAGCTAAAATGAAATAATTTCTAAATTAGCTGGCTAAACTTAAGTTTATTCTTGTACCCATCTTTAGCCGTAACATATATACATACAGCGACCATAATAAGATGAATGGACAGGAAATAAGCGCACGGATTTTAAGACTATATGTTGAGCGCCGGCTCTCCACTCGCTTCAGTCATACTCTACCTTTGCGACATGCGAGCCGTACGATACGACAATACAAACTTCTATACAATACAAGTACATGTGTTCTCTTTTTATCATGCAGTAATTAGATTCGCTATCTCTATTTTCCGGCAAATGTAATATGCATACTTTTAGCTAGGTATGCTTGATTGTGTTGTCTTGTTAATTTTGATCGATTGCTAGCGTTGGCCCCGTCCATTCCATTATCACCGTCGCTGTATACATACACATTACACATACTGTACAGCCAATTCTCCAGGTTTTAGTTGACAGATCTAACTTAAGCATAGCTGTATTTTTCATTGCAGTCTATTAGATAAGGACAGCAACATGTTTAGTAAGTTGAGATCTGTACCAACTTTAAAGTAAAGCCTTAAAGATTGGCTGTTATACAGGTATAGTTCTAATCAGTAAGCATCCTTTAAAGGGCATATTCTGTAGCTAAATCAAAACAAACAACTTTTACTATGGAGCCAACATAGAAATCGCGAAAAAATTATCAGCTGTTCCATACAAAAAGTTCATCGATCTTGGGCAAAATGTATGGAACAGCTGGTTATTTTGGCGATTTGTTGGCTACCTAGTAAAAGTTTTTTGTTTTGGGGTAAAAAAAAAACCTCGGGATGATTTTAAAAGTGGTGAATTTTGGGAGCGGGCCGAATTTTTTCCGTACGCGGACTAAGTCGCGGGGGACTTCTAGTATAGATATATTCCATTAGGACAATGCATTAACAGATATTTGAAATTAGAAACTAGTTACATAGACAATGTCCATTAGCACTCAATCAGCCACAGAGCTCTACCAAACTCTGCCGAACCACGAAACATGTAATATGTATGTTTACGAGTCTGAGCGAACCCGAGCGCCGGCGCCGGCTGCAGTTAGTTTGCTTTCCAAAATAATTATGAATTCACTTGTTTACTTGGTTACCGAGATTTCGTACTAGCACATCATGCACTGTGATGTGGGGGTTGTAATACTTTTGCAGAATGAATATAACACCGAAAATAGTGACCGTTAATTGGTGAATCGGTTTCTTCTGTAGGCAAGCGTGCTTCATCGTAGACTGTATCATCGTTTTACATTAGACGAGAACTTTAATTAAAGAGAGAGAGCTAGCTCCATTTCGCGAATTGTTTTTTTTTGAAAGTATTTTTTTAAGTTCAACCAATCAGTTCAGTATTACAATCTGGGTGTCTTCAAGTCGCGAGTGAATCGATTTCTTCTAGGCAAGGGTGCTCCACCGTAAAATGCTTGTTCGGTTAACATCAGGCAGTATGGCAGTCAAAGGCAAGTCTATAAAACAAAAAAACTAACAAAAAGAAAAACGTATAGGCTGACTGGCCAACCCTAGCGTTATAGTTAGTGTGCCACCCGAAGGCCTCTAATATGGCTTGACAACTGTTGTTACATGGATAGAGAATTAACCATTTCGTCCGACCCACAGTAACGCTCAGATAAAAATACCACTCACGGTCACCCATCCAGAAGCTGTTCGGATTGTTTATTGCTTAACATGCTACGCCTCGAGCTAGTCAAGCTATGCCACGAGGCCCACGAGTGCTGTATTAGTATAGTAACTTCAACTGACGCAGTCGATATATTTTTTGCTTTAATGTGAAAAATTCAATTTTATTTTTAACGCTCTTTTAAAGTTTCACTGTAATCGACTATCCAAACTAAAGTCAATTTTAACAACAGAGTTTTATTTTCGTATATTGCAGATAAAAATAATATTTTGGTCCTGTCGAGATTTTTGCTCGACAACAGAACGAGATATAATAGAATAGAATAGTTTATTACCAAATAGAGAAGTACAATAATTACTTAAACTAAGTACAGACTTAAAATCTAGTTTCATACCAAAAGATAATTAACGGTGAGCCCCAAACTGTGGTCGAAGCCTTTATCTTGGGACTCAAGTGCGATGCTATAGAGTTATGTTCAGTCAGGGTAATAATTACATAAATAATATTTCAAAAATATAGGTACCCCAGTAGATAGGTATATTGAAAGGATCTGTAAACTAATATGTACACCTATTTATATTTTACTAGATGACTTACTAACGTGAACACGAACAGTTCACCTCGCAAACGGAGATCTCACGACCTCAAGTAGATGTACCTATCCTGACAACTTCTTGAACGATATTGCTTGAAATTATTGTTTAGATTTGAGTATCGAATATACAACGTGTAACAAAAAGGTTCAACAACACTGAAGTGTAGGTATGTATGTCCTCATCATTATGAACAACTTTTACTATGGGGCCAAACCTGAAATCACGAAAAAAAAACAGCTGTTCCATACAAAAAGGTTCATCTATCATGGACAAAATGTATGGAACAGCAACAGCTCATAATGATGAGTACATACATACCATTCAGTTTTGTTGAACCTTTTTGTTACACGTTGTATATATGCCAAATATTATCAAAATCAGCCGGTAAATGATGCCGGAGCAAACTTCCCCCGTCTTTTTGGAGGAAATACCCATCCAGTCAAAACTCACTGACAAACATTCAGTGAAAGTGTAGAACTTTGACCGAGTTTCATTAAAATTATGAAAACTAACTTGGACCTAATGACCTGGGTATGTCGTAAAGCGGCATCCAGAACCACTGGAAGACGGGCAACAGCGTCCTCTCAGTTAACGGATGAGCATAAATGTTCACTTCCTTATTATTTTTTCTTTTTTATTGGCATTGCACGTTATGCATTCTGCCAGCGAGTATAACTAAATCACATTGCATACTAAGCCTAGTCAGTAAAACTTCCAGTGAGTTGAAATTACAATTAATACTTCTAATATTGAGAGATAGTACGTTAAGAGCCGTTTTACTTCTTGCAACGTATAAATTACATGATTCTGGTGGACATGTAACAGCTTTTGAAATTGAAAGGTCATCTATGAGGGCACTTATAACATTTTGTTGAACTTTATCCATAATCTATGTTAAGTATCGGGGATCGTAGAGATACTTGGCACTTATTAAAAAAGATAAAGACAGCTTGTAAAAAGATGGTTTTGTTTGTATTTGTTGTTACCTTGTATTGTTTTTGTTTGTTTCTGGTTGTATTTGTTTGTTTAAGCGTACCCTGCCGTGTGGTATGCGTGGGTGACGTCACCAACGGTTCCAACGGAAGACCAGCGCTGGCTGTTCGCAGCCAGCATTATGCTGAGTTCGAACCGGTTTGTGGCGAAAAACTATTTTGTACTGTTTAAATGTGTTATGAGTTTCTATTGTCTTGTCTTGTGTACAAAATGTGTTTTTTTCTACAAATAAAATATTGTCTATTGTCTATTGTCATTCTGGGACCCCCAAGGCGCCTGCCAAGCGCGGGGATTGTGGCAACCCCTCCCTATTTTGGGGGCCTTCGTCCAGCAGTGGACGTCTTCGGCTGATGATGATTTATGATATAATTGAAAACTACGACCTGTACACAAGAACTAATATCCAAACATCCGATCATATGAAAGCTTTTGCGACATCACCTCTTTAAATGTTTGTGTGGAGTATTTGGCTGACCAAACGGGTTAGATTTATTTATTTGTTTCCATTACTGTAATGTTTTTTGGTCCTGGGTATGTCCTAAAACTGCATCCAGAACCAGAACCACCGTAGCAGCATTCTGCGATACCCAAACCGCCTGCCAAGCGTGGGGATTATGGCATCTCCGGGGGAGGCCTTCGTCCAGTTGTAGTGGACGTCTTCTGGCTGTTGATGGCTGTACTCTTTGTACTTTGGCCCTTGGTTGGCCACTTGATACTAGTACTAGTATTATATTATGTTTGATACTAGTCAGATTATTATTTTCTTCTCTAGTGTGAAAGCGTCCAGGTCTAGACCCGTAATAAGCGGATAATAGTACGGAAGGTAGTGCTTTGTTGGCGTAATTAATAATTTGAACTGAATCAACAGTCACAGAGCTCTGTTAGAGTAATGTTATAGTATGTGTTCATTTTGTTTTAGGGTGAAATTGATTATAACTGCATTATTTACATGTAATTTTCTTTGTGTGCATAGAATAATTTTATTAAACTCATTGCTTTTTGTCGTGACATTTCACACATTTACTGTTTTGATTGTTTGATTATAATTTTTTGGTAGTAATGGTTTGATTGTCCATTTGTACAACAGATAATAATTGAAATTATCTTTAATCATATCTATTTATGACAATTTTGTTCTCAGTGTGTATAATAATCTTAATGATATTAATTTTAATGTTTTAATGTTGCTTTTGTTTTATTATTTTATATTACTATGGGTTATGTGCTTGAAATAAACTTCTTTATTATAATAAAAATAATCATTTATTCATTAAGTGTCAAAGACTCAAATATATCATTTAATTAAATTAAATTTATAGCAGTAGCAGTCACATAAATAAATTACATAAACACAAAAAATATAGAAAAATAGAATATATATATATTATGTATATTGTATTTGTATAGGCGCGAAAAATAAATTATAATTTTCAATGACTATTCACCTATCCGTAACAAAATAAGTCGATAGTTTTCTACCGGCACTTTGCAACCCTATTCCGCTGGTCCACAGATTCCTGTTACCATCGAGAACTTGTTAGCACGCACAGAGCACTTTTTATAATATCTTACTCTGGTACGATTTTGTTTGAATGGTAATAGCGATCAATTAAAACATTTCATATAAAACAATGACGAACTTTATTAGAGTTGGCTGACCAATCGATTCAACTTACAAGAGCTTAGTTATATATTTCAAATAAAGTAGAAAATGCTCTAAACCAGCTTGCTCCAAACTATCACAAAATACTTAACGCCTAACTCGCAGATCGGCCGATATATCGGCGCCGAAAAATCGCACCGCGCTTTCCAAAAAGTCGGCTAAACCAGACAGAGTGTTGTACTTTATGAAATATAGGAGTTTCGGCTTATCCAGTTTAGGGCCAATGTTTTCAGCAGCTAGCTTTATACTGCCGTTTATTCCGTATCCCGGGTTATAACTGATATACTGGTGTGAGGGAAATACGGATAGATAGGCATTTTTATATCCTACATGAGTTATGCGTTGGCTCTGCGGTTGCAGCCTTTGTAATGAATCTCGTTTTTGTCAGAAGTCGAAATAGGGTTTGATACAATAATGTGTATATTTTAATCTTTCTTGCCAATGCACCAATGCACGCCATTTAAGACCATTTGGACCTGGGTATGTCCTTAAACTGCAACCAGACCCACCGGAGGGCGGGCAGCAGCGTTCTTTTGGTTAACGGTGATGAGCATTCTGCGATCCCCAAGCCGCCTGCCAAACGTGGGGATTATGGCAACACCCCTCTATTGGGAGGCCTTCGTCCAGCAGTGGACGCCTTATGGCTGACGACGACGCCATTTAGGCCGATCTTCTATTGCCCTTTCCGATTACTCCATAATTATGTCGGTATCGCTTTTTCGATCTCTTAGCCTTCCGATAGTATAACGGATAGGGGGGCCCACCAGATCACGCAGATCAGAAGTGAACTCTCCGCAGTGTAGGTATCCGAGAAAATACCGATAGACTAGCACTAATAGACTTTAATAATAAAGACTATTTAATAAAGACTATCTAATGATAGACTTTAATTTAAAATTTGTTTTATTCATCATAAGTGGTTTTTCTTTGTAGCATGTACTACCCGTTATTGGCTGAAATACGTTAGAAAATGAGCAATGTTGTTCTATTTTTCTCAAAGTTATGTCAAACGCATTTATTCAAAGTTGGCACCTCCCAACGTTCCCGGTGGGGCGCCGTTAACTGCGTTAAACATTTAATTCTATCAGTTCAAAGAGCGCGTTACGTCGACGAGTGCTCAGCGGAACACGTTTGTGCGAGTTTGCAATTATATGAGCTAATTATTGAGCTCAAATTGCTTTGTGAACGCGTGCGATTTTTTTGTGTTGACTGTCGCTTAAATGGAAAATTGGAAATTACTTTTTTATGATGACAAGTAATAAGGCTCAGAATGCTGCGCGCCGCTAGATCGCTCGTGAATTACATTTTTTTTAAATAAAGTTACTGAATGTAGCTATAAACAATCTAAATTACTGAGAATATCATTGCAAGGGTTTAGATATAAATAAAAGGTCGATACAAGCAAGTTTTCAATCATGAAACTGGGCATAACCTTTTTTAGGTTTAGTACCTAAACAAGGTTATGCCCAGTTTAGTAGTTATAACTTGTTTAGATAGGTTTTTTGACCCATAACAGCAATCGTCAAGTTAAGTATTATCAAGTAGTCAAGTATGAATAAAATAACATTGGCAAAAATCCAGTGACTATTCAGATGCATTATGAGCCCCAAGATACAGCCTCCGGCTAGTTTGGGGCTTGCTGTGAATCCGCTTTAATGTTAGTACCTACTTGACTAATCATAATAAGGTCTAGGCAGAGATGTTTGGTCTAAAGGGGAGGCCTTCGTTCAGCAGTGGACATCTCCGGGCTGATGATGATGATGATGATGAGAGATGCTTAATTTTCCAGAATGTACTTATTTTTGTTGGTAATTTTTTTGTAGTGGTAGGACTCTACTGCAAAGTCCGCCTGGGGAAGTACCACACCTTTGCCAGTTATTCAACTGCCAAGCAGTAGTGTGCAAGCATTACTGTGTTCCGGTTTGAAGGGCAATGTTACCAAAGAAATTACTGGGTATGAAGAGATTTAACATCTAATATCTCAGGGTGACGAGCGCAGTGCAGAGCGGCGCAGGATTGTGTTTACTGTTAGCGGCAGGCGTGACGCTTACTATCGGGTGAAAGTCTTGCTCGGCTCGTCACTTGACTGTAAAATAATATTATTATTATTTATTATGTTCAAGCCCACCTCCAGCTGAAAAAGTACCTGACAAGCTGCACCTGCTCCAGGTTATATTGCATGGCAAAGTTTACACTTTAAAAAATATTAATACGCTTGAAAATTCTAAGAAAGTACATCAAAGCTTTATAGAAGCTGTAGAGATCTAGTTCCGCTGTTTTGCAGCAATATTCCAATTCTGAGAAACACTGGAATGCTACGGATTCCCTATAAGCGAAGTTGGTATGAACACATCTGATGTTGTATTGCTGGAGCCGTATTGACGTATGGCTTGCGATTATTATCGGTTCGGAGAACTCTGAGGGCGTATATAAACGCTTTGATACAGACGCACCTTGTGACAAGAATCGTTTCTTCGAGTATTATAGGCAATGGTGAAAGATGCTCTGGAATATGCATTACAATACAGTGGGCATGTCATGTAACCAAATGAAAGACAAGAAATGGATAAAGTCGGACAAACAAATGAGAGAGAGAGCTAGATCCTCCAAGAACAACATGGGTCCGACTTTAAGTCAAACGCAAACTGCGGACAGACCAAAACTGAGACGGCCTGAAGAAATTCAAAACTAGCGGGAAGAAATCGGCCACAATGGGCCTCATCATCATCATCACCGGAGACGTCCACTGCTGAACGAAGGCCTCCCCCTTAGACCGCCACACTGTACAATAACCTGTCATTTGCGTCCACCGGTTGCCCGCGACTTTTACAATGTCGTCGGTCCACCTAGTGGGAGGCCTCCCTACGCTGCGTCTTCCGGTTCGCGGTCGCCACTCAAGAACCTTTCTTCCCCATCGGTTGTCAGTTCTTCGAGCGATGTGACCTGCCCATTGCCACTTCAACTTGCAAACCTTGCGAGCTATGTCGATAACTTTGGTTCTTTGGCGAATATCCTCGTTCCGGATCCACAATGGGCCTAAATAGAGACAATTGGAAAAACTCAAGGAGGCCTTCTCCAAAAAAGTACCCCTCTTTTGGGAGAAAGCGTCCTTCAGTTATTTACTCAACTTTTAAAATTAAAATCATGAAAAAATGCACAGTCAAATAAACAAAGTAATGACGCAATTTATAAAAAAAATGTGTCCACTACAACTTACATTATATGTTCACCCACTATTACTTGAATTGAACCCCGGAATATTATACAGAGCTCAAGTGCAAAAAGTGTTCTGTCCACGCGAGCGAAGCGGGTACAGTAAGAAAAACCAACCAATTACTTAAGAGTTGAATATTATTATGAAAAAGAGTGGCTACTTCAAACGATGCATTCATTCTATCATACTGAACACTAAATGTGTCGTAGGGATGAGAATCGGGCGAAAAAAATTAATATATAAAAATTGTGAGATTGTGACTTCATTCTCGCGTCGTACCAATGAGTTCTTGGAAATGTATGTTTGGATTCTCATACCATTTACCCTTTCAGTGAAGGCAAACATTGTAAAGAAATGTATGCATATAACAATTATTATGGTAAAGAAATTCAATGACGAAGCTGAATCTTAGAGCATATACTTACCATTGGAGATCCCGATGGCGATAATCTGTCTACATCATTTTCTGTTCCTTTTTCTGCTGGAAGACGTATATGGGCACAATTTCAAGTAAACTTTCACACGAATAATTGCACACTAACACAAACACATACTCCCACGCGTTTTATTATTGTGACGGTTTACTTGAAATTGTGCCAAGCTTTTTAGGCCGGCCCCCGCAAAAAGAGGTAGTAGACATCCTGTCTAATCTTATCGCTATTGGCATCTCTAATGGTAACTATAAGCTCGAAGTATAAATCAAAATGTAAAATTGTTCAAAGCTCCTTAAATACGTACTAATTAATTACGTTTCAAATGGTCCAATTCAGTCGTTCGCTTTCATGTAAAAGCAAAATTTATAGATAAGCTAGTACCTACTTACGTATATTAATGCTCAAAATCAACTTGTATTTTCTGACTCTAATATTTGGAGCTAATAAGTCTCCTAATGAAGCCCAGACAAAGGCTCCATGGATCCAGCATTTTAGTTAGAATTCTCATTACGTTGGTTCGTAACGTTAATCAAATATTAATGGGAAACTTGATTATAGTTACCTAGAAAAGTCTGATATTAAAGTTCTATGATGTTTAAAAAAAATGTGAGTAATGGGGCGTTTTCACACTGACCAGAAACGATATCGTCGCGTTATCGTTTGTCAGTGTGAAAGCGTGTAGTACTAATTGTATGAAACTAGCACTCCGACGATATCGTTTCTAGTCAGTGTGAAAACGCCCATTGAAACATAGTTATTAAATCAACAGCAGAACTCTATTAACGACTAGATTTTTTTAGATATACTTATATGATTTGTTTTTTTTTTAGCTAAATATGATTGCACGTAGGTATTTGTGCTTATTTCCTATTCTTAAGTCATAAAAACTATTAAAGAGACTGTTATAATGGTTCTTTACTCTTTTAAATAGTTTTTTCGTTTGTTAATATTAAGCAAATTTATTGCAAAACCAATAAGTTTGTATAGATCCGAGTGATCCCACGAATTCTTTACGGTAGTTCTATGAACGAACTCTGAGAGAAAAAAGCTATTAAACATAGTAAAAAACCATATAAAAGTATCTTTAATAGTTTTTGTGTTTTTTTTGTTTTTGTTCTTAGGGAAGAGCTTTTGCTCCAAGTAATTCTATGGAACCATAAAGCGAAGAACCAATGGTAAATTTAATCTCTAAAACTGCTAGACCTATGAAGCTTAAATTTGGCAGGTCAATTTCAATGGAGCGTAAACATCATATATGAAAAGTAAAGCCATCAAATGCGAGTCCAACCCGCGCAACGAGGGATCCGAAAACCGAAACCACAGAAAATTGTTATAACGAAAATATGTATGTGGGTCTTTTTTTCTACTATCAAGACGAGCAAAGCGTCCACCTGGTGGTAAGCGTCACGCTTGCCACTAACAGTAGCAGTGCCAGAATTGTGAACCTGCGAACACAATCCTGCACTGCACTGCACTGCGCTCGTTACCCTGAGATATTAGATGTTAAATCTCTTCATACCCAGTAATTTCTCTGGTAACATTGCTCCTCAAACCAGAAAACAGTAATTATTGCACAATATTGTTTGGCGGTTGAATAACTAGCAAAGGCGTGGTACTTCCCCAGGCGGACTCTGCAGTAGAGTCCTACCACTACAAAAAAGTCTGGTATAAAGTATAGTACAAAGGGTCTGGTTTTTGTGGTTAGGTTACATTTTTGACCATACATCGTTGTACCGCACGGTCGATTTACTTACACCTAATGTAATAAGTTTGTAATAGCAAAACATTTGGTATGAGATTCAACAAAAAAAAAACAATTTTTAGATTTCCCTTTACTTTTTATGATTCGATTTAACAGTAATACGATGAGCTAGATAGTTCGTCGTATCACTTGTTTACATATCCAGTACCACCTACGTTTCTTTATAGCCAATTATGCAGAACAGGCTAGATGACTGGTTTTTTTATTGTCCTATTAAAATGTGACCCATAAATATAGCTGATTAATGAAAAGAAAATTAAAATCTGATCAAAAATAAGCAAGTTATAAGCATTTTAATATCATGCTAGACAGAGAGGCGAAACAGCAAATCGTGACGTCACTTGTCAGGACGCCATATAAATTCTATTCTGACAAGTAAGGTGTGACGTCATTTTTTGTTTTATGGGAAAGGGACAGAGTTGTCTCTAACAAAAACTTTAAACGCTCATATATATTATTAACCGATTTAAATAATGTTTTCAATTACCATACTATATTTACTTAAATACTTCATCAAAGCTATTGGTTTCAACGATTTAAACATCAGTCATCTACCCTATTACCACTTATATCCCAATTTATTTTATTTTTGTACCATCACAATTATTTCCTATTTCCCTGTCTTACCTTGGGCAACAATAAATAAGCTAATCATAACATCATACGTTGTTGAATAAATATAATTATAAGGAAACATGATGTGTCCATAGAAACGTAACAAGTAAGTGCCTGGAAACGCACCCTTAGCTTTTTGGGATAAAAATAAATCACTCTCTCTAATTTGTTCCTCAATTGCTTGACGTAACAGGAAAGATAACAATTTCGTTAGAGTATCAAAGAATATCATATAAAAGGTTCATTGCAATTATCCTTTATTCATGCTTACGTCCGATTGCCTGATTCACAAGCAAGGTATTGAAAAACTCTTTTGTGGAAGCAGCAAAGCGAAGTTTACACGCTTGCCAGTTGCAAGCAATTAAATTGGCTTTATGATCACAACATGTTTTTTTTTAAATATTTTATTTATTTTAATATGTAAACGAGACGAGCGAGACGGTCACCTGGTGGTAAGCGTCACGCCTGCTCATAACAGCAGCAGTGCTAGAATTGTGAACTTGCGAATACAAGCCTGCGCTGCGCCTCCCTGAGATATTATAAATATTTTTTTCCACTACGCGGAAAACAGCTAATTTCTGCCGTGTTTTGAATTTGGAATGTGGATATTGTTAGTAAAAGTTCCAATCACCAAAGAGATCAACCACGGACATTATATGAACAAGGAACAGGCTGTTTGTAAAAGGTAGGCATGCGAAATGCATTCCGCCTTCGTTCGTAATTGTTTACTCAAATTTGGATTTTACTTTGTTTTATTTTAACTCAGTGTATCTTCCTCAATAACAAGTGAGAAGTGAGAGTGAGTAGTGAGAATGAAATAAACGTAGGTACTATTTTTATTCATAAGCTGCACTTACCTATTTTCTCATAGAGGATGATGAAAAGCAGAGTGTCCACCTCGGGATCAACACTATTTTTAAGCTCGTGTACTTTGAATCCCTCGCTGTGCTCAGGATTCTACTTTGGAATCCTTCGCTACGCTCTGGATTCAAAGAAACACTCTCGCCCTAAAAATTGTTGTTTCCAAACAATCTACTATTATGCCCAGTAATTTCTCTGATAACATTGCCCTTCAAACCGGAACACAGTAATTCTGAGTTTTATTTCTGGATTTTGCGACAGAGGTTCAGCATGAAGACTATAGATAATTATATAGAAACTCTTTATTGTGCACACCAAAAAAATACAATAGAGAAAGATACAAGAACCTTATAAGCTAGTGCCACAATTGGCGGCCTTATCGCTAAAAGCGATCTCTTCCAGGCAATGGAGGACTATGCAGCCAAGTACTAGAAATTCATTATTACAATGTTTCCCTTAACCGGTTGCTCAAGTTCATTGTTGGGATTGGAACCCACACCATACGACACGGGCTTTGAGCGTGCTAACCACTACTCTACCAACGCTACTAGGTTGGTGTTTCCAATACAAACGGAATCGTGTTTATGACCCGACAGCCTGTTTGCACGATTTGTTTGTGTGTATGATTATTATCTCGCGATACAACCGCGTGTTTGTGTATTGGATCACAAAAATATCCATTACTGCGAGAACATGAATGTGTCTTAACGAGCGACGGCGAAGAGGGGTCATGAGGAACTCCTGGTTAGGGCAAACGACACGATCACGACACGACCTGAGAGACACGACCTGTTGTTTACTTGTCTTGTCACTCAATAGGATTCATGTTTTTTTTATTGACTCGCAAAAAAGCTGACTTGCAACAATACAAATCATCGAAAGTAATTTTTTTATATGTGCACAAATGACAAAGTTACAAACATTTTCGTTTCATGTTAGACATAGGGCACCATAACTAGGTTTATGATCTCAAAATCCACGATTCCAAACAAATTCTATACAAGCACGTGTTTTGCTAGAAAGGGACAGATGACTCCCTCCCAGAAACTTTGAACACTTATATTTCAGAACTTTACCAGCCGATTTCAATTATTTTTTCGACGTAAGCATCAGATTCAGTTAAACTCTCCATTTATACTATTATTTTTAATAATTGAAACTCATGCATATTCCCTATTGGGGGAAAAGCTGGATGTCATTGCAGGGACTTTTGATCCCATCAACAACACGTTTTTTATTTACTAGCAAAACTTTAATCGGTCGTTGTACTCACCACACTTAAGCAGCTGCGGAACTGAGTTAGCTAGCACAGCTGCCAATGATTTCTAGCATGTTCAAGTAATTAGTATTTACTTAGTTATTTTATTTAAGATAAGTTGTGTTAGAGAAGAAAAGGGGTTTATAAAAATAAATTGAAAATTGAAATTCAAATCATTTTTAATAAGTTTTGCTGTAAGACCATCACTGAAATCGCGCATCACTGGAATTTGGGAGCCAGCTTCCATCTCAGGGAAGAGGTGATTACTCTATCACTCGATATCAAGTGAAATAAGGTCGAAAACTAGCATGTCAAAAACGTTTTTACAGACAACATAAACTGACTTCTACTCAACCGAGATAATCTATAAAAGCTAAATGGACTAACTAATCATGAAATCTCCAAAAAATACTTGTCCTTGTCTAGCACTTGGACTAATTGGTATTTCCCCGTGCGGGAAAGTGTTAAAGCTAGAATATGGATACGTCTGTCTCGTTTTCGCGCGGAAAAAAGTGTGCATAGACGTTTATCACGGCTCGCGTGCTAGCCGGGCAGAATAAAAAATCTAAAGGAGATAAATAATCTATTGTTAAAACTCATGTCTAAGTATAAGTCTTCGCGTATAAGTCACAAAAACAGCTTGTAAGAGATAAAATCGTAGTATGTAAGACATATCGGGGTGTATCCGTGTACCAATTACAGGCCGCGTCCCGATAATGTAGGACTAACGAACGATAACTCGCGCACCCTGTATATTGCGGTATTTGTTTGCTCTCGTGTACCCCTGTACAAACGGTGTGTGGTGTTTTATTTACTTGTTCCACTTCTAAGATTCAGATTTATACCTATCGGGGGTATATACCTCTATATATTTATTTATACCTCTTGTTTTGACCCTTTTAAGAAGAAAACTTTGGTAGGTAGTAAAGTGAGTCTAAATAATAATAATTTTATTTAATGTATAATTTATAAACTATTTTGATTTAGAGATAAGTATTATTTGACTAAATTTATTCCGGACATGCTCTGCTGATGATTATTATTATTTTAACTCACTGACATTTGTACCGATATTATTATTATTTTATTTGATTATTTTTGTATTTTTTTTTTCTTGAATTTTGTGATATATTTTATATAAAAAAAATTAATGTGAATCTTTTTATGGACTAAGTCTGAAAATGTATTATTTGAATTTGAATTATAAAACTATCTTGATTTCCGTTCAATTAGGCTAGATGACTGGATTTTTTATTGTTCTTTTAAAAAGTGGCCCATAAATCTAGCTGATTAATGAAAAAAAAAAAAACCTCATCAAAAATAAGCAACTTATAAGCGTTTTAATATCATACTAGACAGAGAGGCGAAACAGCAAATCGTGACGTCGTCACTTCTCAGTACGCCATATAAATTATATTCTGACAAGTAAGGCGTGACGTCATTTTTTGTTTTGTGGGAAAGGGACAGAGTTGTCTCTTACAAAAACTTTAAACGCTTATATATCAGAACATTAATTACCGATTTAAATTATTTTTTCAATAAACTTTTTTTTTTTTTTTTAAATTCTTCATCAAAGCTATTGGTTTCAACGATATAAACATCAGTCATCTACCCTATTGTAGCTATGCCAAGTAGGGAATATGCATGTGTTTTAATTATTAAAAATAATAGGATATATAGAGAGTTTAACTGAATCTGATGCTTATGTCGAAAAAATAATTGAAATCGGCTGGTAAAGTTCTGAAATATTAGCGTTCAAAGTATTTGGGACGAAGTCATCTGTCCCTTTCTAGTCAAACACGTGCATAGTATAGAATTTGTTTAGAACCGCGAACTTTGACGTCATAAACCTAGTATAGTGCCCTCCCTGTCTAACATGAAACTAAAATGTTTTAAACTTCGTTATTTATGCACATATTTAAATTTTACTTTCGTTTAATTGTTTTGTTGCCAGTCAACATTTTGTGAGTCAATAAAAAAAACATGCATATTCCCTATTGTCCTGCTTTTATTTTTAGGAAAAGGTGTGGGTTTGCCCAGAAACTTGCCTAAGAGATGGTGTAGTCGATGCCAAAGCAATTCTACCTCGTCATCAGCCAGGGACGTCCACTGCTGGAAGTAGGCCTCCCATTTAATAGGGGGGGGGGTCATAACCCCCACGCTTGGCAGGCGAAATCGCTTAAGGTGATAAGGCCGCCCCTTGTACTGCCAAGGTACAAGAGATTAGATTATGATTTTTGTAAGTTGTTCTATATTTCTGGTGTGCAATAAAGTTGTATTGTATTGTAATTTATCTGTTAATAGCCCTTCAGACCGGCACACAGTAATGCTTGCACACTACTGCTTGGCGGTTGCATAATTGGTAAAGGTGTGGTACTTCCCCAGGCGGACTCTGCATTAAAGTCCAACCACTACAAAATATATTATATAAATAGGGTGAAAAAGTAAAACTCTACTTTCCCATTTACAATAATAATGTGACTGTAGAAACTGTATGTGTTTACAAGTTGTAAACAATGTTTCAGTACTGTACTACACGCAAGGTGTTAACATTTAAACCATCAAATCAAAACAAATCTACATCCTTACGAGCTTTACCCGGCGCGTGAGGGATAAAATCATATTTCTGGAACAACTGTACATAAATCTCGCTTCCCCAAAACACATCTCGAAACAAAATGTTTCCGTAAATGTGTATCTCGACATCCATCAATCCTTACCTGACTATATTTACTCCCTTTTTACCCGCATCCATTTTAGGGTTGCGCGGAAAAACAATAAAATCTACAAAGATAACAATTTTCAATTTAGTAATTTAGATAATAATTTTGTGCACGCGTACCACTTCCAACCCACACAATAAAACACAGTTACCTCAACCAACTAAAAAATTAGTATATATTTGAAAATATGAATACCTACTAGAACAATTACTTCAGCAAAATACATAAAACCAAATTTCCTAAGTTCCTTCATAGTCCAATGTTAAATTTTAAAGAAATAACACACTTAACGTTATTAACTCTTACGTTACGACTATAATCACTATAAACAATACTGTACCAACTTTACTACCAATATCCTCTATCATTGTACCAATATTGTTTTAACTAACATGAGAGGTTTATTTACATTTATATACATTGCGGTAAAACAATATTTAAAACAACACAATATACAAAACAAACCCTAAAATATAATATATACAAAACTTTAAAAAAAAGCCCCGTGGTCGATGGAAAAGTGTATATATTGTTTTTATTTATAGGTATCAGACATAACTACGGAACCCTGTCATTAGGGCGTCGCGCCATACACTTGACAATAAAACTTATTTCACGCATATTTTTTACCCATCTCTTTTTACTGCCATTTCTTTGAGCTCTATTCAGATACTTGCTTGCTGATCTTATAGAAAGAGCGGATTGTTTCAGAAATTAGTGTCTAACACATTAATCGAATAAGTATTGAGAATTATATAGTCACTTATCAAAAGAATTACTTACTGTTTCATACTGTTGAATCGCGTGGTGATGGCGGTTTAGTAGGCCAGTCAATAACGACACAAAAAATGGCCTACATGGACACCCTAGAATTTTCATGCGTGTCCAGATAGGGAATACCATGTTCCTAGACAAGCTAAGCCAAGAGAGCTTCTTTTTTCCTCTTCATGTTGATATCTTCAGAAATGCAATGAAATGTTTTTAGTTTCGGTTTCGACACAACGAGTTTTAAAGTCTATCTCTGTAGCGAATTTAATCCTAACTAGTTTAGCCGATTTGTTTTGAAAATCAATACAGTCATTTGCATTTTGTAACAACATCAAAACATAAAAAGCACGCACGTATACGTAGCACGCGCTACGACATCTACGAGATACTACGTAGCTTGCTACGAAATACGCTACGACGTAGACTAATGACACTCTTTCGATTTGACGTGAAACACAATTATAATTATTATGGTTTACAACTATCTACCCTTTAGATGTCCTTGTTGGTTAAATAAATTTATTGTAGCTAGATTTTCTTCTGAATTTGGTCGTTCACATTGAGAATCTAAAGTATTTATTGAACTAACAACGAAGTATAATTATACAAATTATTATGTTATTATAGTTTTAACTGCCTAATTAAACCTAAACTAAAATAAAATCAAATAAAATGTATATAAGAGACCATTTAAAGTATCTATAGGTAGCAAATGACCTATAGGTAGTTTAAACAGTCTCTCATTTCGGGTATGTGCCCAAAAGGCTGGCCACGTTGCCCCACTGGATTGTGAGCCTAATTTTCTGGCCCAAATAAAAGCCAGCATTTTGGTCACGTGTGGTTTTTTAAAGTATCCTTAAAGATACGCAAAGCACCTGGCCCCCACGGCCCAAGTGTCTCTAACGGCACCAACATGTAACCTCTATCGACGCTAGAACATGTGCCGTTTGAGGCATTCCGCCGCATTAGCAACATTGATTAATTAATGTTCATAAATAGCAAAAACATACAGCTCAAATTTCTCAAACAAGACACTCTATTTCTCACTGTTACACGCACGTGCGATACACTTTTCCATTCTCAAGTGCAGTGTAAACGCCTATATTTCTTGTCAAAACTAATATAAACTCTTCAAGACAGCCTCTTCCGAAACCGCGTCACGTGGTCGCATGAATCACTTGCCTCTCTAATCAAATGCACACATCCAAACAACGACCTTCTATGCTATAGATGTCACCCAGAATACAATAATGTGGTATCTACGCTGTTTCAAAACTTCTACGTGATGTGTTGCTTACCAACGGGTGTTTTTATTTTATTTTAATTAAGTAGAAATGGCACAATTCACAACATTGCCAAAATATAATTAAGTGTTGCGCCTTGGTTTACCACCTTAAATCGTATATTATTCTCGAAGGTCTAGTTAGGATAAGACGTATAACGGTATCTCTCATTTTGAAAGTTATCATTCAAGCCTAATTAGTTTTTTTAATTCTTTCAAGTGACTAGGCAAGCAAAATGATCGCCTGGTGGTAAGCGTCACGCCTGCCACTGACATAGTAGCAGTGCCAGAATTGTGAACTTGCGTAAACAATCCTGCGCCGCTCTCTAGTCAAAGTTATGAGGCAGTCAATTTACATACCTACTTCATCATCAGCTACAACACGTCCACGAACGGCTGGACGAAGGCCTCCCAATAGAAGGGTGTTGCCATAATCCCCACGCTTGGCAGGCGGTTTGGGGATTGCAGAATGCGCACCACTGTTAACCGAGAGGACGCTGCTGCCCGTCCTCCGGTGGGTCTGGTTGCAGTTTAAGGACATACCCGGGTCCTTAATGTTGTAAAAACAATTATTTCATTGATTCAGGTATACATCATCCATGTCGTAGCGCGTCCATCATACATCCATGGTTGTGTTAACATTAAAATAAAAAGTAATGTTTTATTTATTCAGGAAAATATAACAACAGAGTCCAATAATAGACCAAGCTATTTTTAACCGACTTCATAAAAGGAGGTTCTCAATTCGACTGTATGGTTATTTTTAGTGTACGTTACGCGATTACTCCACCAATTATGTACTGATTTTGATGTTTTTTTTTTGTTTGGTAGGTAAAATAACATTCTTCAGAGATGGTCCCATATAAATTTTATCGAAACCGGTTCAGTACTTTGGTTTTAAATCAAAATTACTAGAAAATATTAAGATGTCATCCAGGTATTCCAAGTTGAAGGCAGTTTTTTTTATTAAAGCCTATTATCGTATTTGTAACAGTCTAAGTGTGCAATAACACTATTATTCTCATTGCGCTAATGAGTCATCAGAAAACACTCAATGTAAGATGTGTAATGTAGGGTCCATGGAGAGTAAAGTCGTCGCACGCAAGGGTAGCGGCGGGAATCTCGTTGGGATCCGTATTCCGCGCCGGGAATCCCGTATTTCCCGCGGGAGCTGGGATCCTTTGCGGGCGATTGGTATGTGATGACGTCATGAGCGCTAAATGAGATTGAGATTTTGTGCTGGGTTTCGGTACTCGATTGATGTCAATCGGTCCAGCGCAGGAAACGATATAACAACATCAGCGCAATCAAATCCAGTCGAAAGAAAGCTTTGACTAGCAAAAAACGAACTATGATCTTAAAAACCTTTCTTTTCTTATGCTAGGGCTTCACCTGCGTGTAATGCCATTATTTAGCGTGGTATTTGATACATTACGCAGATATGGCCGGGTGTTAGCACGCTAATAGGCTAGTGGCATTATTAATGTCGTTAGACGTTAGGCGATATTCAAAGTCAAATGATAGTGTGGGCGCCCGTGTAGCGCATTGGTTAATGCATCATTTATTGCACGTTAATTATTTCGATAACTAGACGTAAAGCGTCACGCAGGTGAAGCCCTAGCATAACTGGAACTAATTAAATTTAAGTGAATTTTGTAGGTTTTTCAAAGGTAGAAGCATAAAATAAGTACTTCATTAACAGTTTACAGGCATTTGCCTGACTTTGAAGAAAAGTGGAAGAGCCTCGAGAAAAACGGCGTAATGCTGAGTTTATTATAGTGGATAGGCTAGGTGTTTGAGTAAAGATTAGCTGGTGTTAAAAAAACGAAAGTGCTGAAATGCCTGCAAGAAAATGATTTCTTTTATTTTCTTTTTTTTTCTTTTTTTAGTATAGATTATTCATTATTTTGTACTTCTGGGAGTGTATGAAGTAGAAATCTTTCAAGTAAATAATGTATGTTACCATTAACATACCTAACAAAATACACATTATTTACTTGAAAGATTTCTACTTCATACACTCCCAGAAGTACAAACAAAATATACGAAATGTTATTATTGTAATTAATAATCTATACTACAAAAAGAAAAACCAAAATTATTTTCTAGCAGGCATTTCAGCATTTTATTATAGATTATTAATTATTTTGTACTTCTGGGAGTGTATAAAGTAGAAATCTTTCAAGTAAATAATGTATATTTTGTTAGGTATATTAATGGGGGAATTTCCGGAATACTTTAAAAAAAAGCTCATTGTAGATGGCGCTGACCAGACTTGTCTGTCATTGTCAAGATTTATATATTATTTTATGTGCCACAGATCAAAAATATTATACTGTTTTTGACTGTCAAGTATAGTCAGCGCCATCTATTGAGTTGATGAGAACTAAATTTTTTAAACAAAACAAATCTCTCATTAAATCAATCAGGCAAAGTTCCCAAACACACAGCTATACGTTTGGAAGCTTTACAAAAACATCGTTTCGTAATGTTTAACCTGTTCCCTTACTTGAGGATCTACAAAAAGAAGCGAGAGACATAGCGGTGAGTCCAAGGTTGATGACTCAGCTTTTAAAAAGAAAGAAATAAAATAACAATTATCCACAAATCAGCGTCGTACAGTTTCAATCAAAAGCGTATCTTCCTGTACATTCACATTCAGAGCCGCATCTGCGTACCCTCGTCCGCGCAACTATCGGTTTTTAATGACGATTCTCGCGCGTGCTCAGCATGAGAGATACGCTGTCACGGCTGATGGATAGGGTACCGAGGGCCTTATCAACCAACTTCAAAAAAAGAGGTTCTCAATTCGACTGTATGTATATTATTTTATTGTATGTATGTTACGCGATTACTCCGCCAATTATGAACTGATTTTGATGATTCTTTTTTTGTTTGGTAGGTAATACTTCAGAGGTAGTCCCATAATATTTATCAAAATCATTTCAGTAGTTTGGCTTATAAATCAAAATTACTAGAAAATATAAAGATGTCATCCAGGAATTCGAAGTTTATTCGGTAGTTTTTTTTTAAAAGCGTATTAGTTTTGTATTGTGCGTAATGTTGCGCATGCGATGTGATGTTGAGCTGACTTACGAACAATAATGAACCTTATTTCCAATCAATATCGGCTCCGCTCGCAAGCGCAACTTTGCGTACGATTTAAAAATAAGGCTCGAGTATCGTACCAGTATCATACTATAGTATACTTCTTCGTATTCTAATTGTATCTTTAGTAGTAGGACTCTATTGCAGAGTCCTGTGGAAGTACCACCTCACCTTCGCCAATTATTCAACCGCCAAGCAGTAGCGTGCCAGCATTACTGTTTTGGTTTGCAGGGCAATGTGACCGGAGAAATTACAGGGCATAGTTAAAGAGATTTCACATCGAATATCTTAGTGACGAGCGCAGTGCAGTGCTGCGCAGAATTGTAATCGCAAGTTTACAATTCTGGCACTGCTGTTATGGGCAGACGTGACGCTTAACACCAGGTGAGCATCTCGCTAGTCTCGTCATTCAATTCCATAAAATAAAAAACTCGTACTACTTACTCGAGTACTTTTACCGAGAGAAACTGAGATCTAATTGAACTAATTGGCGTCGTCAGTATGTAATAAGTGATGTTTGGATTTCGGACTGAAAAATCTTTAAAATAAATAACCATTTTGGTAATCACATTACTATATTTTTTCATACATTTCGTCATAACTTCTATATTCCTGGGTAGATTTTGATAAAACATAGCCTATGTGAAGCGCTGGACTTCGTATATTATTATAGATATTATTTAGATCATATTTCAAGAAACTGCATATTTTTGGGTTCCGTTGCTCTCATACACTCCTAAAAAAAATATTTTTAAATATATCTTCAATGTACAGTAATCACCTCGTTACAGTTTTATTATATGTATAGACAAGTTCTACAAGTTCTAGACTGTTATACATTTACTATTGTTTACTTTAAATAGATAGTTAAATATTAATCAGCAACGGCCTTACTTAAAAAAACTTCTCACCCGTTAGTCACTGCTTAAGATACTCTGCCATCTTCTCTCTGACGTGAAGTTGCACGTGCTAGAAAAGGACAGAGAAGTTTAAGCAGTGTAAAGAGAATCGAGATTATTTTAGGTAAGGCTGTAAGAGCTCTACTTTTGTCTTAGTAACTCGCAGACTACGTTGGAAATCGGTCGTCATACTTGAGAGTACTGGCGACGTAGTTAGAAGAAAACATACAATGTAGATACAAAATGTGCAGATTTTTTTTACGTTCATTTCTAAGCACCTTTGACTGTCACACAAAACTGCGCCTGGTGAACCAAAAATCAACGCAACGGAATGAATGCCCCAAACGCTCCGTATTTTAGCGCGGGCCGTGCACTAGTTTATTAGAACCTTTGTGAGCCCGCAGTGGCGATAGTGCGCCTTTGTGCGATAATTTGATTCCTATCGCGATCCTGCATGCTGTCTGACAACATTTTTGTCAACGATTTTTGAACGCAGGCTTAAGGATCACGTACATTGGGGCTGGCAGTATCACCACACAATGCATTGCAAAATCGTCCTAAATCATATTCATACTTTCTTGGTGCTGATTCTCGCATGCACAAATTTGAGTCCGACTACACTTAATTTCTTCAAAATGTAATTTACTATTTGTCTACTTCTTCATCATGATCAGCCCGGAGACTTCCACTGCTGAACGAAGGTCTTCCCCTTAGACCGCCACACTGTACGACAACCTGCCATTTGCATCCACCTTTTACAATGTCGTCGGTCCACCTAGTGGGAGGCCTTCCTACGCTGCGTCTTCCGGTTCGCGGTCGCCACTCAAGAACCTTTCTTCCCCATCGGTTATCAGTTCTTCGAGCATAGCTTACTCTGCGTCTACGTCTCTACGACTCATGCGTAGAGCTAGTTAGGACATTTCAGATACTGCCCTTGCCGTGTGAGTTTATTTACCAGATAACCCTATTCACCCATGTAAACCTAGAAACGTTGAAACGTAGGGGCGTTCACAGCACACATTAGATTTACGAAGCAATAAAAAGAAAGACCAACTGATCACCCCGACGCACGTCTCGGCAAGTCGGAGAGGTCAGTGTATATTTTGGGGCCTGCAATATACCAGCTTTCATTCGGGATGCTCCTACCACCGGGTGCTTCAAAACCAAGCTCAGAGCGTGGTTACAAGAGAATTTGTTTTATGACATTGAAGCTTATTGTAAAATAAGAGATTATTAACGTATTTTTATAATTATTATTTAATTTTATTAAGCGATTATTATTTGTGACCTACTTAATGAAATTTGACGTGTAACTTTGGTGTTATCAATAAACTATTTGTATTTGGTATTGTTGCCCCTGGCATCTACTCTTTAGCACCACTGACTTAAATTGACAAGCCACTAATACCTTTTTTTTTATTTGCGTTAGGTTTGCGTTTGACCACATCTTGCCTGATGTTAAGCAACAACAGTCAGGATTCTTCCGATTTTCAGGATTTTTCCTGTCAGCGAAAAATCTACTATGTTGCTACACGTCGAGAGTCCCTTAAATGAGCCTACAAATTTTCCTATAGTACGCGTGAATCTATAAAATATACTTTTCACTATCAGGGAAACTAACTTTCCACTTTCGTCACATTGTAGGTCGCAGTTGGTTGGCGTATAATAGTAACCCTCAAGTTATGTCGCCAAAACTAAATAGGACATATTTACATAATGTCTTAAGGTGACTAGGATCGTTCTCTGCAACTCGTAACTTCGTCTCATCTCTCAAGCATCACGACCACTCACCAACAAAGTCAGCTTACGACTAAGCTTACACAAGAACGGAATATACTGATGCACTCCTTTGATATCATTGTGAGTGTATTTCTCCTGTCATTACAAAGTAATGTTACTAGTTGTTTGTACTGAACTATGACTTCGCAAGCTCTATCAGTCACAGCCCTTAGACAGTTTTGACTCATTTTTGAACTTGAATTGTATTTATCAGAACTATTTGCCTACAACATTTCGTAATGATGTTACCGGTTTGCAAATTATTGTCAAATTAAATATACATACAAACATACACTGTTATTCGATTTCCGTATCGGTGCATATCGATAAAGCGCGCGTTCGTTACCACGCTATATTGCGTCTACCTCTACAACGTTGGGACATCACTACTGTTGCGCGGACGCCAGATGATAGCTGACTCAGATAGATAGATAGATAGAAACTCTTTATTGTGCACACCAAAAAAATAAATAGAGAAAGATACACAGATATCTCTCTCAGTTGGAGAGAGAGCTAAATCCTCCAAGCTCAAGAGGCTTCAAAATACATATTACAATTAAAATACATTTAACCTTCATTTAGCGGTCGTGAGTGTGAGTGCGAGGCGAGAAAGTAATGATGGTAAATCACCTATTAGAATTGGCAACACTGCACCTGTTATGTATACTGTACGCTATGACTGTACGTTAAAGTTGGCCAACAAAACGCAAAAAAAATACGTACAATTGATGTTTGAATATCTGTGTAGAATATAAAACTGTGTGACGTAAGTAGTGTCAAATCCCCACCCTTGCGTACACACACGTACGCAGAGCGTATCAAAACCAGATATAAATATTATGTTCTGTGGAGCGGGTGCAGGAAGCGGTAACTTAGGAATTCCGGCTTTTGATTTGTGGCGCGCTTTATGACGTCGTTGTAAAAACTTCTGCCGTTTTGACTACCTTTGCCTTTTATATGCACTTGAGGTTGATTAATGGCTTTCTGGGGGAAAGGATTGTATTTTAGTTTCACATACTTACCTGGAACTTGGAATATGTGTTAATAGTTCTAGGCACATGGTTGGTTATAGGATGGCGGGAGTATGGTTGTAGGCTGGTGGTGATACCCGTTTATATCATCATCAGCCTGGAGACGTCCACTGTTAACAAAGGCCTCCCTTTAGACTACCCCACTGTACGACAACCTGCCATTTGCATATGTTGCCCGCGACTTTTGCAATGTTATTATGTGTGTTAGTGTATGTAATGTATGTCTATGTATATGTGTATGTGTGTTACCATGCTGTTGCTACAAAATAAAATATATTTCTTTCTGTATTATTTATATGCGTGTACGTATTTATACTCGTGCGTGGCGTCACCTGCCGGTCCCATCGGAAGACTAGCCTAGACTAGACTAACTTAGCGCCGGTTGGTTACAGCGTACAAAAAAATATTGTTTGATAGATTTTAAGATTCGTTAAATAAAAAAAACCGGCATTGTGCTGAGCTGGGGACGTTTTGTGGCAAAAACTACCTACTGATTTCTTTTTAAAAAAAATTATATACTGGTATCATTTTTGATGTTTATGTGTGTGCTATGTTTTTGAAGCAAATAAAATATTGCTATAGATCTAAGTCTTAGTTTACGTCGGGGCTTTACACATTGGATGTATATTGTTAATAAGAATAAGTTAGGAAAAGTCGTTTGGTTTCTATAAAATGCTAAAATACACATACAAACTATTATATAACACACATGAAATATTTGTATGTGTACAACTATTTCATGTGTGCTACTCAAAGACATTCATCGAAATACTACTATATACTAGTTGCTAGTAATATATATTTTTGGCTGTGTATGTGTCTTTATTAACACAACCTAACTAAGTGTAAATTGTACTTTCATAATATGTATCTTTATTTTATAAGAGTCCGTTGGACCAAATAAACGCTAGCGACCTTTAAACCACCCCACAGTAAAAGAAATACCTAACAAATAAAAATTCAGCAATGTACTCAACAACAATTAAGAAGTTATTTACTTCAAGGATTCAATCTTGTATTCAATATCGCAATTGATTTTCTTACCCAGTTTAAGAATAAGAGAAGGGAACCTTACCTTTTATTTTCGATCAAAATAATATCTTCAGTAAAGAAGTTTAAGCCAACATTATTTCTCCATAATATACAATTATTATTATAGAATCCAAATCGTTGAGACGATGGAAATAGTAATTGAATCAAGCGTTAATTTGCGGGAGCAATTTTTTCTATTCTTACTCGTCTTAATGTTAAACGAAATACATTTAATACTAAAGTCGAGAGATAATAATCTCTCGACTTTAGTATATATTATATATATATATATATATTATATATAACCTTCTGAGGCTCTCGCGAGACGATTGGGTCAGGGGTCAGACCCAAACGGCAGTGACCCTTGCTACGGCACGAATTTTCAGGAGGTTCCTCCCTCTGCAGCCCTCACCACCGGCAGCTTGAGCCCTACCCTGACTGCCTGCCTGCCGGCACGGCGACCGCACTCTAGATTTATGTTTTTTTAATAATTATACTTATCTATTATTATGTTTTTTATTTTCAATGTAAAAAATTAGCCTGAGGGAAAATAAGTACGTAGTAAAATCATACAGGTGTTAGTTTGAACACCGTTATCCTTCTAGGATATCATTGTACTCATCATTATGAACAACTTTTACTATGGGACCAACCCTGAAATCACGAAAAATAAAACAGCTGTTCCATACAAAAAGGTTCATCGATCTTGGACAAAATGTATTACTGTCAGATTAAAAAAGTGTGTAACTCCCCATAATAACTCTTTTTACGTGCCTGCGGGGCTAAAGTAATTACTTTAGGTCCGCTACGCGAAGCGAAACGAACCACTTCCTCCCCGCAGGGGCAGGTAAAATCGTATACATACCACGAGAGCGAGTAAAGAGGCCTCATATCTTATGTCTGTCACCCTCAGATTCGCCTCGGGAGACATAATTATACAGAGATCTGAGACATTCTTTACTTTTGCTCCCTAGGTGAGTAATGCTGTTGTAAGTACTACACCGCGCTAATTTTCATGTTCCTCCTAATTCACAGTGGAGGTTTTTATACTTTTTAAGCAACTGAGTCACGAGACGAGATTATCTGTGAATCAGTAGTGTAAAAACGTTTGAAAAGCTTAGATGTAAGACAATTTATCAAGTCAACTTAGCATGCGAGCCGAGATTAAATCTTATCCACTCTTTTTATCCCTCAACAACGACATTATGCTTACTTATACTAGCTTTGTCACGTTTACGCGAGGGAGGGAAAAATTGCCTCTGACGTATGCTAGTCCTAATAAAATTGCTAGACGAAAACGGGTTGGCAAATAGCTGTTAAAGGAAATTGGGACGCGTACCATCAGTACAACGACCTGCTTGCCTTATAAAAAATATACATTTCGGCTTCTTGCTCTTCTATACACATTTCACTGTAATTACTCAACTGAGAACATTTCACTGTACTTGCATGCTGATGTAATGTACTTCTAAGCATCCACTTCCAACTTTCCATTCTAAGCATGTACTTCCTACACTGTGAACATTTTACTTTACTCCCTTCACTATACTTGCTCCATTGTAAACATTTCATTGCGATCCCTTCACTGTACTTGCTCCACTGTAAACATTTCACTGCAATCCCTTCACTGTACTTGCTCCACTGTAAACATTTCACAGCAATCCCTTCACTGTACTTGCTCCACTGTAAACATTTCACTGCAATCCCTTTACTGTACTTGCTCCACTGTAAACATTTCACTGCAATCCCTTCACTGTAAACATTTCACTGCAATCCCTTCACTGTACTTGCTCCACTGTAAACATTTCACTGCACTCCCTTCACATTACTTACTCCACTGTAAACATTAAACTGTTGTCCCTTCACTGTACTGGCTCTACTGTAAACATTTCACTGTACTCCCTTCACTTTACTTGCTCCAGTGTAAATATTTCTCTGTACTGTACTTCCATGCAGATTTCACTGTATACTACCTACACTGTGAACTTTTCACTGTACTTGCTCCACTGGCTGGTAGGCGTTTCACTGTGGCACGTACCAGCAGGTAATATTTTATTAAATTGTCTAAAACGACAGCCATCAGCGCGTTGCTTAATATTGAAATTGTAAGGAATTTCATTTTCCTCTCGCATTTCTACTTACTGTTGTGTATCTACCTTTATTTATAAACCGGTATCTTTCGACTGGCGAGTTTTGAAAGCGAGCGGAGATTTTGGTAAAATGTTTACTTGTAGGTCTTTTGTATAAGTTGGTTTGGTCCTAGACTATTTCGTGAAATATTTAATGGGAAAAAATATATATTTATACGGAGTTATGCTGAACGGTAGCGTAGTATTAACTCATCATTACAACAACAAACTACTACAGTAAAACTATTACTATGCGCCTAAGCCTGAAATCGCGAAAAGATCCGAGCTATTAAATTATTATTATTATTATTATTATCATCTCTTTATTTAATTTTTACTTGCTCCAGTGTAAATATTTCTCTGTACTGTACTTCCATGCAGATTTCACTGTATACTACCTACACTGTGAACTTTTCACTGTACTTGCTCCACTGGCTGGTAGGCCAGTCTTATTATTATTATTATTATTATTATTCCATACGCTTCGTCGAGAGTATATCCTCCCTACTCCTATCAGCCAGAAAACGTCCACTGCTGGACGAAGGCCTCCCCTTAATAGGGAGGTGTTGCCATAATCCCCGCGCTTGGCAGGCGGCTAGAGGATCGCAGAATGTTCACCACCGTTAACGGAGAGGACGCTGCTGCCCGTCCTCCGGTGGTACTGGTTGCAGTTTTAGGTCATACCCATGAACAGGTCGAGAGTATATAGTCGAGACTAATCCTTATTTTTTATTATAACTAATGTACAATTGTACAAATAGCCTGAGCAATATTGCCGAGTCTACTTGGACCATGGATTTACTAACCATCGACTAACGAATCGGTATCTGTGCGTACCTATACGTTTGTATGTTTAAATATTTAAACGTAATTTTATTTACGTGCCTGCGGAGTTAAAGTCGCTACTTTAGCCCCGCTACGCGTATTCATGTACACCACGGGAGCAAGTAGAGAAGATCTGAGATATTCTTTACTTTTGCTCCCTATAAGTGATTTCTTGCGAAGTGTTTATCTGGTTCTTTATTGCATTTGGTGGGCATTTAAATAATAATGCACATGTTTTTTTTCTAGTACGAATACGAGCCAAAACGGACAAAATAAACAAATCAAATTAAAAAGAACGAAGACTAAAATGTCAATAACTAGTACTGCTGTAGAGTACTTTAGTTTAAACATTTTCTTTGATAAAGTACGAGAGAGAGGCCTAGATCATCCAAGGAACATTTTGCAGCACTAACCCGAAATCCATTATTTTAAATGTCATTGTATCTGGCAGTTTAAATATTGCTGGTAAAAATAGAGTTATTGAGAGAGCTCTATCGTGTTTTATTTATGAAATATTTTACCAATTTCTGTCTCGAGGTCGTGGACGACTTTGATGATATTTGATTCTTGTTTTTGACTAGGCGTCTTGATAAGGGTAGTTTAGGTCCGCCGACGGCTAATTTCTGTCTTCAAATTCAGTTTGGAAGTTGTTTATAGCTTTATCGGCGGTGTTTTAAGCAAAGTGTTTGTGAATGGAAATAATATGAACGATATTGTTTGTTTTTTTTTGTTTTTTTTTGAACTGCTAAATAGTAAAATAGTTCTTAAACGAGTAAGATTTATTTTAATTATTTTTTTCGCGTGATATCTAGCTCTCCTGTGTATATAATCAAAGAACCTACCTAGCTCAAATAAGCGCTCGTGGCGTAGCTTGTCTAGGTGATTCTAAACGATCACCGATGTTAGCAACGGACGGTCCGGTCAGTCTTCGGATGGGTGACCGTGAGTGGCTTTTATTTCTGAGCGCTACCGTGGGTCGGACGACACGTTAAATGGTTGGTCCCGTTTGTTTGTTCTAGTTTCTATAACAAAAATTGTCAGCCATGTCAGAGGCCTTCGGGCGGCACATTAACTCTGACTGCTGCTGGCAGTCTGGCTGGCCACTCAGCCTATACGAACTTACTTACTTACTCAAATAAGGGTGCCGGAGCACACGGTTAAAGTACTTAGTACAAAAACGTTTCATCACCTGAAAAGCTTCACGTTTCTTTTTGGATAGTGGGGTATAAATCTGTTCCTCTCGCGTTCGTCTGCGATGTGCCGATTTCTCTAATTACTGCACAACGCAACACCGTGACTGTGACGAATGTCCCCAAAAGTATCTTTCCGTGTATTCGCGCTGTATCGCCATTAACTAACTTGGACAAATTAACTTACCGGACACGAAACTAATTTATTTATTTTATTTAAATATTTATGAGACACAACACATATAACAATCGATTTCTTATTAAATCTCTTCTCTTCTTTTTCTATTCTTTTTTTTCTTATGAATAAAAACTATATTCGTCAACCTGCTGTGGTTGTACACAGAACCGCATCAACTTTTAAAATACCACTGCTGGGCGTATAAGCCTAATTACAAAGAGCAATTACGGGCTGCATTCCACCACGTAGGTTTAGTGCGGGTTGGCGCTCAAATAAGCTATAAATTTAGTTTTTTGTTCGGCTATAAGCAAGGTAAGTATATATTTTCACAATACTTTAAAATGGTACGGTTTGATTTAGAAATGCAAAAAATGAAATGGGTTCTTCTTTTATGTGAGAGTTCATTATTAAAACAGTATTTGCAATGCCCAATAGCTTAGATTAATTTTGAGGTTGTAATAACAGTGTTTTTATTTATTTATAATATCTTGCGTGGTTATAAAATCTGGATTTATAGGCATATGACATGGTGGCAAAGTTGATAACACCTGGTATGGACATTTTTGACCACTAAGCCATCTGTGTCCTAAACCATTAGGGAACGTATTGGTACAAGCCCAGGATCTAGTTGACACCTTTAAGAATATTATGTGCATCTTCTCCCAACAAAGTTACCGCAAATACGTGCGCTAATTAATTATAAGGAAAACCTCTGCAAGTTTATTCACACTGTACAACGGCAAGACAAAAGCATAACATCCAAAATCATGTCCCAGCAGTGTAATCATCCAAGCAGCCCGATCCCCCAACAAACACGTCCAGTCCCTTCGACGATAAAACGCTAAATGATAATCGCGAGATGTCCGCTCCGTTTCCGGCGGTGCTTCCGGTACACGCATTAGCCATTACTGGGCGCCTGTGACGTCACTTCCGTTCGCTAGCCCCCGGTGGTACTATTATCAACTATCTGCTCCCCCCGGCTTTAACCGATATTCTACAGGAACATTTTTTTTAAATAATACATGGGGATGTATGACAACGTTAAAATGGCGACTGGCTTTACTTGCTTTTGTTCATTCAGTTATTATAAAAATCTAAATCTAGATCGGAGAACATTTTACACAGCGCCATCTAGCCCCAAACTAAGCAAAGCTTGTTCTATGCCAACCAGATAGCTGTTAGCACAGAGAAGCGAATGCCCAACTTCTTATTATAGGTACTGTTAGTATAATAATATATATGTCGGATGTCGAGGTACGAACCGCGTCAGATAATGGTACTTTAGTGGCGTGAGTTTGTCGGGCGAGGAAAGTAACATATCACACGTAGTCTTTTAATGATTATCGACATTAAGAGACACTTCACATAATTTTAAACGTTTATAAATTGGTGACAAGGCGTTCCACTAAGCAACCAATGCGACCACTCTCAACGATTACCCTCAATAAAACTTAGCTCCTCGGAAGGAGCGTGTCCGCGCGCTCCCACCAGCGCCTCTGTCGGACGGTATGCGAAACCCACTAAATGCCGATTGGTTGCCATCAACCGGCCAACGACCAATCAGCGTCGCACGTTACAGCGGAGATGGCGCCACTTCATCTCTAGTCCACCAAAACTAATCTAGGTAACGTGATACTAATAGTGTGAAGAAGGTATTTAAAGCACGCTCCGACATATATAATTCGACATATTAAATACATAGGTATCTACCGTATACTGCCTGTTTCCAAATAAAATAAATAAATATAAAACACAAACAACAACCAGACAGCTGTATTTGTTGTTTGAAGTCTGGTCTAGAACAGATCTCAACACTTTATCAAGTCGTGTATTCGACTATATTCGACTCCTAACTGTCATAGATATTAATAAACTGCGGATTTGCATGTCTTATAGCCTTTATGTCAGCATTCCTGAGTTGCCCAAAGATCTGTGCTGTGTATGCTATTGTTACTAAAGAAACCACCGGAACCAACAATTTCACGTATCGTCCGACCCATGGTAGCACTCAGTTGTAAACTCACGGCCACCCATCCGAACACTGACCATACTAGTAGTTTGCAGCGACCTGAGACTACGCGACCCCCATACCTTCCAATCCCCTTCACCAATGAGGTTCCACAGGCAAAACTTTTTCTTGTTACTCGTAGCTTATATCTATCTGCTCTTGATGGCTCTTGGGCGGTATCGATTATCTTGTCCATGGAAAAATACTGGGTACTGCGCCTTGTTTTAAGAGTCTATGGAGCTTTTGACAGGCAGAAATTAGATTTGTAGGTTAGATAGTTGTTTACATTTTAAATTGGAAAGAGCTTTAATTAGCAAGGCAAAAAATTGCTGAACAAACCATTATATGCAGATACTCCCTGGTAATCCGAGTCTTATAAGAGTGAAACCATTAAATTCTAGATAAAAACAACATAATGTATGAGATTGACAGCTGACTATGGCCGCATCCACGATGCGTTACCTAGAGAGAAAAAAACGCAGTGTGGATCCCATTAGGCGCATTCTATTTTGATAATTGTATTTGCACGAACTATACTTAAAACATCCAAAAATTTCATACTTTAAGATCGGAACATCGGTTCGCAAGTTATCGTCGAACAAAGAAGAATACGTATTATAATTATAAACATACGTACAAACATATATTAGCTTGCCTCCATATATACAATGTGTAACAAAAAGGTTCAACAACACTGAAGGGTACAGGCATGCAGCATAATTTGACCAAACGAAGTGAATGTCTTCGAGTATAAAATGTGTAAGAAAAAGTTTCAACAATTCTGAAGGGTATGTATGTACTCATCATTATGAACAACTTTTACTATGGGCCAGCCCCGAAATCACGAAAAAAAATTCAATGAACTTTTTGTATGGAACAGCTGTTTTTTTTTTGCAATTACATGGTTGTTTTTGTTACAAGGTTGGTTTTTGTTACACATTTATATTTGAAGACATTTACTTCGTTTGGTCAAATTATGCTGCAGTGACCTTTATATATTCGTCGCCCTCGTCCTAGTAGTAGTACCAACCACACTTACATACAAACATTCTCATTCATATAAGTAAGGTTGTCGGTAGCTTCATCTGTTGATAGAACTGGCACTGTTTGGTTGTTTTGCTTTTAGCGCGATTCTGTACTCTAAACACTTGACTATCGATATTTCGGGAGTTTGGATTGACGAAGCTTGAACTAGAGTAAATAATGGATAATTGGTTTTAGAAAGACTATCCCACGCTCGGAGGAAGGATTTCCCTTTGATCCCACGTTTGCTTATCGTTTAGTTGAAGCATTCTCAAAATCAACATGTAATAAGTTCCAAGGTTTTTTATTTATTTGTTGTTTAGCTTGCGTTTGACCACGATTGAGCGTGCTCGCCTTGCCTGCCGATTCACTCGCGACTTCACCTCAATTATACAATCTGTTGTTTGGCGTCCCCGCCAAATTTACAGTACACCAAAGTCACGCATCAAAACCCATACAACTCCTTTTGTAAAGTCGCTACTTTCATGTTAAGTATTAGTTGACAAAATGATAAAGTTTTGAATAACGGACCCGGCGATTGTGGTACTCAGCAACAAAAAAAACAAAGCTCTGTATAACGACTGTTGTTATTGTATACTGTAGCTTGTTTTCACCGTGTTAAAATGCAATTAGTACGTGGTAGCAACATAAATATTCAGCGATTTCTTAAGGCCACGCGGGGCAGAAATATAACGCCTGCAAAGCCATCCAGCAGTTAAGTGCAAACTGTATGAAGACAAACAACACGCCAGCTCTACTGAGCATTCCGCACCCACCGGTCTCTGCCACACATGTAGAGAATAGACGACGATAAATGTCTGGATCACAGATATCAAACAAGATATTGTTATGATATCTATGACCTGCATAACATACACTGTTAACCTGCGTGTTAACCTGCTACCTCGAGAAAAGGATAGCGCCGTACACAACAACATGTAATTAAAAAGAGAGAATTAAAATGCTCTAGTATATTTTTTTAATACATTCACGGCCTTACCTAAAAAAACTTTTCCACCGTTAGTCACTGCTTAAGATGCTCTGCCATCTTCTCTCTGACGTGAAGTTGCACGTGCTAGAAAAGGACAGAGTAGTTTAAGCAGTGACTAAGAGAATCGAGATTATTTTAGGTAAGGCCGTCTGATTACAATATAACCACGAAACGAAACACAATTCACACAAAATCAATCCAATCAATCAATTCAATTCTATTATAATAGAAATCTTTAGTATAATAAATGATAATTAATACATTATACATTAACCATTCAGTAGTGTGCAAGCATTACTGTGTTTCGGTTTAAAGGGCAATGTTACTAGAGAAAGTACTGGACATGAAGAAATTTGATATCTAATATCTCAGGGTGACGAGCGCAGTGCAGTACGGCGCAGGATTTTGTTTGCAAGTTCAGAATACAATTCTGGCACTACTATTATGGGCGTGAAGCTTACCACCAGGCGAACGTCTCGTTCGCTCGTCACTCAATTACAAACAAAAAACATTAGAAGAACAAATGAAGTAAATTAGTCAGCTTGCAAGTCTGTGGCGAGTGGCACTAGGTAACCACTCCTATGCACCGCGACGGTTACAAACATAAAAATGGAAATAACCACAAATCTTCATTCGAGGTAAATTATGGAAATACCACCACCATAAAAGATAATATCGTGCTTCAGGCGACTGAAGTTAGCGTACGAAAGTCTAGGAACAAAATAAATTATGCAATAAACCTGTATCCTAGGGTATCCTATTCGCGTCCGTATTATGGTAAATAGGAGGAGGTGATGCGTGGAACTCTACTTATGGAGTATTATTATCACTCTTTTTATATTTGAGTGTTTTGTGGAATTTGAATACATGACATAATAAGAGTCAATATAAACAGTTTTTTCGTAGGGCAATAGGCTAGATAACTGTTTTTTTTTTATTGTCCTATTATAATGTGGCCCATAAATATAGCTGATTAATGAAAAAAATATAAAACTCTGATCAAAAATAAGCAACTTATAAGAATTTTAATATCATGCTAGACAGAGAGGTGAAACAGCAAATCGTGACGTCACTTCTCAGTACGCCATATAAATTCTATTCTGACAAGTAAGGCGTGACGTAATTTTTATGTTTTGTGGGAAAGGGACAGAGTTGTCTCTAACAAAAACTTTAACGCTTATATATCAGAACATTACTAACCGATTTAAATATTTTTTTCAATAAACATATTCATTCATTTTTTTTTTTTTTTTTTTTCATATTTACTTAAATTCTTCATCAAAGATATTAGTTTCAACGATTTAAACATCTAACCTATTGGGTTGTTGCAGGTGGCTGGATTCACAATATCTCAATCGCCATTGAATTTCTTCTCCGGACATTATGCAGGTTTCATCACGGTATTTTCCTTCACCGAAAAGCCAATGGTTTTAAGATGACAATCAATCGTACATAAACACCAAAGACCTCATTGGTACGGGATTTGAACACGAGTTAAATGTCGAACAGTCACCCACAATACTATCACGGCTTCCCTTTAGTGCGTACCTAGGCGACCTACAAAAGAGACGTACCAACAAGTATAAAGTTGAGTGTGTCCAGTGGACACCTGAGCGTGAATCCGTGGGAGTGCGGCCGGACTCCGCAGCGGGTCGGGTGTCGGCGCGAGCAGACTGCGCGGCGCGGTCGACGCCCGCCACAACTGTACCTGTGCCTCTGTATGTATGTAAAGATAACTGTTATCCTTGAGCCAAGCTATTAAATAACTGCTATAACATTAACACTGGTGTAAACAAACAAGTCAATAAAATCAATTAGTCTGTTCCATTATTAGTGTCCAAAAGTCAAAGCTCCCTTTTTATTTATCTATCTTGATCTATTTTAAACATAATAACCGTTTCAACATTGTTTTTTTTTTCATGTAACTTAACTGGACGTAAGTACATGTGTATCTTTTGTAAGCAAAATTTTGAACTAAATAAAGCATTTGTAATTTGTATGTACTCGTACCTCTGTAGCCCGACCAATGCAACGCGACCTATATGCACCGTGAATTAACAAAAAACTTGATTTTGTCACATGCCGTAAAATCAAACGTATTGATTTTGCATCTAATATCTAGACGAGCGCAGTAAGTACAGTGCGGCTCAGGATTGTGTTCGCAAGTTCACAATTCTGGCACTGTTACTGTTATGGGCAGGCGTGACGCTTACACTAGGCAAACGTCTCGCTAGTCTCGTCACTTGATAGTTTTTTTTAAAAATAAAATATAAATAAAATAACCGGACCGCTGCTGGCGCCATCAGGGAAAAGTTTTGCCCGTGGAACCCCATTGATGCTTACCACCAGGCGAACATCTCGCACGTCTCGATACTTCTTTGCATAAAAATGATAAGATTGCGTTCAATCGCTATTCCGCCTTTATTTAGTTTTTTTTGTAAGAAATACATATAGTAGTAAGGTAAGCGACTGTGGAACACGTCGATCTAGAAATCTATTCACTCTACCTTTGAAGAGGCCCGGGTATAGTTCTTAGAAAAAAAGGGAAGACAGCGTTGAGCTCCATTATGAATCTTGGGAAGATTTTCGGAAAAAATCGGGTTTTCAGAATGACGTTTATCCTGATCTTAAGTTAAGCCTGATATTAAGTTGCCCTAATTAAACATTTTCTTTGTTTCTGTATAATAATCTTTACTGCCAGACCAACTCATATTAAACCGTCTGTTTCAATAATTTATTGTTATTTTACTGTACAGCTCATCCTAGACGATTCGTTGCGATGTGGTCAAACGCAAGCCTATTCCGAATAAAGAAATAGTGCTACTGGCGTGTATACGTGTTAACGCAGGAACGTAAAAAAAACGAATTTTAGAAGTTTTTTTTTCATTGTTTGTTGGGTACGTACGTACGGATATTTCACAGAGTACGCTATAACGCGTACTCTGTGAAATATCAACCGGCTATCAATCACGGATCTATCCAGATATATTTTCCGAGTTAAATCCTGCGAGCGGTTCTATAGCTGCGAGTCATTATGGGTCGGAGTGAAAGAAACACCAACACGACACGGCTTATTTACTTGGACCATCAGACCAAAAGTCTACTCAGGGGCAAAGCTGGTTTTTATGAAAAAATTAACATTTTCAAAAGAGGTTAAAATACATTTTGTTGTATTTATACTGGAATACTTACGTTTAATAGAGGGGTGTTGCCATATTCCCCACGCTTGGCAGGCGGCTCGGGGATCGCAGAGTGGTCACCACCGTTAGCCAAGAGGACGCTGCTGCCCGTCCTCCGGTGGGTCTGGTCGCAGTTTAAGGACATACCCAGGCCCAATTTAATTAAACGTGAGTATTCCCACAGAAAAGCGAAAGCCTTACTTCTTAGATTAGAACGGCTGTCAAAACAATGTTCTAAAGCAATTGTATAGAAAACCGCTGTCGCCAGTTTTACATTTATATTATAACTCTATATTTGTATAGAAACTACGATGAAAAAATGGCAATAATTGGTCGCGCATTTGAAGTAAAACGCTCGAAATGCTATTTTGCAACAGATTAAAATAGATCTAAATACGATGCTTTGTGGTTTCGTTTCCTACGCGTCTATTTAAATTGTCTTTTTGAGTATTCTCAGTCTAAAAACATGTATATTGGCAGAATTGTCATTAAGTGCATTTGCACCTAATGCCGGCTAGCGCGGCCCGTCACATTTCCGTTCTATTTACTTCTCTCTTCAGTGAGTATTCCAGTATAAATAAATAAAAATGTGTCAAAACCACGTCAGTATTCATAGTATAGAGGTTAAAATACTGGCCATTTCAAAACACTATTCATTTTTAAAGCGCACCTCTTTTGGTTGTGTAAATCGCATGTATTCGGAACAATACCTCCGGCGGTGCTGCGCTACGCTGCGCTGGTAGCGTGCGCCGCGTAATGCACAACATCGCTTCAAGCTCATTAGGCAGGGCTTAAAGCCCTGCATGTAGCGCGCTCTTAAATATGCATCAGTCTATAAACAGGATGTTTGCACTTTACACCTATAAATACCTTTTCATTTGTAAATACTTCAAGATGTTCCATTTGTTTTTTTTTCTACAACTACTCAAGAACTTACAGTTATTTACCGAAAAGTTTGAGCTATAAAATAATATAATTATACATTGCTATAAACTCAGTGCTTGAAAGGTGGATGATATTGCTAAACTAGTATGTTAGATCTACATATTTAGGCTCAGACCTGGCATGACAGACGTACATAATTTATATTAGGCTAAAGAACTTGTATCCAGTGCCAATAAATTTAAAAAAGAAAAAATATGATAAGAGGCTTTTTGCCCAGATGCTTCTGTGAAATGGGATGGGATCTATATTATACTTGCGAATGGAGGTGAATGGCATAACCAAAGGAAAACCTATGCCGAGAAGCTCATAGACACATAACTTTAAAAATAAATAATAATATTTATGGTAATTACAGCCCTCTTTTCTTTTCTTAAATAGGTATCTACAAAAATTACGCATGATGACTATGCTACTATGCAAATAAAAGTGTCATCACGATTATTATAACATTATTTATTAATACAGCACACTATTTTGAAGATTCAATATAAGCAAACTCTAAAAATGTTCCTGTGGAAGTTGTCAGCCCAAAGAGCATAAGGACCACGAAACAGAGAGGCAAAGAGACATAGATCGATAGATAATTATGCTTTCGGATGCATCACATAGATTCATTCCATTTAGCTCTAAAAAATTAAGCATAGAAGCTAACTAAAGTAGAAACAATCTTGGAGCAAGATAAGTATATTCATAAACCCGTCATAATGCAAACATCAGCCAGCCAGCCAAGGCAAACCAGTGCAAAGGGCTCAAAGACCACGGAACAGAAAACAAGGTTAATATAAATGTTATGCAAAGACTGTATGAAAAATTAAGAAGTTTGGCAGGAATTGAACCTACATACGAGCAATCCGGGTTTCCGTCCCGATTACTTTACTAATTAAGCTACAGAAGACTCTCCCATACCCAAGCGAAATATCAAAAAAAATACCCAAATGTGGAAACACTTCTTATAAATATTCACAAGGTTAATTTAGTCCGATAGAGATGTTGCCGCGATTGCTTTTCTGTCGCTGCGATATTTTCATTCACCTTTATAATTATTATTATCTATTTTATCGTCGATTATAGATGCAAAAAACTTGGAACTAGTATAAATAGTCAATAAACAAAATTTTATTTATGAAAAAAAATACTTTAGCACATAATACAATTAACAATGGGAATACATAACAAATTTAAACAATAGTATAATAGTACATTATGATACGAGTGTGCTATGTTGGTCATTACACTAGAGGCGGTATTATGCGCGCGAGCCGCAGGCGAGCGCGATAAGGAAGCCGAGAGCGTAATGACTAATAGCACAAGAGTTCCATACGACTGTTTTCGTCACACTTGCGAGGAAAAAACAATATTTTTTTTGATAATAATCAACCACACAGCGAAAACGTCTACAAACATTTGCGGAAAATGGCGCCCAAATCAGTAATGCGCGCGCAGGTTGACATTTACTTCAGCGGCATAAGAACTCTTTGTTGGTATTACAAAAAAAACTGTAAGTATTACCCGGCTATATTAAGAGTGCTTCGTATACATACGTCTAATTGCAGTCACGTACAAACATGACTTTACCGGGTTATATCTAATATGTGCCGTAATGTAAAGTAAAAAGCACGCGTACGTAATAGCTTGGATTATGAGCCTAAAACCGATGCAATAAGATCCACTTTACGAGCAAGTGTGATGAAAAATTGCTTTTCACCACAAACCGGTCTCAACTCAGCATAATGCTGGATGCGAACAGCCAGCGCTGGTATTCCATTGGAACCATCAGTGACGTAACCCACTGATACCACACGGCAGGATACGCATAAACAAGCAAATACAAACTAGAACCAAGAAATAAAAAGGTAAAATACTAACTAAACAAACAAACGACGTCGCTTCAACTTTTTTTTTACTAGGTAGAATCCAAACACGCTGTACATGAAGGCTGTCAGCGTGAAGGGCGTAAAGGCCGATAGAGTTTCCGTCGCGAGTGCAGCTCACGGCAGGTCATTGCCACGGGCACTGCCTGGATTTATTCCATCTGGCTTGTAAGCCTGTAAGTTTCATTTATGGATTACTGTTTGTTTTCTTGGATGTAGCTTCAACGTTTCCTCGTTTAAGGTCGTTTTTATAGTCACGAGTAATCTAGGCACTTATAAGAAGCTTAGGAAGCTTTGGAAGACCAAAGCAGCAGTTTAAGGAAGGTTTTTGTTCAATACTGGTCGTGTTCTGGCTGATGAAAATAATGATTAATTAATTGATTTGATTGATTGTTTTTTTTAGATTTTACGACGTACAAAACGCTCTCCTTCTGATAACTGATATCGCCTGCCCATGCCAAGACCTTTGAGTAACAAAATAAAGACCAAGGTCTTATTGCATTTCAAGTTAACCTAATATTGAAGATTGTCATTTGAGATTTTTTTTACGACACGTGTCGCTTGTTCCATTATTTATGCTTCTACACGGCTTAAACTGTAGTATATGCTGCACCAGTTTTATACACCCCACTGTTAACAGTGTGAGCTAATCCTGGAAGGGTGATTGGGTCGTATTTCACCACGCAGACCAGATTAGTGTTAAATACACATATTTATACGCCATTGAATTTCTTCTCCATACATGTGCATGTGCAGCTTTCTTCATGGTGTTCTGCTTCACTGTATATTCAGTGGTGTAAATATTAAAATCCGTATGTGCAAAAACCCATTGGTATTAAGCGTGGGTTCGAACCCATAACCTCAGGATTGTGGTTTGCACCATCTCCCAAATCGACTACTCGTATCACGATTATCTTATATACCCTTTGTAAATTAATAAGTCTTGCCTATTTCCGTTTACCCGTTTACTATAACTATCTACATATTCAATCAAGTTCCTCTCAAAACCGTCCTTATCTCACCTCTACTTAGTAACCGTGAGAGGGCCAGGCCGGAGGGTCGAGGCGCCCTTTGTACGCGATATGCTAAACAGTGAGCGAGCTCGCCCCGGGCTCCTCACTTAATTGGTACTTTTCTAGATAGCGTACTTGGAGATGCGATCGAAACCTATTGAGATAATTAAGCTAATACCTATAGTAAAGATTACAAATTACAAAAATGTTTTTTTGCCATATATTGCAATATAGTTATTTGGCAAGCAAGGCAGTAAAGCTGTTTATTGGCACGAGTAATTGTATTGAATCCTGAGCGTAGCGAGGGGTTCAAAGGTACGAGACACAGAATAACTTTGCTGCCGAGCGAAACACACAACTTTTCACCTCACTACAGTGTGGAAAATGCTAGTTTTTTTTTTCGATAGCGTACTTGGAGATGCTATATATACCTATTGAGATAATTAAGATAGTACCTATAGTAAAGATTGCAAAATACAAAAATGTATTTTTTGCAAAATATTGCAAAATAGTTATTTTAATGCAAGGCTGCATAGTTGTTTTTTGGCACGAGTACTTGTAATGCTACTTTTATTTTTTTATTTTTTCATGCAGTCTTTGTGCTGACGTGCGTGATTATATGGCGCACTGACATGAAATAAGTAATACTTAATCTATGTTTTTGCTACGACATGATATTTATTTATTTTATTTTAGTAAACTTTGGTACAACAATAATTAGCAAATATTATGTATTTTCAGTGGACTGGTGGCTATAGAAAATTATTTAATACAAATACAAATAGTTTATTGATAACACCAAAGTTACACGTCAAATTAAAAAACAAAAAAAACAAAAACAAACAACAACAAACAAAAACAAACTTAATATAAAGGTTCCAATTATTTTTTTCATTTATTTAGAAGTTTTATATGATGAAAAGTGTTATCTGTAACAAAAGTACCGGCTTAGTCTAGGATTGTGATGATACTATTTTGTTTTTATAATACATAAATAAATAAATAAATAATATATACTCTTTCCACGCTAGCGGATAAAATGCACTTTTGCGCTCAGACTTCGAATGATAAGCAGAATCTTTCCGAGCTTGTGAGGTGAAAAACATATTTTTGGTATTACTGTTGTTATATAAACATTCTATAACAACAACCGTCGAGCCATGTCAGAGGCCCAGGCAGCACGTTTAACTCTGACGCTAGGGCTGGCCACTCAGCCTATACGAACTAACTGCAATGGAGTGACGAGTTCAGCGTGACCTGCGGTGTTTGTTTGACTGGTAGTAAGCATCACGCCTGCCCATAACAGTAGCAGTGATAGAATTGTGAACTTGCGAACACAATCCTGCGCTGCTCTGCACTGCGTTCGTCACCCTGAGATATTATCACACTTCATGCCAAATAATTTCTATGGTAGCATTGCCCTTCTCAGTTCTTCGAGCGATGTGGCTTGCCCATTGCCACTTCTACTTGCAAACCTTGCGAGCTATGTCGGTAACTTTGGGTCTATGACGAATATCCTCGTTCCGGATTCTATCGCGCAAAGTAACTCTGAGCATAGCTCTCTCCATTGCCCGTTGCGTGACTCTAAGAACTGACAACCGATGGGGAAGAAAGGTTTTTGAGTGGCGACCGCGAACCGGAAGACACAGCGTAGGCGCGGCCTCCCACTAGGTGGACCAACGACATTGTAAAAGTCGCGGGCAACCAGTGGATGCAAATGGCAGGTTGTCGTACAGTGTGGCGGTCTAAGGGGGAGGCCTTCGTTCAGTAGTGGACGTCTCCGGGCTGATGATGATGACGATGATTGCCTTTCTAACCGAAACACAGTAATGCTTGCACACTACTACTAGGCGGTTGAATAACTGGCAAACTTATGGTACCTACTTCCCCAAGCGGTATCTGCAATAGAGTCCTTCACTACAAAGGCGTTTCTGCAATTTGATTGGTTTTATGTGTTTGTTTTGTTTGGTTGTTAACGATTGGTTATTTGCTTGTCTAACGCACCTCCAAAGCTGATTACTCTTGTCATAATGATGTTTCTCTAGACTTTAATAACTTTTCACAAGAGCATTAATTTGTTGAATCCTATAATATCTTGTAGAATATTCTGGAACATTCCGGCGCGGGTAGCATTAAATTGTAACGGCGCATTACTCCCGCCGAATATAATTAAGTACGGGGTTCAAACACTCCAAATGTTTTGGAGCTTACAGTACATATCTTAAGGGTCGAGGCCAACGTCGGCGATGTGTTAAATAGCCGCGACGTGCTTGTCGATTGGCATGAAAACTATTACGGAAGATATGTCTAGATGTCTAGAGTATGAAATGATTTGCCAAACAATTATGTTTGCAATAGGGTAGATGACTGATGTTTATATCGTGAAACCAATAGCTTTGTTGAAGAATTTAAGTAAATATATTATGTTTATTGAAAAAATAATTTAAATCGGTTAATAATGTTCTGATATATGAGCGTTTAAAGTTTTTGTTAGAGACAGCTCTGTCCCTTTCCCACAAACCAAAAAATAACGTCACACCTTACTTGTCCGAATATAATTTATATGGCGTACAGAGAAGTGACGTCACGATTTGCTGTTTCGCCTCCCTGTCTAGCATGATATTAAAATGCTTATAAGTTGCTTATTTTTGATCAGATTTTCGTTTTCTTTTCATTAATCAGCTATATTTATGGGCCATATGTCAATAGGACATTAAAAAAAAAACAGTCATCTAGCCTATTACAACATCTTATGGCATTTACTGGAAATCGCAAATAGAAATCGGCAGTTCCATTCATTTATAGAGCGGAATGAAACTATCTATAGAACAGCGGTTTTTATTGAGACGGCGCCATCTAGCTCCAACCTCAGCAAAGCTTGTTATGGAAACCAGATAACTCATAGAATACGCGGTCTAACACTAGTTCCGTGGCAGGAACGGCGCTGTCTCGTGTGGGACGCAACATGCGTGAGCACGTTTGCGTCCTGCCACCTCCCCGCTACTCAGCAGTCTGCTGGTGCGGGAGCAGAGGCAGCCGCTCGAGGCAAACGCCTCAAATACGCCTGTCTGGAACCAGTGTACGACTTTGTCCCCTTCGCTGTAGATACGTCGGGTCCGTGGAGTTCAGAGGCCAAACAACTGGTCCGGAACCTTAGCCGCCGTTTAAAGGAGAGAGGAAGGGTCCCCCGTTCGGGCTGGTTTTTAGCCCAACAGATTTCCATTGCTGTGCAGCGCGGCAATGGTGGCAAGTGTATTGGGTACGTTTGGACCGGGGCCGCGCGCGGGAGTGACCCCTATGGCTAAGTATTTGACATGGATAAATGATTCGCTTTTTTTTGTTTATATAGTACTTATAATTTTTAATATTTATAATACTTATATTCCTTTTTGTGTAAATAAGGTGAGTAAGTAGATGAAGTACATTTTTATTTAGAATAGTTACTTACTACCTTACAAAGAAAGAAAACAGAGTTTAGTTACACATACCCTAAGGGTAAATAATGTAATGGAATCGGAATCCGTTTACAGATTTTCCAATATTTTTTAACAAATTTAAATGACGTATCACTACGAGTAACTATCTAAACTATGGCGTTATCTATAAAGTATTGTATTGATTCAGATATTCTAAGTATATAGGACACGACGAAACTAAGCACGAGACTTGAATACATATTTGTGTGACTGAGTGTTGTATAAGATTACAGAAAAAACGTCTATGTTCGAAAATGTGTGTCCTGGTTGGAAATCGAACCTATACAGCTCTCAAAGCAGTCAATACTGAAACAGGTTAATATTTTCGGTCCTCTTTTGTTTTGCAAGTTACAAGAAAAGTAGGAAGTTTTGAAATCGGCTCCATCTGATGTCAAGTAGTGGAACTGAGATATTCGATAGAGGATTTTCTTACCTAGTTATTGATTTGCGTACCAGAGCGTCATTTTTCGAAGTTTTATGAAAAAGATCAAGAGCTGCAAGTCACAGCATCGTCACGACAAAGCGAGCCATATGTTGTTTGTTAGTCGAAGGAGATATTAGAAGGATCTGACAACTCAACTGAGCTATAAAGCAGGTAAGTACCTGCTCTACCACTACTTCACAGACCAATACGTATACTTCAACATCGTTGCGTCATTTCGTTGGGTTTCCACCCTAATAACCTTAGAAGACGTAATATTTTGTTTATGCTGTAAGTAATATTATGAGGTACGTAATAACGTAATGGAATCTTTCCAAATGTGGCTTTAAGGACTAATCATTCCGAGCCCGTGAGCAAAACTCAACGAAAAGGGCTCTCTTCGAGGTCGTAACAGAGACGAGCTATTACAAAATACAGATATAAGTATTATATGGCGTAGTCTGAGCATCGGAGCTAATAATTACGAGTACATGACTAAAGTCATGTTATTCTGAAAATAGTTTTGATAAATGGATATTATAGATAAGTAGTAATTTTGGTGAATAATATTTTTGTATACCTGCTTATTAGGTATACTAGCGGCGCCCGCAGTGCCCCCTTCGATTGCTGGGACAAAACTAACCTAAGGCTGTTCCAAAGTGTTAGCTACCTCTGTATCAAATTTCATGCAAAACCGTTCAGTTGTTTCAGCGTAAATGAGTAAAACACACACGCATCCACACACCCGTACCGACAAACTTTATTAAAATTATTTATTTATAAATCATTTTTCTTCTCATTATTGTACGCTTTGTAGCTTTCGATGGAGTGACGATATACGAAGGTCAGCTGGCAGTGGTTGGAAGCGGATACCTGAAGATCGGACTGAGCGGCGTGCTTTCGGAGAGGCCTATGTCCAGCAGTGGAGTATGATAGGCTGATTATGATGATGATATAGTTTCGATGACAGTACAATAATTAAGTAATACCGAGCTGATCTAATGATGGAACCAGAAGGTTGATATTGGGACCCTCCAGTTTGGAATAGTTTGTTTCATTTGATAAATAAATAATATTACAATTATTTATTTCAGGTCACATGAATCCATTAAAATACAATCTTAATATTTTAAAAATCAACAACAGATTCTATAAATCAAATCACTGGCTTTTTCTCTTGGAGGTTTTAGGTCCTAGGTACTTATTCAGTGCTTTTTCTTGAAGAAAAACATCGTAATATAAAACAACCATAATGTTCAGCAAAGGAGTTCAGTGGCTTATGTGATTACGCCGACTCGCACCTGACTGGGTAGTTTTAGAGGCTAGGCCCATAATCAGTGCCTACGTACTGCTCCTGTACGTAGTAATATAGTTTTTTATGGTAGTATGTGGTAGATCTCCTTTGCACCTTTGCTTAATTTTAGGTTCCTATCATTGTGCTACGGTGCGTTCCACTGAAGTTCCCGGAGCCCTCCAAGTACCTAGGCAGGCCACCTTTATGGGTTTTAGTGGAGAAATTGAATATAAGCCGACTACGCCCCGTACGCAGTCAGGCATCTTTTACAAGATTTACCTCAACAAAAAAAAAGGGCCATAAGCACTGGGTTTTGAAAAGTAAATGTAGATATTTTATTTTAAAGCCAAAACCTTACCTAAAGCTGTTATCTTTAAAATAAAAGGAGCCGCTTCTGTCGAATCCCTCCGTATCTCAAATACCACATTATATAAAGCTCACTTTAGTATCCATAAAATGTGATGAATAGTGGTTACCTTCGAATATAAAGAGGACCTACGAATGTACGTAAACCTTCCAATATCATACGATATTATTCGCAAAAGTAACAAAAGTATCCCTCCAGCTTTTAGGGCTGTATCTACTAAGGATTGGGGATTTTCTTGTAAGGACTGGATCGTTCATATTAGGTACTTATATTTGACTAGAGGTCGCCCGCGACTTCGTCCGCGTACGGAAGAAATTCGGCCCGCTCCCAAAATTCAAAGACAACTTTCCATACAACATGCCACCCCCCCCCCCCCCATTTTTTATTTTCAATGGACTATCCAAATCCAAATGTATGTGACTAAAAGTACAAAAACAAAGGACTTTCATACTAACTTTGATCCCCTATTTTACCCTCTTAGGGGTAGAATTTCCAAAAATCCTTTCTTAGTGGATACTTACACTTGCCAAAAAATACACCCTCCAAATTTCATGTCTCTAAGACCAGCGGTTTAGGCTGTGCCTTGATATATCAGTCAGTGAGAGAAGATAGGCTATATGGTAGAAGTATAATCATAATTTTTTTAATAGTCCATTACACTGGACTCGGGGTTACCCGCAAAGGGCGATTGGGCCATATCCACCACAATGGTCTTGCGGGTTGGCGTTTCACATACACCACGGTAGAATGGTTAATTCCATGGAGAAAGTAATTGCGCTTAAACATTGACTTATCGTTTAAGCGCAATTACTTTTACCATGGACCTGGGTTTGTTCTAAAACTGCATCCACTGGAGGACGGGCATCAACGTCTTCTCGGTTAACGGTGGTGAGCATTCTGCGATCCCCAAGCCACCTGCCAAGCGTGGGGATTATGGCAACCTTTCCGTACTAAGGGAGAGACCTTCGTCCTGCACTGGACGTCTTCAGGTTGATGATGATGCTGATTGACATATCGTAACACGTACTTTGTAAAGACAAGGCAAATGTAACATTTTAACTGTATAGTATTATTTTTAGAAAATTGGGATATTTCAAATACAATAAAGAAAAGCTCTATGCTCGACTCGTCGCAAAATGCAACGCACGACTTTAACAATACACCACAATATAAATTATCACGAACCAAAAAAAATATTATAATACCTTTATTTAGAATGACAGATGTATTCAAACCAATGGAACGTTTGTCGTCCAGCTGCAATATGGGTCGACGATATCGTCACCATCGTGGGTCGAACCTGGACCAGATTAGCATAGGACGAGGCAGATAACATAGTAAGAAAGCCTATAAAGAAGACAGCTGCGGGATAAAGAAGACTCATCATCATCATCAGCCCGGAGATGTCCAATGCTGAACGAAGGCCTCCCCTTAGACCGCCACACTGTACGACAACCTGCCATTTGCATCCACCGGTTGCCCGCGACTTTTACAATGTCGTCGGTCCACCTAGCCTTCCTACTCTGCGTCTTCCGGTACGCGGTCGCCACTCAAGAACCTTTCTTCCCCATCGGTTGTCAGTTCTTCGAGGGATGTGGCCTGCCCATCGCCACTTCAACTTGCAAACCTTGATAGGTATGTCCGTGACTTTGGTTCTTTGGCGAATATCCTCGTTCCGGATTCTATCGCGCAAAGAGGAAAAGGTAAAGAAGACTAAGCGTCCTATGATAATGATGATTTAAAGTACCTAAGCAACAAGTATTGAAAAGGTGTCCAGGAATACGGGCAAGCAATTCTTGACAGGCAACGTTTGCAAAGCCCACTAGCCCGCTAGGGACAGAATTCTGTTCAGAAAGTTCCAGCGCCATGAATCCCAATCTGATAGAACTAAGCTCCCTGTTATCATCTCCAAACAATCCCTCAGGGCGTCACCTTTCGAAATAAGCGTTGCCCTATTTAAAATCTGTTGCCTCCAGTAACGGTGTTACCAGAATTTATCTCCACACTCCACTGCCCTGATTTGAAATTATCGTCGTTAAGGACTTACGCGTTTTCACACGAACGATTTTCAACTGCGATTTAAGATTTATACAACCAACAGGTCTATTCACCTCCAAAAACGTGACAACAATCTTAGCGCTCGGGAATTAGGTTGAGTATTCTGTGACAGATTGTTGTTTGTTTGTTAGTGTGGTGTGGTCTTCGTTACCCCTAAAGGTAAGGGGGTTGGTGAATAGGTGTTTTTCTGTCGGCGCTGAAGATCTGATTTTCCTTAAGGTTGTCAGTGCGGTGCATGTTGTGGGTACTAAATTATGTAGATATTGTTGCGGGCCGGATTTACTTGCGCGATTTTGTTTTTTCGTTCGCAAGTCAAAGTTAGGAAAAGCGTTTCTAATTCCGTTCTCGGAAAGTTCGGGGGAAATGTGTTTTGTTTTTTCAGCTGGTTCCGAGAACGGTATGTTTACCTCACGTATAACTACGAAAAGTAGATTTGTTCTATAGTACAAGGTATCGACACAGAGGTACGATATCGGATCAAGGATAATTTTATTTCAGACCGCCATACTTTTTTTGGCTGACTAGCTAGGTGTTTGACCACAGCTCACCTTGTAACGGTTTGGGCAGATATGCAAAACATACCTAGCTTGAAATGGAAACTGAATCGTGAGGCCGTCGAAACAAACGTTAATTGCTTAACGAAACATTTTTCAGAAATATTATTTTCTAGCATGTTTTTGGTTAAGTATACTTGAAGGTTGGTAAAATTGGATGTTATATTATTTATTTCTATAATGTTTTGTGTTTTGTCAAAGAGTGAAAACAGAGCCCGACGCGCGTGCAGCTGCGTCCTGCTTAGCACTGCGGTATGGCAATAAGGTTAAATGAGAGAGGTTTGCTGAAAGATTTAACATATCAAAAAAATAATATTATAGATCTTTCATCCTTGCATATCACTATAATCGTGAATAACCTTGTCTAATTGAAAAGTAGTATAATATAGTCTGTGTTCTTCGAGCATATATACCGTTGGAGGTGGCAAGCCAAGGCGTACCTACCCCTGTGCCGAAGAGTCAGTGTACCCTTTGTGTGTGGTGTGTTGTGAGTATTTTTTTGGTACGCGTTCATTCAAACAGGAATTCGTTTTATTACGGTGAAATTTTGATGTAGTTGATGCGTGATTACCTCATAAAAATAGCAACGATTTATGTGGTCAGATTATTGACATTAGCATCTCCAATGGCACATGCTCGAAGTCTGTGCTCAATGGGTTACTAGACTAATATTATTATTTGGAATACCGTATGAATAATTTTAAAGAATCAATTCACTCAAGAAATAAACACATTTCCTTAGTTTAGCATGATCTGCTGAAGAAGATCATCTCACTGAAGAGAGAAGTAAATAGAACGGACATGTGTCGGGCCGCGCTAGCCGGCATTAGGTGCAAATGCGCTTAATGTCAGTTCTGCCAATATACATGTTTTTAGACTGAGAAAACTCAAAAAGACAATTTAAATAGACGCGTAGGAAACCAAACCACATTTCATCGTAATTAGATCAATTTTAATCTGTTGCAAAATAGCATTTCGAGCGTTTTACTTCAATGGCGCGACCAATTATTGGCATTTTTTCGTCGTAGTTTCTTTACAAATAAGTGTAAAACTGGCGACAGCGGTTTTCTATATATACAATTGCTTTAGAACATTGTTTTGACAGCCGTTGTAACCTAAGAAGCAGGGCTTTCGCTTTCCTGTGGATCAGCTTGTTATGTTCACTGCTAGACTTAGGCCAACTTATCCACCAACCTATAGTCTAGTTTCAGTTTCCTGACTTAATCATTACAGCATTGCTTTGTAGTGGTAGGACTCCATTGCAGAGTCCTCCTGGGAAAGTACCACACCTTTGCCAGTTATTCCACCGCCAAGCATTACTGTGTTGCGGTTCGAAGGGCCATGTTACCAGAGAAATTACTGGGTATGAAGAGATTTAACATCTACTATCTACGATCTCAGGGTGACGAGCGCAGTGCAGTGTGGCGCAGGATTGTATTCGCAAGTTCACAATTCTGGCACTGCTACTGTTAGTGGCAGGCCTGACGCTTACCACCAGACGAACGTCTTGTTCAATTGTGAAAAAATATGTGACGGACCAGAAATAAACTATAGTTTTGAATTCAAAACATTCAGCATTCATTACTTTCCTTCCAATCTGTAAAGTCTACTCATTTACTTTATCTTTAAGCTGTTGAATCAGTTTCCGAGTATTTTTCGGTAAAGTTGCCCCCCCTGCGAGGATCCGCCAGCAAGTGGGTTAATCCGCGCGAGTGAGTATCACGTCCGAATGCTTGATTCAAGCTGACACCTCCGCACTCCACCGTTCCCAATTATAAACTGGAACATATTTAAACGCACATCAAAATATTTTGAGCTAAGCATCAAAAAAATAGATTACGAAACAATGCTGTAAAAACTTATATACTCAGTTTATTACTAAAATCTCATTACACTCAACTAACTAGTCATACTCAGTTTTGCATCAGGCAGGATGTGGTCAAACGCAAACGTATTTCAAATAATAAAAAAACTTATTTTTTTAAAATGTTTTAATAGTCTTATGTTTCGTGTCTTTTCAATGTATTACCTTTTTTTTAAACAAAGTTTAAAATACACAACCTCATCACGTTAAACATACTTGAATGAAGTCAAGTTTTAAGCATCCTATCGTTTTTCAACGTTGTTTAAGTTTTGTTTAAATACTATTTGCACACCAAAAAAAGATTACAACCTAAGCTTCAAAAAATTTACTAATAACAAAATGTATAAGAAATTTTCGCATCACATAAGAAAAAAAGCTTATTTCTAAGCCCTTTAAACAATTTTCATGAAACTAAACTATTGGACCATGTCAATTAAAATAACTTTCGTTTTTTTCCAGTATTTTTCGAACTTTAGACATAAAAAATTGTTATATTTTTAGCACCTTTCTCATAATTATTGAAGACTGAAGTTGAAAGATTTTTCATACTAAAACGCGCAACTTAATTATTGCACACCAAAATAAGAAAATCAAATTAAGAAAAAATCTGTGTAAGAACTGTTTCAGATAAAAAAAATGTCTAGTCAAAAGCAAGCAGAACTAATCTACTTCATCGTGTAAGTTGTTGAAGACATAATAATTATTGTGATGTGAGGTTAGCAAATTTGGTGTGTAGTTAATTAGTCTTCTTATAAATTGTAAAGTCACAGCTATATTAAGCAAGTAACCCTTTGGAGCTCTTCCGATTCAATTAAGGCTGATTTTCTTTTTGACTTTATTCAACTTTGAAGTTTTGTAATAGACTTACCCAATGGTATATTAAGAAAACGGTTATTTGATTTTGTATTCAACATTTCGAAGGGTTCGTCTATTCATTCTGCGACATTAAATTTTAATGTTATAGACGATTTTCGTTAGGAATCCACTTTGTGGCCATAATGAAGTTTTCTACTTATTAATAAAAAGCTAGTAAGTTCTTAGACTGAGTGGCCAACCCCAATGTCAGAGTTAGAATGTCGGCTCAAGGATTCTGACTAAAAAAACAGTAAATAGCCAAGCCAAACGTATTTTTATAATAATTTCATTTTATTAAGTGATTGTTTTTGTGACATACAAATTTAATGAAATTTGACGTGTAACTTAGGTGTTATCAATAACTATTGTATTTTATTGCAACATTTTGTAATAAGTATATAAGTGAATTATTTTTTAATCAATTAGTCTTTGACCAAACGCTTACCGTCTAATGTATAAAACACTAAAACATATTTAAATATTGTATTATAGTTAAAAAGTGTTTTGTCCATTTCTTCCGAATTCCGGATAGAATTAGAAAAAAGAAGACAAAACTTTTTAACTAAAATAGGTTTGAAATATGTTTTAGTGTTTATTCTTTGTTTAGACGGTTAGTCTCTATGAATTTAAAAAAAAGTGTTATAGAGTTTAAGGGATTTTTCACAACTGTTGAGTATTTATTTACTCCAGCGCGTTTCGAGTTGCAAAGAGTTAGAATACGGTTTCTGTAAATCAAGATTCAGCGCCAACGTCTTGTAATGTTTGCTTTTCTAACCGAATACAAGACCAGAATAACAAAACACGGTAAATTGTAAACAGCCCGATACCCATGAGGCCGGCGCCATCAAACATAGCTAAAGGAGCTGCGATGATACCACACTTATTTGCACATCCCGATGCTCATTACTGAATCTGTCAAAAAAATACAACACACAAACCACAAACGAAAACCTACCCTAGCACCCGAATCTAAAGTCTCACCTCTCCCGATTTCAATAGCGGTGTTTAAGATCTTTTGAAAATGAATAAGTATGTAGGTCTCAATCATATGACATCAAAGTGGTAGGATCAAAGACACGCTTCGGGCTAAAGATTTCCCACCTGGTACCGATAGCAATATCGGGGTACAGTTCTGCACACGAAAACACGTCAACAGGCCTTCTTACTTTGTAATAAGGGCGGTGTTAGAGAAGACGTGGAACGTTCTGTGCGGTCAGGTGTTCTGAGGCTTTAATAGGAGCATTGCTTTGAAACAGTGTTCGCTCGAAATGGTACGTAAATAAGCAATCGTTCTGCAGATGAAATCGAGATAATATTGTATGTCAGCTCAATTTGTTACGGTTTAAATATTCGTCGTGATTATGTGATGAGTGCGGAGTTTGGAACTTGGATATTAATTTTCAAGTATCACGTTGATCCGTGAACTTAAAATGAAATTAAAACGAGGAATTGAAATACAGTTCAAGACCACTTGTTTTAACTTCGTTGCTGTACTGGTTATAACCTCATGACGTAATATTTAAGGTTATTATAGGCTTGGTGCCTATGATAACATGTGGATAGGATATCTGCACAACTAAATTATCGAAGTGATGTTAAGCCGAAGAGATAGATGTCTGACATTTGACTGTAGTTGCCTTTTTTGAAACTTGTGCTACTTATTATTATTGAAAAAAAGAAATTAAAATAATTTATTCACAACTTGATTTCCATGAACTGATAACCGATGGGGAAGAAAGGTTCTTGAGTGGCGACCGCGAACCGGAAGACGCAGCGTAGGAAGGCCTCCCACTAGGTGGACCGACGACATTGTAAAAGTCGCGGGCAACCGGTGGATGCAAATGGCAGGTTGTCGTACAGCGTGGTGGGCTAAGGGGGAGGCCTTCGTTTCAGCAGTGGATATCTCCCGGCTGATGATGATGATTCACAGCTTAGTTAGCTAAAAAAACTGTCTGTTTTCTTGCATTGTTTTTACTACTTCTGTAATACTATTGCGGTGGTATGGATCGCCAATTTAATAATACGCTTTTTTTTTAAACAACCGACTTCAAATTTGTCTACCTACTGACTTTTGACTACTATATAACTGTATCTTATGGGAAAAACGTTTAACAATAGATCCATCAAAATTTACTACAACATAAAAATGGATCTATCGGGAACAATAAAATCTCATTAGATACATTTTATGTCATATCTTTGAAAACAGATCCAATGAGATAATTAAATCTCACTAGATCCATCGTGGATCTGGCCATCTGGCTGTATCTACTGAGATTGATCCATATTTTATTTTCCAGTTGTTTTTATTTATTTCAGTAATTTTGATTTACAACCATACCACTGAACCGATTTCGTTAAAGTGTATATGGAACCTCTGAATTATCACCTACCAAACAAAAAAAAACATCAAAATCAACTCGTAATTGGCGGAGTAATCGCATAACAAAACTCGTACGAAACTGTTTGATTGCACTTTCTTTATTCAAACTGCTAAACAGTAGAATGTGCTGCCTGTGTGGGTGTTTCCCGATAATTATAATCTGGGTGTCTTCAAGTCACGAGTGAATCGGTTTCTTCTAGGAAAGCGTGCTCCATCGTAGACTGCATCATCGTTTAGCATCAGACGAGATGGCAGTCAAAATACAAGCCTATAAAAAAAATTGGAAACGAATTGAGAACCTCTTTTTTGAAGTCGGTTGAAAATACATACCCCTGCAATGTTTTTTTTTTTGTTTTTGGTGAAATTATACATTGTGATGAAATCTGCATATACCCGGCGAAGAAATTCCGACTGAAGGTTTTATTTTGAGTGTAGCTTATAATTTATAATCCAGATTTGTACTCGAATTATCGGTTTGATATCTAATACCCAATTTTCTGACACGCGGGAATGAAGGAAAACTCTGAGTGAAGTGTGAAGCTATTACATTATGTATGAAGATAACGTCAGAGTCAGTCGGCAGGTGGCCAGTGGTCCGGCCGCGCCCGGCATGGATCGGAGACGGCTCGGGTTCGACTCGATGGCACTTGAAACAGAATAGGTACAGACTGATTCAAACTTAATGGCGGCTGTGAAGTGCGCTGCAAGCGAGACTTTGGGATTATACGTACACCGCACTTCTAATTCTTGCTACTGCGCGGCGTCTTGCTCCTAAGTTCACAGCCGTCATTTAGTTTGATTCAGCCTGTATGAATAGACAACAGTCGACATGTTTGCTACGTGGCGTAGAAATAGCGTCGCATCGACGACACGACAAGCCATTGATGTCGCGGACGTGTTCGCTCAGTAATGTAAAATTTTATCTCGGAGAGCAGTGGCGTAGCGGATTTTTTCACCTGATTACACAAAATACTAACATTCCACATATCCACGGGCCATCATAAATTGCGTTACACTGTTATTGGAGGAAAGCAGAGCTTAACTCGCCACCGGTGTCGTGAATTTGACCTACAAATTTAGCGATCGGTCTTTTTCACCGGGATTTTTAAGATAAGATTTTTCACATAATTTTCAGGACATGCAAAGTTTAATTAATGTGATTTTAAAAACATGTTTGTGTTTTTATATTAACAACATTTTGCAAACAAGTTATTCTCTAACAAAAACAATTATTACCATACAAATAATAGTAGGTATGACACTAACGCAAACGGTGACCCTGGTCTCACACACCGGGCTGGTGCTGAAACTCTGAAAAGTGCCTGCGTTGCCGCTGCAGTAGAGGCTATCGGTGAGAGGCAAGGCAAAGGCAGCTATTCGAAATCACAACTCCATTCGATGGCGGATTAAAAACTTATTCGATTTTCTCGAACCACCCGGTCTCTCAGACATATACGTCACTAACCGCGGGTTAATAAGCACGTTTCAGTTTACACAACGTATTTTAGCAACTTTGATCACACGTCACAGTTACAGTATCCATAATCTTGTCTCACATAAATCAGAGACTTTCTTTTCGTAGAATTTGTAAGCAGATTCCGGGAGATAGAATAAACATTGAACCATAATATAGCCGGACAAGCAAGAGCCACTAAACAATACAAAATGTACCCTTTTAATTTAACTTGATCCTAATTAAATAAGCGCAAGGTTGGGACAGCTGAGGGACAATAATTAAACTTGGAATTAATTCATAAGGACAGATTGACTCGAGCGCTTGAGGGGGGCAACAATTGGAATAGGTTAGGCGTTTGTACGCTTTCTATGTTGTACTATTTGCCAGTGACGGATTTATATATTTTTTCATCACACTTGCTCGTAAAGTGGATCTTATTGCATCGGTTTTAGGCTCATAATCCAAGCTATTACGCACGCGTGCTTTTTACTTTACATTACGGCACATGGTGCTATAATAGGTATAACCCAGTAAAGTCAAGTTTGTACGTGACTGCAATTAGACGTACGTATACGAAGCACTCTTAATATAGCCGGGTAATACTTACAGTTTTTTTTGTAATATCAACAAAGAGTTCTTATGCCGCTGACGTAAATGTCAACCTGCGCGCGCATTACTGATTTGGGCGCCATTTTCCGCAAATGTTTGTAGACGTTTTCGCTGTGTGGTTGATTATTATCAATAAAAATTTGTTTTTTCCTCGCAAGTATTACGAAAACAGTCGTATGGAACTCTTGTGCTATTAGTCATTACGCTCTCGGCTTCCTTATCGCGCTCGCCTGCGGCTCGCGCGCATAATACCGCCTCTAGTGTAATGACCAACATAGCACACTCGTATCATAATGTACTATTTCATCACACTTGCTCGTAAAGTGGATCTTATTGCATCGGTTTTAGGCTCATAATCCAAGCTATTACACACGCGTGCTTTTTACTTTACATTACGGAACTTGTACTGTAATAGGTATAACCCGGTAAAGTCAAGTTTGTACGTGACTGCAATTAGACGTATGTATACGAAGGACTCTTAATATAGCCGGGTAATACTTACAGTTTTTTTGTAATACCAACAAAGAGTTCTTATGCCGCTGAAGTAAATGTCAACCTGCGCGCGCATTGCTGGTTTGGGCGCCATTTTCCGCAAATGTTTGTTGATGTTTTCGCTGTGTGGTTGATTATTATCAAAAAAAAAATGTTTTTTCCTCGCAAGTGTGACGAAAACAGTCGTATGGAACTCTTGTGCTATTAGTCATTACGCTCTCGGCTTCCTTATCGCCTCTAGTGTAATGACCAACATAGCACACTCGTATCATAATGTACTATTATGAGTGTAGGCTACTTTATTCCCGCCGCCCCATGTACCTTTCTATAATAATAGGGCCTCGTAATAAACTTGATAAATAAGTTGATAGTTAAAACAACACGTTTTCAACGTTGAAAGCTGATGAGAATCTCTAAACAAACTGAGCAAGTTGTATAAGTGTTTATGTGTAATGGAAAGTTTCATACCTTAGAAACTAGATGGCGCTGCGGTCAAGTTAGATCGCGCCAACGACTTGTGCGTGTCATCTAGGTACGGTGAACGGCGATCGTTTATTTTTGTCTTCGGGTTGGTACCCAATAAAACGAGTACTTACCACTGACCAATTTTATTTGTACCTTCGTGTACAAATTGGTCCTTCGTTACCGGATCGGTCGACTCAGTAGTCCCGTCGGTGTAACGGACTACGCTTCGCACTGGAGGGCAGTGGACACTGTTCAGGGCGGTCATCGGAGAGGTCCCACGTCAAGAGTGGACCAGCTCCTCACCAGGTGCTGAAGAGGAAGGTAGGCAGACGGCGCAGGGAGCCAGCAAGGGGTCCAGGAGCGCGGCGGCGCGGGGGGAGCCCCGCAGGCGAACAAGAAGTGACGTCAGGAAATCGGTCAAGTGTGAGTGGAACATAACTGTGAGTACATTTAATTAAAGTGAAGTGGAAAAATCAGGCTAATTTAGACTTTAAATATTAGATTTAAATAACTTAGAATATTCATGCATGCAAGTTGTTAGTCAGGGACTTAGAATAGTTCGGCAAATTTGGTTAAGACGGGGAATCCATGCCCGATTTATTTCTAAGTCAATAAATTCCAAACACTTGTAAAATTTTTACGATATTTTTGGACTTGTAATTTTTTCATCGGAAATCTTTACTTGGTTGTATATTCTAAGCACTTGCAAAAAATTGCGACTTTTTTTGTACTTATAAAAATATTTGGAGATAGTAAAATAGTTTGTTATTCTCAGATCTTTTGTTAGTAGTCATCATGCAGAAATATATAAATTTACAAAGAGATGTCCAAGATAAAATTGCGAAAGCGCACGTTAATTTCAAAAAATCTTCAAAGGAACGTTTGTCATCGGAAAATTATATACAAACTAGGTTAGAAATCTTAGAGGATTTATGGGTTCGATTCACTAAAGTTCATGAAGATATTATCAATAGTATAAATGATTGGTCAGAATTTGAATCGAGCGCTTATGTAAAAACTGGAATGTACGAGAGCACTGAGGACTTTTACATAAACTATAAAACAGATATACTGAAATACAAGCCTAAGCCGGCGTCGCAGTCAAGAGGCCAGGGCACTGGAAGTGGTGGTAGTGGTAGTGGCACGTCCAATTTAAAACTTCCGAAAATAACAATTCCAACGTTTTCGGGAAAGTACGAAGAATGGATCACATTTCGGGACATGTTTGTTTCATTGATCCATTCGAATGTTTCTCTGGATGACGTGCAACGCCTGCACTACCTAAAAGGGTATCTAACCGGTGAGGCCGAGCAGTTGATACGGCAGTTGCCTATCACTGCTGCCAATTATGCGGAATGCTGGAGCCAGCTTGAGGCAAGGTACAATAACAAAAATTACCTTTCAAATTGTATCTTGAAACGTTTATTAAATCAAAAGGTTGCAAGTAAAGAGTCATCAGGGCTACTCAAAGAACTAGCTGATACCACTTCAGACTGCTTACACGCACTTAAAAATATTGGGGTAGATGTCGAATCATGGGACGTTTTAGTAATTTATATTGTGTCAAATAAATTAGACGCTGAAACGCGCAAGCAGTGGGAGTTAAAGGTCGCTGAAACTAATTCAAATGAGCTTCCTAAATATGCTCAGTTCAAGGAATTCTTAGAGAGCCGGTTCAGGGCTCTCGAAAGTTTTGAGCCGGAAGTTAAAACTCGACCTTCAACTTTCACATACAATAAACCACAGAAGCATAAGGTCCTGCATGTTGCTAATGTCGTATGTGAATATTGTACAGAAGACCACAAGATCTACTCATGTAAAGGCTTCATGAAAGAAGACGTCGATAAGCGACGTGAGTTTGTGATTAATAAACGACTATGTTTCAACTGTATGGGCAGTAACCACTCGGCTAGGTTCTGTCCGAGCAAAACATCTTGTAGGGTGTGTAAGGGAAAACACCATTCGGCACTCCATCCCAGCGGTTCGGGGGATGGTGGGTCTTATCGTGCACACACTGGTGCTTCAACATCTGGGGTAGGTATGGTCGGTTCATCTGCTGGAACGTCAGCAGCGTCCTCCGGATCGGTTGAAGCTTCGCCAGTGGTCTCTTGTTTTGGTCAGTTATCAGTGAAGAAACAGGTATTCTTGGCAACGGCCGTCGTTTGGGCAGAATCACAACGAGGACAACGGCGTCACATCCGGGCGTTATTAGATCAAGGATCACAGGCGTCGTTTATCTCCGAAGCGACGGTCCAATATTTGGGCATCAAGAAACATCCAGTCAAAGGAATAATATCTGGACTGGAAGGCAACAGTACTACTGTGTCCAAATATATGGTAGAATTGATGATACAGTCCAGGATAGATAGCAGTGTAGTTATCAAGGTGCAAGCTTACGTACTCAAATCTATTACCACATCCCTTCCTAACTGCAAGGTGGAAGAATTGGACTGGTTAGATAAGGAGATGTGTTTAGCAGATCCTCAATATCATACCCCCAACAAAATTGATGTTTTATTAGGGGCAGATATCTACGGACAGATCATACAAGAGGGAATAAGAAAGGGTCCGCAAGGTTTTCCTCTTGCTCAAGCAACATCATTAGGATGGATCCTATCTGGTACATGCAAGAGTATCCAGTCATCTTCGGCAAAAGTAGTTGCTATGCATGTTTGTGTTGAAGATAATGAGATGTTAAAAAAGTTTTGGGAAGTGGAAGCTGAGCCGAAGTCTAGTAAGAAAATGATGTCCGAAGAAGAAGCTCGCTGCGAACAATTCTTTGCAGAAACAACTCAGCGGGATTCAGAAGGTAGATACGTAGTCAGGCTCCCATTCAAAACTGAGAGACCTGAATGTATTGACGGCGACTCTAGAAGGATATCTGAAAAGAGATTAAATGGTTTACAAGTGCGGTTCAAGAAGAGCGAAGAGCTAAAGGAAAAATATAAAAACGTAATGGAAGAGTACTTACAATTAGGGTTCATGGAGAAAGTTCCTGAAATACAAAGGAATAATCCGGTGGCGGTGTATTTACCTCATCACGCGGTTGTCAGGAACGATAAAGACACCACAAAGGTTCGTGTGGTGTATGACGCCTCCTGTAAATACAAGAACGGAGTATCTTTAAATGATACATTAATGGTTGGACCCACTCTACAACCCGAACTGAGACACTTACTGTTGCGTTGGAGACTACATCCCATATGCCTAGCAGCGGATATCATTAAAATGTATTGCCTGGTCAAAGTAGCTGAAAAGGATACAGACTATCAGCGGTTGTTGTGGAAAGAAAGCGCAGATGCAAAGGTCGAAGACTACAGATTGCTCAGAGTGACATTCGGCACGGCGGCAGCTCCGTATTTGGCCGTGAAGAGTCTGCAACAGACAGCACTTGATGACGGTGCCAAATATCCTGCCGCAGCTGAAAGGGTAATAAATGATTATTACATGGACGACTTGCTCACTGGCTGCAATTCTGTAAAAGAAGGAATAATTATTTATCAAGAAATGGATAGTTTACTAAAAAAGGGTGGATTCGAACTTCAAAAATGGATGAGTAATAGTGATGAGTTATTGCAAGCCATTAAGGATACAAAAGGCAAGGAAGATAGTTGCGAGGACTTAAAGCTGAAAACAGATGAAGTAGTGAAACTCTTAGGACTTACCTGGAATCGACGAACTGATGAATTCCGCTACTCGGTGATACAGCCTCTGGAACCCGGACCTGTAACAAAAAGAAAAATTATATCTCATATTGCACGGTTATACGACCCGCTAGGATGGGCAGCACCGTGTGTGATAGTAGCAAAAATATTAATTCAAAAGCTGTGGATATCTGGGATAGATTGGGATGGCGAAGTTACTGGTAGAGTGTTAGATGAGTGGAATACTTACCGTGAAGGATTGCCCGTTTTGAAGCAAATAAACATACCTCGATGGCTCGGCACGAACATGGACGATCCCGTCAGAGAACTGCATGGATTCTGCGATGCGTCAAAGGTGGCGTATGCAGCGGCGGTCTATTTAAGAAGAATCGATGCAGAAGGAAACGTTCATGTCACGCTAGTTACTGCTAAGACAAAGGTAGCGCCCATAAAGCAAATTTCCATCCCTCGGTTGGAGCTGTGTGGTGCCGTTTTAGTCACTAGACTGCTTGTGGAAGTAGCGGACATTTTGAAAATAGACAAGTCACATATTCGGGCATGGACGGATTCTACTGTTGTCCTAGCTTGGATAAACAGTCACCCCAGTCGTTGGCAAACGTTTGTCGCGAATCGGGTGTCCGAAATATTGACTACTCTGGACTCAAACCAGTGGTCACACGTAAAAACTAGTTTGAATCCAGTTGACTGCGCGTCCAGAGGTATAAATTCTATTGAACTACTCAACAATTCAATGTGGTTCAATGGTCCAGACTTTTTGCGAAATGGTAAAGTCAATTACACCAAACCTACCAACATTGAAACTCAATTGGAACAGATAAAGGTTCATGTCACAGTGGCAGAAATGCATAATATTTGGAATCGATACTCATCGCTTACAAAATTGATTAGAGTCGTGGCTTACTGCCGGAGGTTTCTTGATCTAAGGAAACCAGCCAGTGACAGAAATCGTCATGAGTATCTGACATCGCTGGAATTGATGCTGTCTTTGGATACATGTGTTAAGCAATGTCAAGGCGAACACTTTAAAGACGAGTTGGATCTTCTACGAAAGGACGGGAAGGGCAGTAAAATAAAGGGTCCTCTCAAATCATTAAACCCTTTTATAGATGATAAGGGATTGCTACGCGTTGGAGGCCGCCTGGATAAATCATCGCTTGGAGAATCTTCTCCAAGCGATGATTTTTTTTTTTACATCTGTAAAGCATCCAATTTTACTGCCAAGGAAGTCAGCATTAACGGGCTTAATAATAGCTGACGCTCACGCAAAGACGCTCCATGGAGGTAACCAACTCATGTTGGCATTTTTATGTCGTAAATTTTACATTTTACGAGCAAAAGTGTCAATTAAAGCATTCGTCCGTAAGTGCATCACCTGTATTCGTTATAATGCAGCAACGTCTACTCAATTAATGGGGCAATTGCCATCGGCGAGAACAACTCCTTCTAGAGCCTTCAAATGTAGTGGGGTAGATTATGCCGGGCCGATATATATACGAACAACAAAGGGTAGAGGCCATCATGCGTACAAGGGCTACATTTGTTTGTTCGTATGCATGGTTACACGGGCCGTGCACATCGAGGCAGTTAGCGATTTAACATCTGAGGGATTCTTATCTGCCTTCAAACGGTTTGTTGCTCGCCGAGGCCATTGCTCAGATATTTGGAGTGACAACGGAACAAATTTTGTCGGAACATCTCGTGAGATACAACATTTGTTTGCGTCTGAAAAGTCAGATATTTTAGAGGAAGTGTCGGAAAGTCTTGCCAACAATGGCACAACATGGCACTTTATTCCCCCCCACTCGCCAAATTTTGGCGGATTGTGGGAAGCGGGAATAAAATCAGTGAAATTCCATCTGAAAAGAGTCATAGGAGAAACTACCTTGACGTACGAGGAGCTGTCTACGGTTTTGATACAAATTGAGGCCTGCCTGAACTCGAGGCCTCTGTCACAGCTGGATACGGAATCTGATGCAGTTGAGGCCCTTACTCCAGGGCACTTTCTGGTTGGTGAACCTCTCATCACTGCCCCGGATTATAATTTCGAGGTTTCAAATACGAACCGCTTGCGGAGATGGCAGTTGACGCAAAAAATGTTGCAGCACTTTTGGAAAAGGTGGTCGCAGGAGTACCTTACAAAGTTTCTGCATCACTATAAATGGGCTTACCAGAACCCAGAACCTGGGATCGGAGATATAGTTTTAGTTAAAGAGGATAACGTGCCGCCATGCAGATGGCTTCTTGGTCGAGTGGTTACTAAACATCCCGGAGGAGACAATGTCACTCGTGTAGTCTCTTTACGAACGAAAAATAATTGTGAAATCAAACGGCCAACGTCTAAACTGTGTATTTTGCCAAGGGCCGATTGATCATAGTTTTACTATTGTGGTTTTTAGGATTTGTATGCAGTTTGTTATTGAAAATGTTTACCTGCAAACATTTATTATTATTTTTATGTAATGTTATCATTGTACACCCCCACCAAGGTTTACTCATGCAGTTTTTTGATATTTTCACGGTGGGCGGTTGCCAAATTTTATTAAGGTCAAATTTAATTTGCCCTTGGTGGGCGGTATGTATAAGTGTTTATGTGTAATGGAAAGTTTCATACCTTAGAAACTAGATGGCGCTGCGGTCAAGTTAGATCGCGCCAACGACTTGTGCGTGTCATCTAGGTACGGTGAACGGCGATCGTTTATTTTTGTCTTCGGGTTGGTACCCAATAAAACGAGTACTTACCACTGACCAAATCTTTTATTTGTACCTTCGTGTACAAAGTTATTACATAAATCATTAAGTAGCAAATTACTAGGGTAAGTAGTCCTAAGTATGTTACCGTCACGTTAAGTTGCTCATATCAAAAGCGTTCAGTTAAAACTGAAGCTAAACCCACTTGGAGTGAGTTCTCAAGCAAGTACTCGTAATGCGTTCAAGTTACAAGCGCTAGCGTTTGTGTAACTTTTCGACTCTACTCTTAGATTTAGGGGTTCCTACGCCTCTATTTGGAACTACTTGTATTGTAAATACTTCGAAGGAGATGGGGGGGACTGTCACAGCGAAGAATAGCATCACGCTAATATATAAATGCGAAAGTTTGTCGCTGTGTGCGTGTATATGTTTGTTACCTATTTACGTCAAAACGGCTGAATGGATTTGGATGAAACTCGGAATGGAGATAGCTTATTTCCCGGAACAAATATGAGCTACTTTTTGTCATCATCATTATCACCGTTTTTCATCATCACGCGAGTGAAACCGCGGGACGTACCTAGGACATTGATAAAAATAGCTTAGGTGTTTGTAGGCACTGTTACATAAGTTTTTTTGATTGCGCTCACTTGTAACTTAAGCTTTGCCATTTAAGTGCTGTACTTAACAATGTTTGGATTCGACGTTACGACGTAAATGCAAGGAAAACACGCCGCCCCTTTGAAAGTAACTTAAAAGAAACCTGGGATACTATTCTTAAAGCTTCGATAATATTATGCGACATTTTATCACAGTGTATAAATATCGTGGGACTTGCTAGAATCAGATTAGACCCGTAGCAGGGACTCTTATTCTACCAAAATAAATCACATGAATTTTTCTCATATAATATTGATAGAGTATGACTTTGTAGGTTATCTATGGCCAATAAACACTTATTATTAAGCCGTTGGTTCTCTTATAATCATTATATAATATTTTAGTGTTGAAATGGCACATGTCCCGTTTCTATTAAAAAAAAATATATTACTGCAGGTAACAAGACCCATAAAAATATCAAAATACAATAAAAATAAGTCCAGATATATAATTAAAACGTCCAGTAACAGTACAATAAAAAAAACATTTTGTTTTTGTTCCCATAATAGTAACAAGCCAAAATTTTGATTGGTGCTCTTTTGGGAATATACTAGGTGCTAATTTCATAGGTGCTCAAAAAATTGGTGCTCAATAGGGAATACCCCAAATTATTTGCTGTATTTAGTTTGCACTATTATCACGCCAATTTTTACTCTTATAAACATTACCGCTTTTACGATAGATTTTATAATAAAATGTGAGAGCTTAAAGTAAAAGCAAACTTTTAATCTATATTAGAAATCACTACAAGCAAAACGTGAGAAATAAAAAAAATACATTGATGTACACTGGACAGCCCCCTTAATGCATATTTACCATTATACAATAGCTCGGCTTGTAGCACATTTGTAGAACAAGGAGTCACGTTTCAAATAGTTTGTCTGAAGTCAACTTAGATGGCACTTTGGCTGGTATTGGGCTCCATGTTTCGTCACAAACCGCGCATCCAGATATTCAAAGAAAAAAAAAAGAAAAAAGAAATAAACATTTAGATTCATACTGTTAAATTAAATTTGTTACACAATTATACTATAACCTGGATTGAAACGTAGACCATTATTATTTATCCCGAAAACATGTGACCCTTGCGGTACACGGGTAAAATCACGGAGTGCAACTAGTATAAAATATGTATTACTTTTGTTATACTTTGGTGCACTCATAAAAATAACGATAAAATGATATAACCATCATAAAAGCAAAAAAAATATCGCATAGCACAAGAATAAGCTCTCAGGAAAAATTTCCCTCTTGCGTTCGTTAAGTGAGCCAGCGATACTTTATAGACTTAAGAAAATCATGTCGGCAGTTAATTACGTTATTTTTTACTTTTTAAATTATAATTAACAAGGTTTTTTTAATTGCCAGGGGAATTCTCACGTTAAAAAATAAATCAAAGAAAAACTCCGTCGAAAACATGAAACAGGTGATTTATTCCAAGTTAATAGCATTTTCTATGTAATTTTTTAAACGCATGGCGACGTTGGCTAATGCATAGATTACACGTGCTTCGTACTTCTCATTAGTAGGTACTAATCGGTTGAAATGTATATGATACTTGTTGTTTTTTAAACAGGATCGGATTCTATTCACTTGCACTAATACTTACTAATACTAAGCACGAATGTGTAAGTTTATACGACAGATATCAGTACTAAGCATTAGTACGAATCCAGTCATTAGTCTGTCCCTGCCAGAATCTGTGTTCCTCGATAAGTACAATTATGGGTGCCTTCTAATCCATCGTCAGGTTTTTTCTTGGCAATAGTTTTCCGTTCTAGATGAAGTCGAACTCAAAGAAGAGAAATCGAGTTTTACTGATTCTTTTCTAAATCGATCGTTTCGATTTTTACAGCAAACGAGCAATCGAGCATTTATTCGCTGAATCAAACCAATCATCATGGAACAAACGAGTCCGCTCCCTATGCATGTGAGAACGAATTCTAACTCCAGAGAAAACGCTGCCTTAGAATTTACAGTGCACGCCATGAAAACGTACACACATTAGCTGATTCGAAATACTAATAAAAAGCACACTCGAGTGGTCCGTGAGCGAGCAACGTATTCACGAGGCGATCCCACACAATGACGTGAATTTGCCTTAAAATGTGGCGCGCGCTTTACGCCCGGGATACGTGACACATTTTAAATTTCGAACGTCGTCGTGTTTGACTTTCATTGGCCGTTTCAACCTTTTATTTTTCTTGAATTTCATTGGCAGCTTATTTTGGTTACTTTTTATTCCTTTGCAAATTCATAATAATTATATGACAGTGATTATTTACTATGTATAAGTATAATGTATATCTACGAACTTGTAATAAGATTGATTGATTGATTGATTGATTGATTTTTATTGATTTAGTAGGAATACTTAATAAGAATATCTAGTCGAATTAAGTTTTTTTTTAATTCTACTGTGCGACAAGACGAGCTAGACGTGATGTGACAAATGTGACATCTCTTGATAAGAGATGTCACATTTGAACACTGAATTGTGGTCTTTCCGATCTGGAATTTTAACACAAATTGTTCAAAGATCTAATTGAATGTAATAACAAAACCAATAAAAGCCAGTACTTGTCTACTATTTACTTACAATCCATCATTATTCCAAACAGGTTATAATAAACCGTAAATAGGCCACGATTCCGCTGTCATTTCCACCAAAAAACGCCAGCTATCTCGTCATGTTTTTCATTTCCACCCGTCGAAGTGCTCGTTTTAATCCGTGCATTTATTTTAACTTACGGCGGTGTGTAGGGGGTTCGTGCCCCCGCATAAATGCAGCCCCTTCGATAAAACATCCCTTCTGGATAAATACGGTGCATGAAGTACCCCCTATACTAGGTACTTGTACTGAAGCCGTGTACAGACTGTGCAACCTCATGCAAGCAAAACCTCATTTCTAAAGCAACGCGATGACACTAACATAGGTAACAGTAAAAAAAAAAGCTTTTTGTTTAAAATACTACAAAACTTCTCCACCCCGCCTAGCACGCGAGCCGTGATAAAATTATATCCACTCTATATTTTCCCCGCGAAAACGTGTCAGTCCATATTCTAGCTTTATCACTTTCCCGCGCGGGGAAAGACTAATTAGTCCTCGGCGCGTGCTACGGGCTGATCGTCTTGAACGCCTTGGAGGAGTCAGTTTTCTATCCCTGCCTATGGGCATTTTAGCGGTAGGTACTAAAAACGTTTAGGACATAACTGCACTTGCTTACCTCTTTAAGCCGCCATATATTTCCGCCTTTTCCACTGACCTCAAAAAAGTACGCTGGACTAAATATTGTCTAGGAAATGACAGTTTTTTTGTGCCGATTTGAAGTATGAAGTCCAGCGTACTTGTAATATAGAGGTCAGTGGCCTTTTCCCTTGAAAATAACATATATAATTAATAAATTTATTGAACTTAATTAATTTTAAGTATTATGTTTATCTTAGTAAAAAAACAGAATTTAATTCAGCAATGTTTGTGTTCGAGTCATCATCAGCCCGGAGACGTCCACTGCTGAACGAAGGCCTCCCCCTTAGACCGCCACACTGTACGACAACCTGCCATTTGCATCCACCAGTTGCCCGCGACTTTTACAATGTCGTCGGTCCACCTAGTGGGAGGCCTTCCTACGCTGCGTCTTCCGGTTCGCGGTCGCCACTCAAGAATCTTTCTTCCCCATCGGTTGTCAGTTCTTCGAGCGAGTGTTCGAGTAACACAACATATTTATTGATTCTGAGGCAAAGTTCTCCGGGTCAGTTTAGAAATGCTTTTAAGTTATACAGTTAGTTATAATGTATAGGTAATTAGTGATACCGTACCCTTAATAACAGAATAGATGTTCGCCTTTCAATACAATAATTAAAGCTCCAAATATTTCAAGAATAGAATCTGCTGGCGTTTGGCTATTTGTACACGTAACTAAGTACACACATTTTTGAAGACATCAGTATCAACACCTGTTGTGTTACATTTTACAAATTGTATTGCACATGATCTGTACGCAGCTTTAGATGCTTACAGAGGATTTATTCAGCAGAAAAAATGATAAAAAGCAGCGAGGACCGGCTTTAAATAAAAATAAAACGGCTAAATAAAAACGGTTAAATGTAAAACGGTAAAAAACGGTCGCTTTGTGAACGTCCGTTTAATGAGTGACCGTGATGCTGCTAATTTTGTTTTGAATCTCTTTTAAAGGGAAATACATTTTTGAATAGCGTAAGTTACTAGCAATTAAAAGGCAACATAATATCAGATATAGGTCTACGTTTGGCCACCAACTACCCTAGTGGTAAGCGACGGTGTGGCCGAGGATGGAACACGTCGAGCTAGAATAAATCTATTTATTCTAGCCTTGAAGAGGCGCAGATTATAGTTATCTGGAAATAGGGAAGACAGCAATGAGTTACATTACTATGAAGTACGAATCAAGAACGTTGACCCAAACCGGTGCGTACGGGTTTTTAGAATGTCCACGAGGAATGGGTGGTAGTGTGCCATTCTTCTACTTGTCCTATAGTGAAAGGGAGAAAGAAGGTGGAATAAGACCATGAAGATCTTGCCCACACTCGCCGTTTATTTTTTCTGTAAATATATTTTTTCTCAAAGAAAAACATCATATGTTTAAAGTATCGAGTCCAAAAGGGCCTTCTTTAATTGTACCGTAAGCGAGGGGTTCAAGCTGCCCAAGACGAAGACAGGCTTTATTTCAGATGAGCATACTCTACTTTTCACACCTTCTGCGACACAATAAAAAGCCAGGGCTCCATAAATTAAAATTGGACCAAAACCGTCGTTTGTTTCACATTCTTTGTCAACGCACCTTTTTTTTGAGTTCTGCTTATGGTGGCCAGTTCGATTTCGAACAAACCTCTTTACAATGCCATTGAGGCATTTTTTTACTTAGATTTTTCCACTTATCAATTTCCACACGAATTTGACGTTCCAAATTAAAATCACTTTATTCCTTAGGGAGTTTCATACTACTTTACATCCCTTAAGAGATAATGCTTTACTTTACGTTGAGGTTGCATAATATTTTGTAATTGGGCATTGTCGAGCAGGTGGTGTGAAAAATTATTTATCTATGAATATGCGGAAACTCTTAAATGGCTCTTAAATAGTTTCTAAATGTTTAGTAATTAAGTATGTTATTTTGTCGCTGTTAGTTTCCCGAATAAAATAAAATAAAATAAATAAATAGAGACTTCGAAGCCGACAAGTTTGCCTGCCAACAGACCTTTCATCAGTACCACACACATTCAGTGAAAGCTAATTTCTACTCTATTTGTGTAACAGTGCATACATATTCCAACGTACCATTTCGCTCGTTAACGCTACGCGGCGGCCCCGCCGGCGCGCCTATAGTCATTGAGGCACGGGTACAACTGACCGCGCTCCAGGTCTTAACACCTACACTTCACAGAGCAGGGCCTGCGTAGAGAATGGAACTTCTAACATGGATGGTATGTTTTGACCCTCGACGCCAGTAGACAAGGAGGGGCTAGACCTAGAAATAAGTTGCTCTTTTTAAATAACTTTTCGCATGTTGATAACAGTTAAACCAACTACCGGTAGCAAAGTTTTCCCAAAAAGCTATTTTAATTAAATAGTTTTACGACATGTGTATAATAGTCGGGGAGCCGGAACGCGATACGTTTACGAGCAGTCCTTTGTACGAATGTACGCCGCCGGCTCATTTACTCGCATCCTTTATTGTAGGTATCTAGCTTTAACTGCCGCGTACGAGTACCTAGCTGTAAAGACGGCCGGCGACTGCTTACTCTAATAGAGGGTATAGCCAAAATCACGATAGCACGAATTCGTTCTCACCATGTTCTCACTGACCGATCAAACTGACAGCTTACAGAGACAGTTTTCGGTATGGTTCACAAGATGGCGCTTAGACACGACCGACGCTTTAAAACAGGGAGTCAATGTCAATGTTGTTTTCATGTCATAAAAAAGCAAACGACAATGTTGAGGAACAATCATCACCATCGTCAGCCTGGAGGCACACACTGCTGAACAAAGGCCTCCCCCTTAGACCGCCACACTGTACCATAATCAACCAATCAACCACCAACCGTGGAACCATAACCATATTTAAATAAGGCACTAATAGTAGTTGATTCCTCAAAAAAGGCTAAGCTGCAGCAATTGTGTCGCCATCTATCGAATCAAATAGAATTATAGCAATAAAAGCTAGGATAACTTGTAAAAAAGTCAAGCAAGAAACTGCTTATACAATACACACAATTAAGTGAGCAGTAACTAATTGACATGTAAATTGTCAATTTATCAATAAATTACTCATAACTTGTGCGCCGATTGCGTTAGTTGCGATGCAAGAATTTCGCGTCTATTGGCAACTTCCTCTCTGACATTATAGTTTTATCCGCAACAGTAACAACGCACAAAGTAGCTATAAACTGAGCTATAAACTAAAAAACTCGTTCAGCACAGCGCATAAACACACTACGCCAGTTGAAAGAAAACATCGTAAACGGTTACAAGTCAAGTAGGTAACATTGGTGGTCAAAGTCATAAACGTAGCGGTTTTATTTTACTTTATTTACCACAAAATAAAATAACATACATAAAAAACTAAAATTAAACCTAATTACAAGCTTATTTGTTACAAGTTTTGTTGTGTTTAAATCCACTAACCCGCTCCTGCTGATCTGCGTACTACATAGTAGAGTATGGCCCCAACATTCTTAGAGAGCATCTGGGGGGCTAAAATGGCCGCATTGGCTGTTCTCAGTAGAGATATGTCAAAGGCTAATGTGGTGATTACGATCTTTTGGTTTTTTACAGCTGTCAGAACGCTTTTAGGTTATTTGTATAAGCATATGCAGCTTATTTGTATAAGCATATGCAGCTTATTTACTATATAAGCAAAGGCACCTTATTTTTATAAGCATAGTCATAATCAGCCTTTTTAATAGCCCCTGCTGTATTTAGACCTGCCCTCGAAAGGCGATTGGGCCGTATCTACCACGCTGGCCCAGTGGCGGGTTGGTGGATTCACATACGCCATTGAATTTATTCACCGGACGTATGCAGATTTCCTCACGCGGTTTTCCTTCACCGAAAAGCCAGTAGTATAAAAATCCGTACATAAACTCCAAAGAGCTTATGGGTCACGATTTCAATCAAGGGGTCTCCCGATTAGGCTACCACCACTGCTTATTTGTATAATTTGTATAATAAATGTAATTTATATCATTTTTCAAACCGACTAACATCGTCATCATCATCCATATCAGATAGTGTCCCCATGTACAGCTCTAGATTTATGTTTATGGTAGTATCATCATCACCAGCATCAACCCGGAAACGTCCACTTTTGAACGAAGGCCTCCCCCTTAGACCGCCACACTGTACGACAACCTGCCATTTGCATCCACCGGTTGCCCGCGACTTTTACAATGTCATCGGTCCACCTAGTGGGAGGCCTATGATATGGCCTATGGTAGTATGAGTTAACAATAAAAAAGTAAATAAGTATTATAATATACCTTCCCCGCCGGGTCTCGTGCCCTGGGCCGCGGGCGGAAGTCCCGCCGCCTCCCCATCCCAATCAGTGACAGTCACTTATTGAATTTTGTTGTGCTCGCGTCGAGTTTCAATAATTCCGATCTCCCAGGAAACTTTATCAATTTCCGTACCTGAAACATAATATCAGGACTTTTGGAGGAAATAGAAGCATTTTTCAGCGGTTCAATCGCTTGGAGACGTTTTTTTTTCAATGTTATTGTTTGTTGGGTGGTTATATCTTTAGTTGGATCGTAGCGTAGCCTTTTTAGTAAAACCTCCGAGGATTTTTTAATGGGTGCTATCTTAAATAACCTGGATGTGGCTCTATACAGGGTTACTGGTAACTCGACGTATTGCCGGCAGGACCAGATAGGGGAGCTAACATACATCAAATTTAAGCCCACCTATGTATGGGCGAAAGTTAATAGTTTTCGAGATATTTAAAATTAAACAATTTTTGTTGTAGGATTTTACAGAAAAAAATAGTTTTTTGGCATTAATCATAAAAATTTACCATTTTTTTTAAAAAAAAGCTTACTTATCACATTCTAAATATTTTATTGCTTTTTAAATCATTTTCCGTAATTTTTTTGTTATTTTACCTAGCTGATCTCGCCGGGAATACGTCGAGTTACAAGTAACTGTATCACCAGATAACGAGTTGTTACGTTTTATAATCTTTGCTGTGTAATTTTTGATGTTAACAATAAAGAGTTATCAAACGAGAGAGTTTTGGTTTTAAAGATTTTCCACCGTTATCAGAAAAGGGTGGTTTATTATTATTATTATTTAATTCTTTATTGCACACATAAATACATTAATGTACAAAAGGAGGACTTAATGCTAAAGCAATTTCTACCAGTCATCCCCGCGGTTAAAGAGATGGGGATGTAGGCGCACAAAATAAATTATTGTTAAGAACAAATACAGTAATTACATCCATTGGTTGGTCCATTGGTTTCCATTACTATGTACTTATAAAGCGATATATTACTTATATTAAAAAAAAAAATCCGTAGCAGAATAGAATAGATATGGTACATTGCATAGTTCTATTATAAATAGATAAATCCTATTATCATATTATTGTCATTTTTTTTAACTACTATTATAACTTTGTAATGACAATAAATCTTTTTCTTTTTGGAGTGTAATTGCAGGTATGAAAATGTACTCGCACCTCATATTTGTACACCTTTGTGGTAAAAACATGATGATCGTTACTAATGTTTTAAGATCTTCACCTGTTACACATGTTTTGACGAATAAACGTATCTTTATATTAAAAAAATATAATTGCTTCACATTTAGCGTTCGGTTTCGTGTCTGTAAGTATATAAAATGTACAAGTTTTTAAATGTACCTAAGTATTTCAAAACCACTCTATTAGAAGAAGGAAATCATCATGAGAAGATGTGTGTTTTTAAGACAATTTATTAACCAATGAGCTCTTTGTAGTTTATGTACGGCTTTTCGCTAAAGGATAACATCAAACCTGTAAAGTCCGGAGAAGGAATAACGGGATATAAAATAAGGAGAGCCCACCAACCCGCATCTGGACCGTGATGATTCGAGGGTAGGCCTATGGTCGGCAGTGTACTACGAACTGATTATACAATGAATCATTCACAAATGCGACAGTCACAACTAGATCGCAAGACTGAATGTTTCGCCTCACTGCCAATTACAGCGGAGATGTTACTCGGCGGGAGGTGGCGCTGCGAGCGTGGACTCAGAAATATACACGTCCTTGTTATAGCAGCGCTGACTCGGCGGTCCGGCCACCTGGCTTCACACGACACGACTTTTCTTTGAGAAAACTACATTAAGTATTTCGAATACGCAATGAAAGGTGTATAAAAGAACTGCACAAGTACTACTACTCTAGCTATCGCCATACTTTTCTAACAAAACCAGATTCGAAGAAGAAAGAAAGAACCGGGAGTTTTTGGAGGCAATATTTTTAAATGACCATTGATTGGAGCTACTATGTTAGCGGCCCAGAGCCTTGCTTTGGTACTTCAAGGAGCTGGGAAGGTCGGGAAGGCGCTGGCGGAGGGAATGCACAATAGAAAAGAAAGAAAGAAAGAAAAATGATTTATTTTGTAAGATCATTAACGTAGGTACTAATATAACTAAGTAAAGTTAATTACAAATAAAATAAAATTAAAAGTGATGTATGTTACAATACACTCTACGCGGTTCGTCAGTGGAGAACTTATCGCCTCTTCATTTAATAAGAATACCAGTGAGAATCTAATTCCCTCAATTTGCACTGTGTTTTCCAGTACATAAGACATATTCGTATTTATTAATTTTGTTTCCATTTTGACCAAATCATACGTCATTACGCCTTATTAATAAAAGTGGAGAACCTTCTGAATAGTTACTCCCATAAAATCATAATATTAATAAGTCTTTATCCAACGAGCTAAAGTTTGATAGAAATAAAAACAGTTAAACTATCTCGAAGCTAATCCCCATGAGATTAAAATGGGTTCCTAATTCCAATATTTGATAATATAGCCTGTTGAAAATAACACGTAAATCGTTCGCTGTAAGGATTCTTTCCGACTAGCGTGTAAAAATGCCGCGTCAGGCAGCGCGCGGTCTCTGACTTATTGCTATTAAATTGAACGCGACGACTTTTTGGAAACTCCTTCAGTTCCCGTCTGCGCAGATTTCCTCTTTTGATCTATGGGCAGAAGGCTGGCGAGTGGCATATTTTGCTGGTTAAAAGATTGGGATCTAGGCGTCAAGTCTTTTTACTTTTTATTTCAGCACTATTTCTCGTAGGTTTATTTACTTTCAGTGAGAGCGTCAACTTCGCAAGTACCACACCTTTGCCAGTTATTCAACTGCCAAGCAGTGCAAGCTTCGCTGTGTTTTGGTTTGAGGCAATGTTACTAGAAAAAATACTGGGCATAATGAGATTTGACATCAAACCCAGGGTAACGAACGCAGTGCAGTGCGGCGTAGGATTTTGTTCGCAAGTTTAGAATTCTAGCACTGGTACTGTTATAAGGAGGCGTTATGTTTTCCAGGCGGACGTCTTGCTTTTCTCGTCACTTGATGGCATTTAAAAAAAATACTTTGTACGTTTATATTTCATAATAACTTTACCAGCCGATTACAATTATGTTTTCGATGTAAATATCAGAATAAGTTAACTAAACCCTCCACTTAACCTGTTATAGTAATTGAAACATGCATAATGCATATTCCCTATTTCTTTTCGGGAAATTTATGCAAGGTTCCTCATGTTTTCCTGCAATGCACAGTAATTTTGAAACCCGTATGTAAATTCATAAGAACTAAATGGATACTGCCTGTTGTTTTTAACTAGCTTTCTACTTTATTTGAGTTACTCGTGTAGTGTACTTTTGAAACCAAACCTGGAGCGATCGATCCATTTGTTTACCCCATCCCAAAATGACGGATAGCCTTAAAGGAAACATCGCCAATTGAAGGTACTCCGATATTGTTGACTTTACTGCCGCCTCCTTCAGGGAATTCATAAAAATGTTTAGTTTTACGATCAGTAAAATAGAGCGAGGTTTATTAGCGTTTAGCTGTTTACCTTCCCGGTTTACTTTTGCTTATCTTAGCTGAGATTGCTCACGGAAATATGTTCGTATAGGCTGAGTGGCCAGCCCTAGTGTCAGCGTTAATTTGCCGCCCGAAAGCCTCTGGTATGACTTGACGATTGTGGTTACAGACATAGAACAATACAGAATAAACAACGGGGACCAACAATTTACAGTGTCATCCGAACCACGGTAGCGCTCAGATACATAAAGCCATTCACAGTCACCCATCCGGAGACTGATCGGCTCGGCCTTTGCGTAACATCGGTGATCTTTCTTTTTTATATGGTCCACCCAGTAGGGGGCTTCCTACACTGCGTCTTCCGGTTCGTGGTCGCCCCTCCAGAACCTTTGTTTCCCATCGGTTTTCAGCAATACTACGGTACTTGCATCTGCAATGTAATTACATATTACGTAATAGGATACTCAAAATACATTTATACCTAGTTACCAAAGCATTACAGTCCAATCAATTATTGAAACATGATAATGCGGTTTAAACTAATGGTTAATGGTTTAAACTAAATTTAGTGGTTACGTAATTATACAACGTACAGGGCAGACAAACCTGAAACTCAATTAAGTGCCCCCATACCACTGAAACCAACTACCTTACACGTATTTTGTAATAACTGTTGTTTAATCTGGGCCCTTTGGTAGTAACTATGTCATACTCTGTGTTGTTTTACTCTATAACGATAATTTTCATTCATTAATAACGTAAGGGTGATAATGGTATCATTTGACTAAATCTTTGGGGACCAAAATGCTCTGATACCTACCTGTACATTCCCATAGAATATTGAGATGGGTTGTTATGATAGAAAACAGAATTTCGTATCGCAACGAATAAATACATTGTCTCTATTTTTAAGATTTATAATGTACGCTTTAAAAAAAAAATACAACCGACTTCAACTTCGAATACCTGGATGACATCTTCATATTTTCTAGTAACTTTTATTTAAAAACCAAACTACTGTACCGATTACGAAATATGGGCCCACCTCTGAACGATTACCTTCCAAACAAAAAATAAACATTAAAATCAGTTCATAATTGGCGGAGTAATCGCGTAACAAACAAACAAAACAAAAAAAAGATACAGTCGAATTGAGAACCTCTTTTTTTGAAGTCTGTTGAAAATGTACAGTTATACAGTCATGATCAATCAACTCCGATTATAGTTGCGATCATATCCGGTCGTACCTATTCGAGGATTGAAAACTGCCAATATCTGAAGAAGAAAGCGTGACAGGCTCTATTTCATTCCTTGAAAAGGGTCACCTTACTTAATAAATATTTTTTTGAAAAAAAAAAACAATATCTGAATTCTGGACTATACCTTTTTTTTATACAATCAAGTGACGAGACGAGCAAGGCGTTCGCCTGGTGGTAAGCATCACACCTGCCTCTAATAGTAGCAGTGCTAGAATTGTAAACTTGCGAACTCAATCCTGCGCCGCACTGCACTGCGCTCGTCACCCTGAAATATTAAATGTTAAATCTCTTCATACCCAGTAATTTATCTGGTAACATTGCCCTTCAAACCGGAACACAGTAATGCTTGCACACTACTGCTTGGCGGTTGAATAACTGGCAAAGGTGTGGTACTTCCCCAGGCGGACTCTGCAGTAGACTCCTACCACTACAAAAAACCTTGTACAACCTTGAAACTAAAAAGTATGAAATAATATTTTAATTACTTCAAAGCAAAGAACATTAAAGGAAAATCGTCGTAATTATTAATACTTATATACCTTTAGCAATTTATAATCAGGTATTTTTGGAGTCTATGCCAGCCAAGAAGTTTAAACAGCGCTTAAGCTGCGTACTTTATTTCTGTATTGCTTAAAGAAGTTAAATGTAACGTTGTTAACGACATAAGTAACGATGTTAAAGTAAGGTCCTTAAAGTGGCCTTGCCAAAACTTATGTTTGGTGATTCCTCTCACTCTCTCTCTTTCTCCGCATCTCTCTCCAAAAGCAACTCAATAAAATTTACAGTATATTTTTCTTTTGTATTGAAAATATTATAGGTATTCATTCATTGGCAAAGCAGATTTATCTAAACGTTAAAATCGCTGTTTTATCAAAACAACCGATGAATAATGGTCGGATTCGGCTATTAATTATTAAGTTTGGGGTCTAACATCTAAATAAAATAGAGATTTATTCATTGCGTCCCGTTTTCAGACGGTTTATTCTGCGTAATTAATCCTCCATTAGTTTTATTTTTCACGGCCAAGGACGAAGTAAATCATGTGCTGATAAACAACCGCTACACTTATCTATTTAAGTCGACTTTGGCAGATACTCGATAAAAAACATGTACTCGTAATTTTAGATATAAAATTATCATCATCATCAGCCCGGAGACGTCCACTGCTGAACGAAGGCAAACCCCTTAGACCGCCACACTGTACGACAACCTGCCATTTGCATCCACCGGTTGCCCGCGACTTTTACAATGTCGTCGGTCCACCTAGTGGGAGGCCGCGCCTACGCTGCGTCTTCCGGTTCGCGGTCGCCACTCAAGAACCTTTCTTCCCCATCGGTTATCAGTTCGTCGAGCGATGCGGCCTGCCCATTGCCACTTCAACTTGCAAACCCTGCGAGCTATGTCGGTGACCTTGGTTCTTTGGCGAATGAATATCTTCGTTCCGGATTTTATCGCGCAAAGTAACTCCGAGCATAGCTCTCTTCTAGATATAAAATACATGACACTTATTCAATATGGCAAAGCAGCCACGCCAGACAAAAAAAAACGTTGCTCGTGTATTTTTAACCCCCGACGCAAACAGAGGGGTGTCATAATGTGTATAAGTCTGTCTGTGGTTTTGTGGCTCCCAAACAAAATAATCAAAATTGGTTCATCTCAATTTTTTTATTTTTGTTTTGGTGACTTGATAGGTATATTATTTCTTAGTTATATACCTAACTCCATAACTCAAGAGAGTTGTTTTTATTTATTTATTTAATATTACATATAACCTACACCACTCCATTCACCCTAAAAACCGGAAGGTGTAAAATGCCTTTTATATAAAGTTAATTAAAAATCATACTTTGTCATCATCGACAGAGGCCTGTACACCTTACAATAAAAAATATATATAAATCAACACGCAGATGACACCGCGGGATGCGGCTAGTTTTCATTTAGTTTATTGTTCAAGTACTTCGTAATTCCGGCAAATGTTCATTCCTCCTAGACCCTCTATGTGTATACACTCGCTGCCCGAGTGGGTGTTTCCCGATAATTATAATCTGAGTGTCTTCAAGTCGCGAGTGAATCGGTTTCTTCTAGGCAAGCGTGCTCCATCGTAGACTGCATCTTCGTTTTACATCAGACGAGATGGCACTCAAACGCAAGCCTATTAAGTTAAAAAAATATATAAATATTTATAACGCGACACCAAATATCTACACTGACTTCTTTTAACCCAACAACGAGCTCCAACATAACGAGAGCTCAAAATTTTAGCAACAAAATTAAACGTTCTGTATCACATCATTCAAGGATTCCTCTAGGTCATTAGGCAAAGGAAAACGGTCATTAAGCCGACGGCATAGAGTTGATTAATCGTTGCCAAAGCGAGGCCGCAGGGTGGCCATAAATAAAAATAAAATACGGCCTGTCGATGTTATTCGGTATCTTTAGCTTTAATTCTGGAGGAAAACGCCGTAAAGAGGTTTGTAAGAGGTTCGAAATGAGGGCCTTCGCACACCATATTTTTGTCGATTTGACTTGAATTTATTTGTGAACAGTGACTTAGTAAGTGGTAAGCCTAAGTGTTATAGCTGTTTAACTCCTCGAAGGTAATTGGCAGGTTCTCCAATGTTATTGCCACTTGCAGTCAAACATTCAAAGATTGACAAGTAGACTTTAATGATCCGGGCGTATTCCAAAACCCGCCTTCTGTCACTTGTGTTGTCACTCTCATCTATACAGCAGGCTAATCATGTAACTGTTCGGGATCGCGATTCGGATCGCGATTTGTCATAATTGTCGCTTGTCACTGTCACAGCTTCACGATATCACGGAGGGATTTCTCTCACTATTGCTATCGAACGAATGCATTGATTTCCTAATTATGTTTAGCAAATCCGTCGGTTTTTTGGCGTTTCGTCCTGCCCTGCAGGGTCAAATGAGAGTTGGCAGTGACAGTGACAAGTGTCAATTTTTGACAACTCATATCCGAATCGCGATCCCGGAAAGTTACATGATAGTTCCGCTGGATTGATTTAAGAGTGATGTATGCAAATAAGTGAGAATTGAATAGAAAGAATATTGCATACTCTAGAATAGCCAGACTAGTAGAACTATCTACTTAAGTGATGCAAAATGCAACGTATGGACCACTGAAGAGAGAAGTGAATAGAACGGAAATGTGACGGGCCGCGCTAGCCGGCATTAAGGGGGCGACTAATGCCAAAAGTAAGTAAAAGGTGTATTTTTAAACACGTAGTTTAATGATAAAGAACGTAAATATTCAATTTAAAAAAAAAATACAGTTAGGGGAAAAACCTAAAGAAGCCGAGTAACCGAATAGAATTTTGCAAAATAATCCTGTTTATTTAAAAAAAAAAATACAAATTACCAACAAAAAAAAAACCTGTTTTAATTCAAATGCTCTAAATTATCAGCGACAGCACCACATTATTTTTTACGAATTACATAGCCAAACTAATGTTTTAGCACAGTAGCCGTTTTTTTTTTTTATTTCATGCCTACATTTTGAATAATTAAATAAAACCCCACCTAAATTGCTCAAAGCAGCCATCATCATCATCAACTGTATCATGCGATTTTCGACTCTAAACTAATGCAAGACGCGCGGGTGAAATCTGTTATTTTTCTGGCATTAGTCGCACTCTTAAGTGTAAATGCGCTTAATGTAAATTCTACCAATATACATGCTTTTAAACAAAGAATACTCAACAAGACAATTTAAAAAGATGCGTAGGAAACCCAACCACATTGCATCGTATTAATTAGACCAATTTTAATCTGACATTTTGAGCATTTTACTTCAAATGCGCGACCAATGATTGTCATTTTTTCGTCGTAGTTTCTGTACAATTAGAAACTGAAGAAACTGGCGATAGCGGTTTTTTTTATACAATTGCTTTACAACATTGTTTTGACAGCCGTTCTACCTAAGAAGTAGGGCTTTCGCTTTTCTGTGGTATGGACGTTGCAGCTTGTGATCTGGGAAAGACACTCATTTGTTTGGGAGAGCTACAGACTCCTATATACACTAGTGAAGTGACATTATGACACTTCAATTCTAGGTTTTTACTTCTAAGGCCCTGAAGCTTTAATAGTGACAAAACTTCGCACATTAGTCGATTTTGTCATACTGTAACACACAGATGATAAAATAAGTTAAAATCTGAATACTTAGAATAAATTGTTTCTTACACTGCCGAGTCGACCCGCTACGGTGTGCGAAGTCAATCAATTTGGGATAAATATCGCTCGCTTTTAGAGTGGCTAATTGGAATATTATGATGATGAAGACATTTTGCTAACAGGCCACATTTCACTTTGATGATAGATTGAGGGACTAATACCGTATTTTCAGGCGTATAAAAGCCATATTTCTATCGTATAAATAGTTTTTGATCTATAAAGCTTTGCTAGCCGCTTTCACTAGATTAATAAAGATTGGTTCATGGATTCACTTTTGCTTGCTCTTACTTTGTAAAGATCTTTTATTTGTGCGGTTTAGAGCATAGAGGTAGGAACTAGTTCCTACTTCTATGCTCTAAACAGGAACTAGTGTAGGAACTAGTTCCTACCTCTATGGTTCAGAGTATAAGTATTCGCGAATTAATGATTAAAAATGGTGGTGTTTTATTCATTGAGTGTTGAATTACATGCACGAGTGTGGGCAAGTGATATAATGTGGTGAAACGTGTCTTTTCGTGTTGTTTTCAAAACTCCGTAAAAGCTCATAGTAAAGTCGCCACAACTTTACTGGGGCATGACTTGGACTTGACTATGACTAATTTCGTGTGACTAGCTGTGATTTCATGACATATTTGACTTGATGATACTATAAAAACTTGAATACACACTCACTGGGAGAATGCACAAAGTGCGATGCCAAAAACTTAAAAAAAAACAACGAAGATAATATATTTATAACGGAGCGAGATCAAATTTTTGTCGAGTTATTCAGTCCATTTTTGTTTGTCTGTGGTCAGCGAGATATTATTTAGAGCGGGTAACACCGAATCAGGTTGTGTCATGGGGTCTTGTGGCGGATTTCACTGGATTATGGTGACAGCTATTTTACTTACTCTATGGTGACAGCTGCGGAACGTAGTGCACACGTGCAAACGTGTGCACTCATTACAATTGCAATTGCAATATTGTTTTTTTTTGTGAATGTAGGCTACCAAAATTGCAATAATGCAAACCCAGGTTTAAAAAAAAATCGCCAGGTGGCGCTCTAACCAGTGATGCTTAGACAATCAATATTGTGGCGTGAGGTAAAGAAGTCTGATGTAAGTTTTCCGACCTGTGCCTTGTTCAAGCCATGCGTGCTACATAAATGTTCGAAAGATAATATTTGAAGCGTTATATTTTTTCAGCGAGAGGTTAGAGCGCACTAACCGCAGCGGCCAACATTTCCCTCACGCCAATTAGCCGAGCGCAGCATCGCGCGGCAGCGAACCGACAATGTCTGAATTATTAATTTCAATTTTTCCGAGCGGCGAACTTGGCAACTCCTATTACGTACCGAGTTACTCGGGGAGTTTCACAGTGGAACCATCACCTTTTTAGTATAAACTTCAATTTTAATTCAGGCAAGTGCCTTTTCCAACTAAAGCAAAAGTCGGAACTAGGAAGATGAAAAACCAGGAAGAGTCAATTGCGGGCGCCGGCGACTAACTACCCATCTATATACCCAAAAATAAGATTATCTATACGGGGTGACATTGAATGAGGTTCCACAGACAAAACTTCTCGCAGATGGTGCCGGCGGCGGTCCGGATGTGGTAAAATCGAGTTTTCTGCTCTTGATGAGGGCATTGTCGATAATCTAGGCTAAGGAAAAATCATGCCTTGTTTTAAGAATCTATGCAGCTGTTGACGGCCTCGAAATAGATTTGTAGGTTAGATAGTTGTTTATGTTGAAGAGAGCTTTAAACGAGGCAAATAATTGCTGTACAAACCAGTACATGTAGATTCTCCCTGGTAATCCAAGTCTAAGGCGAAATAATTAAATTTTAGAAAAAAAAACCAACGATTTGTATGAGATAGACAGATGACTATGGCCGCATCAACGACGCGCTACCTAGCGGGAAAAAACGCAGAGTGGATCCCTATTCCGCTTCATCCACATTCGTAACTAAAAATTCATAACCATGCAACATGAACATGATGGCCATGATCTTAGAGTGTCATTCAACTCATCATAATAAACAACTTGCCCCATAAAACCAACCCTGAAAATGCGAAAACAAATCGGCTGTCCCATACAAAAATAGCTCATACGAAGAAAAAAATATGTATGGAGCACCTGACTTTATTCGCTATTTACGCGTTGATTTCGTTGCTAAATTTGTTCATTACTATAAGTTGAATGATCCTCTAAGGGGATCCTCCTTTTTTCTCTCATTTCGGTGAACTTTGTTACTATTGCGTTTTAAAAAAATAATTGAATGTGGTTTATTGTATTTCTTGATATTGTTCATGCTCATAGTTAATGCTATCAAAATATCTTAATTAACTTCTGAGATACACGAGTTTAAAATTTTGAATGGCACCGAAATAAAGCAGTCATTCACCGAAATGAAATAACTAGCCACGGAAACCTACCCCCCGAAATTAAAACCCGCCGAAAACCGAAGGTACTGAATTTTCACCGAAATGACATAATTTACAACCGAAATGATAAATCAATCCACTGAAATGAAACAATAATTCACCGAATTTCATAGCACTCACCGAAATGAGATGTTTTATCATTCCAGTGGGGGTTTTTATCATTTCTGTTGACAGTTAAGGCCACTGAATCAACCGAAATTAAATTCTAGGACAAAAATTAGCACTAAAAGAAAACGATATACTATAAGAACATAATGGATACTACACAAATTAACGTAGTACAAATAGCGCATTCTCTAATGTTAAATTAAATATATTAGCTCATTGGCGGTCAAGCTATACCAGTTCACGGAAATGAAAAGATAGTTGTCCCATGCCACCGATTTGAAATACTAGCGTTTTTTTCAGGGGTCACGCAGGCAAGCAGCGCATATTATCCCACGATAACCATTTAGGCGGCACTGGTACGTAGGTACTAAGCGCATGAACTAGCAGCTAGAGTTGTTCTGTGCAAAAATATTCTTGATACACTTTTACGGCCTTACTTAAAAAACTTTTCAACCGTTAGTCACTGCTTAAGATGCTCTGCCATCTTCTCTCTGACGTGAAGTTGCACGTGCTAGAAAAGGACAGAGAAGTTGAAGCAGTGACTAAGAGAATCGAGATTATTTTAGGTAAGGCCGCTAGTTACCGAAATGAAAGGGTAGATATTATTATAAAATTACTCTGTGGTAATGGTATCATTATTCACGATTTCAATAAAAGAAGCCATAAGCCTAAATAACCAATAGATTTTGTTGTACGAGGGAAATTACAGTGGAAAGTGTAGTGCGGACAGCCACCGAAATTAACAATTTGGGGCTTTACCATATTTTTTTTCCTAATTAACTGAAATCCTAATCAAGCAAAATTTTTGCCCCATATAGTAGAAAAAAAAATAGAACTGTCTATTAACGTTCTGCACTACCGATTTCATCCGTGCTGCGTAAATTTTGCTGTTGGGAAATCCACCCTAAGATGATTCCCATGAATTCAATGTCACCCTGTAGGACAATATAAGTGTAATAAATGCTTTAAAAAAAACAACCGATTAAAATTCGATTACCTGGATGACATCTTTTTCCAGTGTCTAGTTTCCAGCAGTAGTTGCTTGACAGAGTGTCCCCGGATCTTTAATGGGACGCATCTGGGTCCATTAACACTGGCTTCAATACCTCCCAGGAAAGCTTCCTGCTAACCTGAACAACAAACCCACCTGCGACAACGGCATCTACTCAAAACCCTTCTCAGGCTTTTTAGATAGATAGGAGCTCTACCTGCAACCATTCCAAGACTTGAGGCTTTATTTTTCTTTCAGGCTCATATTTTTTACCTCGGCATCAGACTCCTCGCTCCAGTTCATCGGTTGCGTTTACCACGCTCCAGTGTGAAAGGAGCCAGCTTCCTATTCTACTTCCTTAGGGGAATATTAACTCTGGCTGATGAACGAACGGGACAGTTTTCTGGCGAACGGTAGCAGGTCACGAGACCTCGCGCTCGCGCTCGCAGCTACATGGTGTGGAAGTGATTTGGCCAATTTACAACGGCCATACTGTTTAATGGCCAGTGCGTGGCAGACCGGATCTGTTCATACGTAAGCTTTTGTCTGCATGGCTTTCACTTGCTAGTTAGGAGTTTTATTTGCATATTTATTTCCATTTTCAAAATCACGCTTCAGTCATATTTTATATTGTCACCGGCTAAGACTAACCGCACATTTTGCAATTTTAGAATCCGACCCTAAACTGAAACCACACAGTTTTGGCAATCATTTCCTACTCAGTCCAATTAGATAAAAGTCCTTCATCCGAAGGTCTTGCTTCAGAATTACAACATGGAGCGTTTAAATGCTAGTAAAGCAGCCAGCTAAAACCGTAGCTACGTCTCCCACACTATAGCGGCTTTTAATTGTGGCCGCGGTAGCAAATACAGAAGTCTGCTCTACATAAAGCGGAAGCGGCTAAATTCTCGGTAGTCACTAAGGCCGCTGGCGAAGCCCGCGTCACTGTAAGGCAAGCTTTAAAAAAGACGTCTATTAACATGAGAGATGTCGGGTTGGTAATGAATCGACAATATCACTAATAATCAGAGCGACGGTTTGCCATCAAGCGCAGCATCTGAGTTGTGTAGCATCAAACGGCAACCTTTAGTAGATGCGCAAATTATATAAAATTATAATTTGTACTATAGGAGGTAAACATCTATACGGACTCTACTTAAACTTTTTATGGTAAAGGATTTATCAGTAATTCATTAAGTTTTCAGGCTCGGGCTGCTCGTCCACTAACTTTGACAATTAAACAAACTTTCAACTAAGAACTAAGAGATAAAAAAAAAGAATTACTTTCTTTAATGACCGACGCGCTCAAGGCAACCCAGTGAGTATTGGGTAGAGACATAGTATAGGCAGTGAGGAAACTTGGTTTATTGTAACATAATTTTCTCTAAACTAAAACCCGTGGGCGGAACCCTAGTATAGTGACAATTGAGGGCTATGTAGTTGAAAATGTAGATATTTATGATGTGGGAAAATATAGATTTCAGTCTTTTTCACTTACCATATTTTAGTAAATATCACATTTACCAAATTAGTTTAATGAACACGAAAATAGTCTAGATTACTCAGCCTCCCACAATATTATATCTACTTAAATTTTAGAAGGTATCAGTTTAAGCCGTCATGGTAACTTATTCAGGAGACCACTTGACTTGAAATGCTGAGGTCGCGGATTCAAACCCAGCTCCGCACCAATGAGCTCTTTGGAGTTTATGTACGGATTTTCATACCCCAGTGGTTTTCTATTATTTTTAATAACAGATAACATTGCGAGAAAATCTGCATATGCCTGGAGAAGAAATTCAATTTAAAAAAAACATTTTTTGTTTTTTTTAAATGTTGTATTAATATAAGTACAAATTGTAATGAATAAAAAAAATTAAAAAAAATTTGCGTATGTGAATCCACCAACCCGCAACTAGGCCAGCGCAGCGTGATAGATGGCCCAATCGCCCGTCAAGGGTAGTTCAGTCCAGCAGTGGACTAATGAAAAGGCTGATTATGCTATTAGGTATCCAATCATACAGTTACGTCAACAATAAAAATACACCAAGAATATAATCTATCTTCATAGCAACTTTTCACCCCTATCGCAAAAAAGATAAACTACAAATTTCCGTTTTTCCCATCGCCCACTGACTAGCTCATGAGCTGCGTATCGCTGTTCGGAGCAGTAAATGTACAAAGTAAAAGTTGTATAAAAGCGGCGGCAGTAAAGGGGCCGAGCAAGCTGTAGCGCACAATATTCTAATTCGCTCTCACTACGCGCAAATTGTTCACTAGTCTGAGAGATGCCATCTCATTTTATTACTAGAAAACGCTGGTAACAATTTACGAGAAAAACATACTTTTAGACGAATAAATTTACTAGTCTACTTTTACGTACGTGTTTGTAATTTTTACGTGTTTCTACGCAGAGTTTGATACTATTATGATCTGATGCGGATCAGATCCTCCCGTTGGGTTTACACCACCTTAGGCCAATAAGAGAAAATCTAGAAAATGTTACATTATCATGACCCATATAAATATTTCTGTGTAATTCGTATATATATAATAAGTTATTTTATGAATTAATAAAGAAATTTTGAAACTGACTCTAGACCAAGAAGTGTTAATTCTGAGAGAAAACCTACATAATTATTTATTCACGGAGAAGAAATCAAAATAGCACGTGTAACCCACACCAAACCTGCGTGTGACGGGCTATAATTTTAACTAGCTTTTAAAATATGCATAATTATAATAATTATTATTATTAGCATAAAAATATGTACACGTGCTATCGTACTTAAACCGTACCGGATGTGATCGAAACTATAGTCGGAGTATCCGATTTAATTAAACGTGAGTTCGTCGTCAGCCATATAACGTCCACTGCTGGACGAAGGCCCTTTATAGAGGGGTGTTGCCATAATCCCCACGCTTGGCAGGCGGCTTGGGGATCGCAGAATGGTCCCCATCGTTAACCAAGAGGACGCTGCTACCCGTCCTCCGGTGTGTTTGGTTGCAGTTTAAGGACATACCCAGGTCCACGTGTAAACGTGTGTCCACGGGTAAACGTGAGTATTCCCGTATAAATAAAACAAAAATGTTTCAAAACCACGTCAGTTTTCATAATAAAAAGTATTTAAAGTAAATAATAGTTCTTTCAAGGGTCCTATATATAGGGATTATCCTGCCCTTGAAAAAGGATGAGATGTTCGATACAGTAAAGAGGAAATTCGTTCTAGAAAAACTTTCGAAGGTGTTAAACACAAAACAATTACGTATGATTGGTTTATATTGTCTTAATAACTGTTCCATAATGTTTAGTGCACGCACTGGACAATAATGTATGCTGTAAGTGCGGCGTCCCGAAGCTTCCGATCTAAAAACATGTAACTTGTGAACTGCGAAAATAAGTTTCTTTAGCAGCATTCTGTTATTCCCAATGTGGTCTCTATTCTCCAGCATATGAAGCCAGCTGCTATTCTCTGAGCTAGTTTGCTGTGGCAGAGATAGTTAAACCTCACAGTTAACAGTTTAATACAACAACAAAAAATAACGCCCATCGCCATTAGCGATAAATACTTACTTTAGTGAATTTGGTGAATACAATAACGAAAATGTCTTAAAAACCGGCTCTAGTCAGACTCCCAGTCGCAAACTCCGAAGTGAACCAAAGAAGAGGTTTTTTTTAAATAGCATAAGGGGGCGTCCATAAATTACGTGAGGTGTTTTTTTAAATTTTCTGTCCTTCTCCTCCCCCCTGGTGAGATGTCGTGAGATTTTATTCAACCCCCTCCCCCATCCCCCAATATCACGTGAGATTTTTCAAAATGTGGGTTTCTTACGTAAACGCGTTGGATTGTTATTGTAAAAAGAAAAAAAATATTGCCAAAATAGTATATATTTTTTTTGTTTCAATCACAAAAAAAATTGCGTGATATTTGCCGGGACCCACCCTCTCTCCAACGTAAGATTAGATGAGATTTGACTCGACCCCCTCCCCCCCTTAAACATCTCATGTATTTTATGAACGCCCCCTAACATAATTATGTACTGAACTATTGGTACGCCACCTCGAATTACGCTTCACTGAACGGCCAGAAAACGTCCACTACTGGACGAAAGCCTCTCCCTTACAAAGGAGGGGTTAATCCCCACGCTTGGCAGGCGGCTTGGGGATCGCAGAGTGTTACTACCGTTAATAACTAAGAGGAAGCTGCTGCCCGTCCTCCGTTGGTTCCGGATGCAGTTTTAGGACATACCCTTACCCAGGTATTGACCGGATTGACCGAATTACGCTTAGTTCGTTTTTATACCAGCTTCACCTAATGTTGTAATTTTTTTAATGCTGTCGAGTGACGAGAAGAGCGAGACTTTTGCCTGGTGGTAAGCGTCACGCCTGCCTCTAACATTGTGAACTTGCGAATACAATCCTGCGCCGCACTGTACTGCGCTCGTCACCCTGAGATATTAGATGTTAAATCTCATCATACCCAGTAATTCCTCTGTTGCCCTTTTACTGAAACACAGTAATGCTTGCACACTACTGCTTGGCGGTTGACCGGCTGACAAAGGTAGAGTCCTACCACTACAAAAAATAGAACATAAACAACTTGAACACAGCCCTCGACGTTTATACCTACTAGCTAACTAATATGGCTATGAAAAATTTCATTTATTAATTAAATCTGTCAGTATGAAAGCAATATTATAGACTGACAGACACACACGCATAAACACTATGAAACAGCAGAGGTAACTAATATGAGCTTATACTTTACTTTTGCTACTTTATTGGCGAAAATGACCTAAATACTTTATTATTATTTATTACGAGCCTGAGTTGTCCCAATGTTGGGCAAAGGCCTCCCTAACCTCTTTCCATATGTCTCTGTCCAGAGCTACAACGGACCAGTTGTTCTGGTGTTTTACTTTAAAGCACTTAATTCCAGAACGGTTCACTCATTAAAATTGAGATTAATGACATCTGGAAAACGGTAATTCACTTGCTATTCTCTTTCTTTGTACATTCCCGTTCCCCACGTTCCAATAGCTGCTTTCCACAATCGTACAATAAGTAAACTAGTTCATGTCCCGGCCGCATATGGCCCGATCGTATATTTACATTATTAATAATTAAAGCGCTAGATTTACGAGCGCGTTACTCGCTTCACCTCGTAAACCGACGGAAAAAATAAATTGTGTGACGAACGCACGCTGGGGAGTAGTATAGTATAGGGTGTACACTGGCCACAGCTCGAGCCGTAGTTACTACGGGACCGAAGCACAGAATAAATAATAGTACTACGTACAGAAAGTTCACTCCGCAAAAAATTGGAATAAATAAGGACTCTATCTACTAGGCAATAAAGTAGCAATCCAACTCGCACAGCGCTGGACAGCGCTCGCTACATTCACCTAGATATACCGCTCTCTTTCTATCACATATGCGAAGAGGCTAGAGTGCGGGCGGCCATTGACTTCTGCCTTGCATTGTCCACCCGGACGGAGCGCCGGCCGAACATACCAAAATTGCGGAGTGACACCCCCCTGCTAATAGTAACTACATACGTGTTAGAATGTGGTTCCACAGGCAAACCTTTTTGCAGATTACGCCAGCGGCGATCCGGCCTCGGCAAAATCAAGTTAACTACAGCAAGGAATAATACTGGGTACTGTGCCTTGTTTCAATAATCTATGCAGCTGTTGATGCCCTGAAAATAAATTTGTAGGTTAGATAATTGCGTACATTGTATGCTGGTCAGAACTTTAATTGGCAAGGCAAAGGATTGCTGCACAAACCAGAATAAGCAGTTTTTTTCCTGGTAAACCAACTCTAATAAGAGTAAAACCTATAAATTGTAGAAGATTTCAACTTCGAATTGTGATTTAAAAACCAAACTACTGAACCGATTTCGATAAAATTTATATGGGACCACCTCTGAAGTATAACCTACCAAACAAGAATCCTCAGTTCATAATTGGCGGAGTAATCGCGTAACATACATTAAAAAAAACATATAGTCGAATTGAGAACCTCCTTTTTTTAAGTCGGTTGAATAAAGGACTCGTAATGATGATACATTGTAACACACATTACTCATTGTAAAAGTCGCGGGCAACCAGTGGATGCAAATGGTAGGTCTAAGGGGAGGCCTTCGTTCAGCAGTGGACGTCTCCGGGCTGATGATGATGATGAATGATTATAGCGGAGAGAAGAAGAAGATTTTATATGAAGCTACGCAATAACTTCGCAGAGACACTCAGCGTTTGATGTCTACGACGTGCTACGAAATGCTACACGTTCTACACAACACAATTTTTTAATTCAATTGTGGGTCTCTTTCGTTTTTCCTGATATTTTTCCTTTTATTAAAAGATGTGACTCCTCCAAGATGCCTTCGCTTTGTTACTTATAGTACCTAACCTAAAAGAGATTGAAGTATTAAAGTGCTTTTTCTGAAAATCGTAGTTATACTTTGTGACGCTTCATAATTTTCACGACCCTTTTGAAAAACCGACTGCAACGAAACTAAACACTTTTTTTATTATTTTACATTATAGGCTTGCGTTTGACTGCCATCTCGTCTGATGTTAAACAAAGATGCAGTCTAGGATGGAGCACACTTGCCTAAGAAGAAACCGATTCACTCGCGACATTTATTGTTGCAAAGGCTATGCTTGTATTACAATTTTAGGAACTTGTCTTTTTTTAATTCTGATTGAGTGACGATACGAGCGATACATTCGCCTGGTGGTAACCATCACGCCAGCCCATAACTGTAGCAGTGCCAGAATTGTGAATTGCGAACAAAAATCTGCGCCGCACTGCACTGCGCTCGTCACCCTGAGATATTAGAATGTCAAATCTCTTCGTGTCCAGTATGTCTTCATATGTAGCATGTCCTTCAAACCGAAACACAGTACTACGTCCACACTACTGCTTGGCGGCTGAATGACTGGCAAAGATACTTCCCCAGCCGGACTCTGCATTAGTCCTACCACTAATACTACTTCCTCAACAGTATCTACTACAGATAGATTTTGTACTCCTGCCACAAAATTATCACTACCGGTAGATCTTAGTGGATATTTTCCCCATATCCCTACCGGTAGGGATAGCTTGGTAGGGACAGGTGAACCAGGCCTAAAAACCTAACCTATAACCGCACACGTGTAAAAGAAAATATTTATATCCTGTACGTGTAGTCGATATACAAGTTAGACAGGTACATGTATACATAATATATTCCTCAGTGCAGCGTGTCGCGCGACTGTCGCCCCGGCAGGTGACGCCGCGTGCGACAATTAGTCGCTATTATTAGTTGTTTGTCTTGTCGCATAGATTATGTGTGCTAGTGACAGGATGTCGTGGGAGTTAGGTTGGGGGCACAAACAAAAGTGTATTTATTTTTGTAAAATATTTTGTTAGTTTGTACGAACATTAAAGGGACTCTCCCTTTAATGCTTTATTTGCATTATTATATTTATTTTTATTTATTTATTTACACATTACATCTATATTAGTGTGTTAAGTGCTGAGATCGCTCATAATTATATACGAGCTCTGGTTGCGAAGCTGGGAGGAAACTTGCAGTTCAGCAGTGTGGTTTTTAAATCAAAATAACTGGAAAAAGATATCATCTAGGTAATTGAAATTGAAGTAGTTTTTTTCCCTTTAATGTTCGTACGAAAATAATACCTTTAAAAATAAAATAAAAGGGACTCTCCCTTTAATGTTCGTACGAAATTAATACCTTTAAAAAAACTACTTCAATTTCCATTACCTACTGCTGAACTGCAAGTTTCCTCCCAGCTTCGCAACCACAGCTCGTATAAATTTATGAGCGATCTCAGCACTTAACACACTAATATAGATGTAATGTGTAAATAAATAAATAAAAATAAATATAATAATGCAAAACTATACAGGCTGTTAGTTTGAACACCGTTATCCTTCTAGGATTTCATTGTACTCATCATTATGAACAACTTTTACTATGGGGCCAACCTTGAAATCGCGAAAAAAATATCTGCTGCTCCATACATTTTGTCCAAGATCGATGAACCTTTTTGTATGGAACAGCTGTTTTATTCGTGATTTCAGGGTTGACCCCATAGTAAAAGTTGTTCATAATGATGAGTACAATGATATCCTAGAAGGATAACGGTGTTCAAACTAACAGCCTGTATATAAGTGTGTATGTGATATGTAACCTCTTCACGCCAAAACGGCTGAAAGGGTTTGGATGAAACTCGGAATAGAGAAAGCTTATTTCCTGGAATAACATATTAGGCTACTTTAGTTACATTTATTTATTATTATTATTATTATTCAAATATTAATTTACTTTCTTAATTTTAAGTTTTTTATAATATAAATACAAAAACATAAATAAATATTATAAAAAACCTACACCTAGAGTGCCGCCGGCAGCGGGGCAGGGCTCAAGCTGCCGGTGGTGCTGTTATTATTATTAATTATTATCATCATCAGCATCATCATCAGCCCGGAGACGTCCACTGCTGAACGAAGGCCTACCCCTTAGACCGCCACACTGTTCGACAACCTGCCATTTGCATCCACCGGTTGCCCGCGACTTTTACAATGTCGTCGGTCCACCTAGTGGGAGGCCTTCCTACTCTGCGTCTTCCGGTTCGCGGTCGCCACTCAAGAACCTTTCTTCCCCATCTTCTTTCATTAATTATTATGCACGTATTAATTAATTATTATAATTATTTATTAATTATTATTAATATTTAGTTAGTTACTATTACTTTAATTTATGTATTAGCTTTGCTTAGTATGGGGCTAGATGGCGCTGTGTGTAAAATGTCCCCCAATATTTATTTATTTACTTTTTATAAATTTCATCACCACCGTTGTTCTATGTACATACGAAGGAGCTCTCGCAGTATATTCCCGTGTACCAGTCTCGGTGCGCCCTCGCCCTGGCGCCATGTGCGGCTCCTCATCTCGTATTGTCTCCAGTAAGTTATGGCCGCGATTACTCACATATTTACGTCGTCACGAGTCGCGCCGACGTGATTGGCTGCGACGTGACGCCGCGCGGTTCCGCACCAGCTTTATGGCTGCAATTCGGAACTGTTCTTCTTATTTCATGAATGGAACATCTTCCATTTTATTCTAGAGTAAACAGTGGTTGAATATTTTTACAGTAACGCGTAATAGTATAGATAGATAAATAGATAGAAACTCTTTATTGTGCACACCAAAAAAATACAATAGAGAAAGATACACCTTATGAGCTAGTGCCACAATAGGGTAGATGACTGATGTTTATATCGTTGAAACCAATAGCTTTGATGAAGAATTTAAGTAAATATACTATGTTTATTGAAAAAATAATTTAAATCAGTTATTAATGTCCTGATATATAAGCGTTTAAAGTTTTAGGTAGAGCCAACTCTGTCCCTTTCCCACAAAACAAAAAATGACGTCACGCCTTACTTGTCAGAATATAATATATATGGCGTACTTAGAAGTGACGTCACGATTTGCTGTTTTGCCTCTCTGTCTAGCATGATATTAAAATGCTTATAAGTTGCTTATTTTTGATCAGATTTTCATTTTCATTTCAATAATCAGCTATATTTATGGGCCACATTTAAATAGGACAATTAAAAAAAACCAGTCATCTAGCCTATTGCTTGTGCTAGTATTACTAATGCTAGGGCTTCACCTGCGTGTAATGCCATTATTTAGTGCAGTATTTAATACAGTACGCAGATATGGCCGGGTGTTAGCACGCTAATAGGCTAGTAGCATTATTAATGTCGTTAGACGTTAGCCGATATTCAAAGTCAAATGATAGTGTGGCCACCCATGTAGCGCATTGTATAATGCATCAAATAATGCACGTTAACTATTGCGATAACTAGACGTAAAGCGTCACGCAGGTGAAGCCCTAGCATAAGCCAAAAGAAGGTCATTACGTAAGTGCTTATCATTGTTGACAAATTTTACTATGGCAATAACAAAAAAGTTAGTTGTTCATCAGAAAAATGCGTTTATTGCTCGTGGTACTACCAGCAGTAGCACGGGAAAAAAAATACCCCGTAGAAAATTGTAATTCACTCCCGACAAAAAAATATTAAAATATTCAATATTCATATTCATATTGTGAAAGCTTAACTGACCAGTGGGATCGATGTAATAAGATTAACTCTGACTCTGATGACTTATAGCTTGCTTTGTGTTTCTGACATTTAAATGAATGTTGACATGTTAATTTTTAATTTTAATTTCTTACTTTTATTATTATTATTTTTTGATTGAACTGTAGTAATTGAACTGTTTTTGTATTGTATTCCCTTATTATTATTATTTTACTATTTTGTTTATTATATTTTTTGTGAGATTCTAATGTAATTGGCCTGACCGTGTTTAATCTCAATAAATACAATTTAATTTAATTTAATTTTTTTAATTTATATAATAGTAGCAGTTTTTCCACGAATTCAATGTTGGCCTCACAATAACATTTATTTACAGCCCCCTCCTGACTTTCCGACCTCCTTTCAGCTTAGTTATGCCATTCCGCGCAATCCTACATAGTTATAAATATAAACGCAGCGTAGGAACGGCTCCCACTAGGTGGACCGACGACGTTTATGCAAGTCGCGGGCGTGGATACATACGGCAGGTTGCCGTAGAGTGTGGCGTCCTAAGGGGGAGGCCTTCGTTCAGCAGTGGACGTCTCCAGGCAACTGACAATCGTGTATGAAAACGCCTGCTGGAAACGTATAATAGTTAAAAGCAAGACAGAATGAGTCAGGGCCGTAGCAACTGGAAAGATAATGTGCTCCGCTACCCCAACGGAAAAAGACGAGATCGTTATATTTGGAAACAAAAATATTCTAAAGTCGTAAATATAACCCTGACCAAGTTTAAATCGTCATCATCATTCAGTCTTCCATACTCTACTGCGAGCAGTGGCGGATTTACACATTTGCCGCCAGCAGACTATTAAAATTGTGCCGTCCGTACCGACCTCGATCGATCCCAGTTCAAAATTCATAGTTATGTCAATGAAATTGTAAAATATGATTTGTGTACTATTTATTCTCATTGAGCTAAAGAGTCAAAATCTGTGTTGAAAACAGTCAAAGCACGTCCGGGTGCTGTTGTACATACATATACGTGCATTATATAGTTCACAATTGTTTGAATTTAAACGTTATGTCGCTTGTATAGTGTTCAATGTATGCTAGAGCGCTTGTCTCTTATCGTAGTTCAAGTCGTTCAAAAAGTCGGTGCACTGCATAGCGTGGGCCGAGTTTTGATGCGGCCATATTTTTTTTGCACGTTTGTGACTCTATAGATATTAGCTCAATGACTATTCTTCAATTATACTATTCTAGAGGTCACCCGCGACTTCGTACGCGTAGGGAAGAAATTCGGCCCGCTCCCAAAATTTACCACGTTTTTTAAACCCTCCTAATTTCAAGTCTGTACGACCAGCGGTTTGGGCTGTGCGTTGTCTGTCAGTCAGTCAATCAGTTAGGACAGAGCCTTTTATATATATAAAGATAGATTTTTCCTTTGCGAACTAGGGGATCGATGTTTCAGTTCCTAGATAATTTGTAGAACCAAGCGATTCGATTTAGTTAAGACAGCAAAATAAATATTATTTTTAAAATAAATGTTGGCCCCAAATTAGCCGCCCCTAAAATATGCCACCCTAGACTCCAGCCTTCTCAGCCTGCTGGTAAATCTGCCACTGACTGCGAGGCAGCTCTCCCTTACCACACCACATGCCTCAGTCGTATGCTACTCTAGTCCAGGTTGAACTCACGATGGTGACTACATCGTCGACCATCTTGCAGCTGGCCGACCAACACTTCGTTTCTTTCCACAGTCACTACTACCTACTTTAAATACACTCGGAACAGCTAGCTTTCACCAAATCGTATCTTATGCTTCTTGTTGGTAATACTCGTAATGACTATTGGGTGAGCTCTATAGCAGCAAAAAACGTGTTTAGATAGGCACTGAAAGCCACTGCTCGATTCCTCTGACGTCACATACATCTGAGCTTATGAACCATTTTTTTTAATAATATCAAGTGACGAGACAAGCAAGACGTTCGCCTGGTGGTAAGCGTCACGCCTGCCACTAACAGTAGCAGTGCTAGAACTGTGAACTTGCGAACACAATCCTGCGCCGCACTGCACTGCGCTCGTCACCCTGAGATATCAGATGTTAAATCTCTTCATACCCAGTAATTTCTCTGGTAGCATTGCCCTTTCAAACCAAAACACAGTAATGCTTGCACACTACTGCTTGGCTCGAATAACTGGCAAAGGTTTGGTACTTCCCCAGGCGGACTCTGCAGTAGAGTCCTACCACTACAAAACAACCATATTATATGTGAGAAGATTCTTCAATTATTTTCCTGTTTTTTTTTTGGCCACACTAGTCAGCACAAAATTGCGGCACTACCCGTCAAAGCGGTTCTCATCAGTGGAAAGTTTCCAGAGTATTTTATAGCCAAGATTAGGTTACCAAACATTTATACACGGAGGGAGAAAGCTCTCTAACTTGCAAGTATTTCAGAACTCTTTAACTTATTACGATGCACTAAGAGTTCCTTCATTTAAACTGCTACTTCAGTATTTGCAGTTAGTTTACATTCATAAAGTCTTTAGTTTCAGACAGTATTCTGAATACTAACAATCAAAATAAAGAAAACTATTTAAATGTTAACGCCAGAAGTTAACTCGCGACGCAAGAACGCTCTTCGGGCAATAAAGCTCAGTTTTGAGCAATAAAACTAACTTTTACACCGGTCGACACCCGCCCTGTACTGCGACGCAGTTACATAGCTTTGTATTGTACGAACTGTTAACTCAAGCATTTTTAAATACGTGACGAGACGAGCAAGTCACTCACCATCAGTCGTACATCTCTTTCTCGGTTAATATTAATTTGACACTTGTAGCTTATAAAATAGGGTCGGATTTACTTGCACTGTCACTTACTTCTACTAAGGGCTAATTGGTACGTTTACACGAATGATATAAGGTACTAAGCATTAGTGCGAAGCATCAGCTATGAAGCCCCGTGTAATCCAGTCATAACACATGCTTATGTCAGCTCAGTGCTGGCATTTTGACAATTTTATATAGTCTAACCGTCATAATTATGCATAAAACGCAAAAAAATATTTCAAACCATTTTTAGTTAAAAAGTGTTTTATCAAACTTTCGAATTACGATTTGAGTTTGAAATAAGAAGACAAACCACTTTTTAACAAAAATAGGTTTGAAATTTGTTTTTTATGTTTTATGCATACGACGGTAAGAACTTAATCTACAGGAGACTGCGACGTTTGACGTCGTTCCAATTGATGATAATTTTGTCGACAGCAAATGTCAAATTTGTCGGTAAAAACCATGTAAAAACGAATTAAAAAACCTTGGCCATTAAACGGAATTAAACAAGAGTTGAAGTTGAATGAAAAAACCTTACTTGTTTCTTAACTAAAACATCTTTTATGTTTTTATAAAATAAGTACAAATAATACAAATGGTGAACTGTAAATCTTTATGTAAGTTAATATTATTTTTATGAAATTTACACTTATGGTATAATTTATAATTTTTAAATATAAACTCTGCAAGGCAATGGATAAAACTTCGCTGAAATATAAGATATCCTTCTTCGCACTCACGCACAAAGCAATGTGTTATTAATTTTTTGTTCACACTATGACGGTTAACAATTTTAATTTTTTAACTATACTAAAGTGTGTTTATTTGTTATTTATTCACGCGCCAACGGAAAAACGGACAGACATATTTTTTGCATGATAAAAAGTTGTGGCATTAATTACATTTTATTTCGGCAGTACAAAACGGTTTCTGTGGGATTTTTGTCATGGATAAAACCAAGATTGGTATAAATATCGTCGTCAGCCATAAAACGTCCACTGCTGGACGAAGGCCCCTTTATAGAGGGGTGTTGCCATAATCCCCAGGCAGCAGGCATTGGCAGACGGCTTGAGGATCGCAGAATGGTCACCACCGTTAACCAAGAGGACGCTGTTGCCCGTCCTCCGGTGGATCTGGTTGCAGTTTAAGGTCATACCCAGGTATAAATATAATTTGGGTATATTAACGGTTATTAATATGAATTTAGGTACTGCGCTGATCATTCCACTGCGTCAGTCGTTTTGAGTTATTTCCCAAATATGGCGTCAGTAAAATTCGCCGTAAAAATTAACCGCCGGCAGAGGGTAATGACGGCAGCTGACAATGTGACACTCTGTAACAAATGTCATCGAGAACAAATGTCCCTCCATCAAGGACTTATAAAATGTCCTCTCTGTGGCATGTTTAGGAGTTAACTAATGAAGACTTTTATTGGTAATAGATCTCAGTTAATAGGGAATAATTTTTACGATCTCGGAATTTCCAAATTTTGGAAAGAAATGTATAAAAATACTAGCCGACTGCACGGTTTCATTGCCCCAAATTTTCAGCTGTTCTGGAATAAAAACCATCTATTCTTTATATGGCTTACTGAATTATCGATGGCAGGCCACATCGCCCAAAGAACTGATAACCGATGGGGAAGAAAAGTGCTTGAGTGGCGACCGCAAACCGGAAGACGCAGCGTAGGAAGGCCTCCCACTAGATGGACCGATGACATTCTAGTCGCGGGCAACCGGTGGATGCAAATAGCAGGTTGTCCTACAGTGTGGCGGTCTAAGGGGGAGGCCTTCTTTCAGCAGTGGACGGCTCCAGGCTGATGATGATGATGAATTATCGATGTTGAGATTCGCTTTTACAATGAAAGTAAGGTTATGGTACATCGATCATTCTGATCATCAATCATCATTCCAGATGCATCATCATCAGTATCAGCCAGAAGAAGTCCAATGCTGGACGAAGGCCTCCCCTTAATAGGGAGGGGTTTTCATAATCCCGCCGCTTGGCAGGCAGCTTGGGGATCGCAGAATGCTCACCGCCATTTAATAAAGAGGACGCTGCTGCCCGTCCTCCGGTGGTTCTGGATACATATTTTTTTACATTTTACATTTTTATAGAAACTAACAGCCTTAATAAATGAAAATTAACACTTGGTTCTATGACTGGGCCTATTATAAGTTTCCGCCAATAGAAATGTAATGCAGTTTAGGACATACCCGGCAGGTCATCAGACAACCAGATGCATTGTGTAGAAAATGTAAACCTCCAAAAAACTTACAATGATAGTCCTAATGCCAACTGGACTAGGCATAACTTCAATAAAAATATCGCTTTGATTATAGTAGTATAACTAAAATTCTACAAATAATCAATTGGAGATAGAGAAGTATTTGGATATATAGGTACAGTCTCTGCTACAGCCGGGCATGTGCCAGAGCGATCAATTAGCGAGCTCCGGCATTCCTCGCGTTCTTTCTACCCGAGCTAACAACAGACCAACACAAGCTGAGACGCTGTAATTTAGAAATTTGCTGGATGCCGCCGAGCCGGTTTTTATTATTTTTATTTTTATACTTTTTAGTGACGAGACGAGCCAGACGTTCGCCTGGTGGTAAGCGTCACGCCTGCCACTAACAGTAGCAGTGCTAGAATTGTGAACTTGCGAACACAAACCTGCGCCGCACTGCACTGCGCTCGTCACCCTGAGATATTAGATGTTAAATCTCTTCATACTCGAGTAATTTCACTGGTAGCATTGCCCTTCAAACCGGAGCACAGTAAGTAAGTAAGTAATGCTTGCACACTACTGCTTGGCGGTTGAATAACTAGCAAAGGTGGTATTTCCCCAGGAGGTCTCTGCAGTAGAGTCCTACCACTACAATCGGATTTATACAAACCGATACAAAACGGATTGATCGCCTTTCACTGTGCTGCCATCTCCATCTTGGATCTAGCCCCTGTACCTATCTAGTGAGATTGATCCATCTGGCTTTGATCTTAAACTTGTAATTAACTTCATTCGTGTGATATCTTAGGATAAGGTTTAAGTGCGATACTAAACCTTGTCGAGTTATTCATCAAACAAAACAATAACCTAGACAAGCAAGGGCGGATCCAGGGGTGGGGCTCAGGGGCATGTGTTCTATGGTAGTGTTTGTGTATTTCTAGTGTTTTTGTAATTGTGGTACATAGAATCCTAGAAAACTGAGCCCAACTCGTCCAGATTTATTATACAGTATAACAACTGTCCAGATTTATTATACAGTATAACAACACGGGAAAACGTCCGGGAGTACAGTTATATCAATAACTTTGAGTGCGTCAGTTCAAATCCCTTAGACTTGCGAATCTATAAAACCCCATGAATGTATTGAGGCGATCAATCTACACTAATTAATATCGAGGCGCGAACAATTAATAATAAAGCCGAGAAGCGCGAGGGGCGGCGGGGGGCGGCGGGGAACCACTCGACATATTTATTAAGAAACCTATAAATCACGGTACAATACATCCCGCGCTGCGCCTTCTCCGACACTGGAACTTGTGACAGAGATGGACCTTTCTAAAACCGTGGTCTAGTGAGAAACCCCTCCATTCGAAATTGTGAATTAACTCTCGGCTCGTAATTCTTCGAATTTTATGTACGAAATTTTCGTAATTTCTGTTTGATGCAATGGTTTTTCAAGGAAGGAAAACGTAACAAGAAAAACTGCATTATAGGAAATTCAATGTCGAACAAAGTTCATCAAAGTTACTCTAGAGTACTCGAAGTGAGTCTATTAGAGAGTATCCATCCCTCTACACTTAAGATTAGGCCTTTTCTGTGCTCTACACACAGCCACAAGTTTGGTTTAAAGATACATTTTTGTGCAGGTAATCTATAGACTTTCACAATGACAATCAATTTACAATCATGGCCGCCCAGCTCGTCCATCGCCGCAGCCTCGCAATCTTCGAACTTAGCAGAATGCTTGTGTTTCGATTTTCTTAGCTACTACACAGCTACAGCTACAGCCCATGCGGACTGACTACACCAAAAGAAGCTCAGTAGATCACCCTCCGCGTCCTGAGTAGGTAACAACGCATTTGAGTAGTTGTTGAGGAGGCCCCTTTTCTGCAGCGCGTCAGTCATATCCGCTGACGCACACATAGCCAGTTTTTTTTTTACATTTTACTCAGCGCCATCTAAACTCAAACTAAGCAAAGCTTGGACTATGGGAACCAAATTACCGATAGAATACTTTTTTTTGTTAATACATACTAATATTACATACAACACCCAGACACAGAACAAACACCTATGTTCGTCACAAAAATGCTTGTCCTGGGTGGGAATGGAATCCACGCTGTACAGCTCTGAAGGCAGACATACTACCAACTTAGCTATAAGGCGGTCTGAATTTCCATGCGACCATATGGCGGTTCGCATTTTCGGTGCGCAGAGCTCAAGGCATCTCCGACACCGTCCTGATGATGACTGCGGCCAGGTTAGACTGTACTTTCCATCGGCATTGTTGAGAGAACTAAGTACCAGTACCAATGTTAAAGAGAAAGTATGTAGCGAATAGCGAATATACTTAACGTTGCACAAACTGCATAATCAGCCTATTTAAAAGTCTTCATACTGACGCTTTTAACGTGTTTATGAGGACTTTGTAATAGTACATTATGATACAAGTGTGCTATGTTGGTCCTTACACTCGAAGCGGTATAAGGGAGCCGAGAGTATAATTACCAATAGCACACGCGTTCCATACGACGATTTTCATTAGGTACACTTGCAAGGAAAAAAACAAATTCCTTTTGATAATAATCTACCACACAGCGAAAACGTCAACAAATATTTGCGGAAAATGGTGCGCAAACCAGCGATGCGCGCGCATGTGACATATTCTTTAGCCACATAAAAACTCACCTGGTCACTCAAATTGACCTGGGTATGTCCTTAAACTGCAACCAGACCCACCGGAGGACGGGCGGCAGCGTCCTCTTGGTCAACGGTGGTGAGCATTCTGCGATCCCCAAGCCGCTTGCCAAGCGTGGGGATTATGGCAACACCCCTCTATAAAGGCCTTCGTCCAGCAGTGGACGTTTTTATGGCTGACGACGACATAAAAACTATTTGTTGGTATTATAAAAAACTGTATTACCCGGCTATAATGCTTCTTAAACATACAAACTAGCAGTGAGCTACAAACTTAACTGGGTTATATTTATTATAGCACTAGGCTGTAATGTAAAGTAAAAAGCACGCGTGCGTAATATCTTGGCTCATAGCCTAAAACCGATGCCTTAAGATCCACTTTACGAGCAAGTGTGATGAAATTAAATTATAAGCTCATTCTAGGTGCCTTACTTTAAATGGGAACTAAGAACGTTAGTTTTCTTCTTGTTCTTTTAAGTTGGAGTACTGACTGCCCGTGAAGGTTCCCAGCGAGCCGCCGAGGGGCGCTGCACAGAAATTACTGGCGATACATCATTGGGATGTTTTTAATAAGCGCCGCTTTGCAGACAGATTAGCTTGTTACAGCGGATTCCGAGATACGTGTACACAGGCATTGCTACTATTGTTTCTGAGAACAGTGACGACTGTGAATACTATAGGTACATTTAAATCAAGCTAACTCCTTGAAGATAGACCTTTTTAGTATTTCCTAGAATTGCACAACATCAGCAACATTCTTTCTTATAAATTTGTTTTTCTTTTCTTTTACCCACCGCTGGGTATAAAGGTCTTGTTGAATGGCTACAAGATACGTACGCATCGCTGATAGAAAGATACACATTTACGTAGACAAGTTAGATTTGACCATAGCTAAAAATATATATTAGCAACTAGTAAATTTAAACTTAGATTAACAAAAAAAATTTGGCTTGACCGAAATGAACAAGAAATTAAATGATTACACAGTTGCACTAATTAATAAATCATGAATTTTCTAGACATTTATCGACCTATATATAGGCATGTAACATTTTGGCCTAGTTCATACAAGGAAGTATGGAAAAGTAGCACCAGGCCACCTGCGTATGGAAAAGGTCGTAAATCTTTATAAAAATAATTTACAAATACAAATACAAAATACAAAATTATTTATTTTGACACAAATCATTTCACAAATGTATGACCCATAGGCTCCCAAACTAGTCAAAGACTGTGTGTCGGGAACCAGTGGCTTCTCCTATATAGTTATACATTAGATAGCTATGCCAAAACAAAACTATGGGTATGATTACAGACTATAAGTAAATAATTACGAATAAAGTTGTATCTATAGAATTTAGAATTTATGTTTTATAATGCCAAATTTGTAAACTAATAAATAGGGGAAAAAAGAAATGTTTTTTGATAATAGGAGAAAACAAAACTTAAATATATTATAAAAACCAACATTCCGAAAAATTACAAACAATTTTGCATGCATAATACAGTCTTTGTGCATGAGTACGTGTATGTGTATGTGTGTTTGTGTGGTTTTGTATATACATATAATATATATCATATGTGTATGAGTGTTTGTGTTTGTGTGTGTGTGTGTGTGTTAGTGTGTGTGTGTGTGTATAAAGAAATATTATAGGTGTGGCTGGGTGTGGGTGGTGTATGTGTGTGTTGGTGTGGGGAGTGTGAGTTTATTACATATACAGACTATCCAATATTTTCTCAGTGCCATCATAATCAAATTTTTGTAACCAAGACAAAATTACTTTTTTTATTTCGTTATTACTAAACTTTTTAATGTTATATTCTTTATTTAATATTATATTTAATTTAAAATAGCTACTGGTTATAAATTTGCCAAAGAACCAAAGTTACCGACATAGCTCGCAAGGTTTGCAAGTTGAAGTGGCAATGGGCAGGACACATCGCTCGAAGAACTGACAACCGATGGGGAAGAAAGGTTCTTGAGTGGCGACCGCGAACCGGAAGACGCAGCGTAGGCGCGGCCTCCCACTAGGTGGACCGACGACATTGTAAAAGTCGCGGGCAACCGCTGGATGCAAATGGCAGGTTGTCGTACAGTAATGATCCGATGATGATGATGATAAATTTGCAACATTTTTTACTGGAATATTTAGAATATTTTTTAAGAATTTTTCAGGATTTCCTGCTCCGTCAGCCCGAAGAAAGGTCGCTGCCCCCAATTTGTTGCGTCGGTCGGTAATTCAAAAAAATCTGCATAATCGTCCATTCTCGGTGGCCATCGCTCACCGTGTTTCATTGTAATTTTAATACGTCACCACGGTACGATCGCACTCTAACAACACTTTTGTACTAGATTATATACCTTAACTCTTGATAATAAGGTTGTTAGGTTAGTATCTCGGTGGTAAAGTTAAGGTTGTGATGGTACATTTAAGTGCAAAAGCACAATGGGACAATGGCCGTTGCATTGAAAGTGGCGCATTTCGGGGCTTCGTCGACTGATCGCCATTGTACGCCGCATTGATTTCATTTATCGAGCTTACATTTTACATTCTCGATGTATATAACAGTAATTTATCGAGACTATAGAAGTTAATTACTTTTCTACGTTAATTTTTAGGGTTCCGTGCCTTAAAAAGAAAAATGGAGCCCTTATAATATGCAGAATAACCTCGTTGTCAGCCTGCATGGCGGTCTTTCCAGAATCCTTTTATCAGGGATGCGTTGAGATCAATATCAAATACGTAGGCCTATGGTGCCTTAAAGGTGTATTTAAAAGCATGCTTCTAAGTAAACTTAATTAAAAAAATACAGCCAAAATACAGCCATTTACGCCCAATTTTTTGATTATTATCAGCCAGGAGACGTCCACTACTGGGAAAAGCCCTCCCCCTTAATAGGTAGAGGTTGCCATAATCCCCACGCTTGGCAAGCAGCTTGAGGATCGCAGAACATCACCGTTAACCGAGAGGACGCTGTGGCCGATAAAAATGCTTGAAGTTTCTCTGAAGTCGTTCGTTTCGAATTTGTCGAAACGAAGTTATCCGATAAATAATCACACTGACATAGCACATTTTCGTAGTGGTAGGACTCTACTGCAGAGTCCGCCTGGAGAAGTACCACACCTTTGCCAGTTATTCAACAGCCAAGCAGTAGTGTGCAAGCATTACTGTGTTCCGGTTTGAAGGGCAATGTTACCAGACAAATTTCTGGGTATGAAGAGATTTAACATCTAATATCTCAGGGTGACGAGCGCAGTGCAGTGCGGCGCAGGATCGTGTTCGCAATCTTGCAATTCTGGCACTGCTACTGTTAGTGGCAGGCGTGACGCTTACCACCAGGCGAACGTCTTGCTCGTCTCCTCACTAGAAAGTATTTAAAAAAAACACAGCAAATTAGCAAGTTGAAGTGGCGGCGCGCCGCCGGCCACATTGAAGAACCAATAAGACGGGGAAGATGGGTTCTGGAATTGGGACCACGTTTAGGTAAACGTAGAGTAGGACCCTGCAGCCAAAAGGAGCGACGATCTGCGTAAAGCGGCAGGAAATCTGGATGCAGAGAGCTGCCAAGCCCAGTGACGTACATTAGGAGAGGCCTGCGTCCAGCAGTGGACAACAGAACTCTGATGATGATGATGATGATTTGTAATGAAACCACGCATAGAATAAACGTGTCCTGAAAGTCCCTGATCCTACTGAAAAGTAACAAGATAAGCAACTTGTCATACTGACCGAGCAGTATTTCTTTTCACGCAATGACCGCTAGAAATATTAACCCGATAGGCATTGAAACGGCGCCAACAAAACTGAATTTCAGCCTCAATTTACGAAGGAAGGGGCAAATAAATAATATGAATATGATTATTTTTCTGCTAGAAATAACGGCTGTGTGACCCCATGTCTCTTAATCTTTCTCTGCGGGGGTCTGGAGATAGGTCACATGCGAACAATGTGCCTACCTACCGTCCTATCTCTAAATCATGCTGTTGTGCGGACAATTTAATGCCAAGGTTTGATTGATTAACTCTTTATTGTTCACACCAAGAATTACACAGAAGTAATTTAATAAACTTAAATATTGGAACAAGTGGCGGCCTTATTGCTAAAAGCAATCTCTTCCAGGCAACCTTTGGATGGAGAGGATTTCTAGAATGCATAGAAGACGGGGTGTGCAAGAAAAGAAAAGTGTGTGAAATCATAAACATGTACCATAAAATTATTCTAACATAATATATATATATATATATATTATACGAGGGCGGCACTGAAAATTTCGGGAATCAAGGAAGTGACACAACATTACTATTTAAAAATATATTTATTGCTTTTCGAAGTATTCTCCGCGAAATTTGACACATTTTTCCATACGATGGAACCAATCATTGAAGCAACCATTCCATTCGGAAGTTGGGGTCTCCAAAATGGCCGTTTTGTAGGCGTCCACAGCTTCTTCAGGTGATGAAAATCTCTGTCCACGCAATTTATTCTTTATTTTAGGGAAAGTATAGAAATCATTAGGGCTTAGGTCGGGGCTGTACGGCGGATGGTCCAATAATTCTATGTTTTCTTGCTCTAAAAACTCTTTTGTTCTGTGCGCGGTGTGAGAACTCGCATTGTCGTGATGGAGGATGATGCGGCGGTTGCAGTTCTCTTTACGGAGTTCAGAAACGACCTGTGGCAAACAAATGCTAGCATACCATTCTGCATTAACCGTTCTTTGTCCCTCAAGAGGAATAGTCGTAACATGGCCGGTTTTGGAGACAAACGTGGCCACCATTTTTTTTGCAACACTCCGTGAACGAACAATTTTTGTTGGCTTTAACTCATTTTCGAACACCCAAACTCGTGACTGGTTTTTTGTTTCGGGTTCGTACGCGTATATCCAGGATTCGTCACCTGATACGATGTTGTATACAGCATTTGAGGATCCTGCGTGGAATCTTTCGAGAGTTCTGACGCACCAAGTAACGCGAGCCGCTTTTTGCTCTTCACAGAGCGAATGCGGTATCCATCGGGAAAACAACTTTTTTACACCTAATTTTTCATGCAAGATTATTTGTATTTGACTCATGCCAATGTCTAAAGTTGCCTGAATTTCGCGGTATGTCACATGTCGATCTTCCTCAATCAGCTTACGCACAGCATCAACGTTTTCTTGGGTGACTGCAGTTTTTGGACGACCTTGACGGGGATCATCACTGAGTTTGACACGTCCACGTTGAAATTCAGCAAACCAGCGATAAATTGTGGTTTTGGATGGGGCTTTATCACCAAATGCAGAAATCATCCGGTCAACACACTGTTTTTGTGTTAAACCACTTCGAAAGTCATAATAAATCATCGCTCTTGAATTTTCTCGAGTCAATTCCATTTTCTCAACGACTAAACAAGTTTGACAAAACCTTGTGACAAGACCGAGAATATTTTTTTAAATAAATAAATGGTATTCGATTTTTAAAACCAAGGAGTTTTCAATTAAAAAGATTTTAATATGACAGAAACAGTGGAAATATTCCATTCCCGATACTTTTAGTGCAGCCCTCGTATGTAATAGTAAAAATACATACTAATACTTAAAATACCTACAATATTTATAATAAACTAATATATATAACATAAATATTTATATGTACAATGATAATTATACCTGTCTATATAATCAAAGTATATGTATGACAACACATTAGAGATATAATTATGAGAAATTTCTAGCATCAACGAGGAGGCACTTAATTTGCTCCTTAAAAATTGGTTAAAAAAGGTTCGTATGGACTTCCTCACAAAAATTGAACTTTGTTGTAGGCGTAAACTTTCCGCTAAGTTATTTTTCGTCCAATTAGACTGTAGCGATATCGTGTTAGCTTTAATGATAATGCGAGTAATTGATTTGACTTTGCTAGTCCGTGATTTCACTCTGTTGCAGTACTTATTTTGAATTCAACTGTAAGAATATTGTACTGACTAAAATGGAAGGCGAAGCCATGGCTGGTTGTGGTCGGGAGCGAGGTTGGCATTCTGTTCTGCTCAGCTAACAAGTTAACACATCTGTTTGCCGACGCCGTTTCTCTGCCCAATTGTGTTCACAATTAAACATAACTAAATATTAAAAGTATAAGCAGGGATTATAGCATAAGTGAGTTTTATATACAACTAGGTTTGGGGTATTATAGGGTAGATGACTGATGTTTAAATCGTTGAATTCTTCATCAAAGCTATTGGTAGCTTTGATAAAGAATTTAAGTAAATATAGTATGTTTATTGAAAAAATAATTTAAATCTGTTATTAATGTTCTGATATATAAGCGTTTAAAGTTTTTGGTGGAGACAACTCTGTCCCTTTCCCACAAAACAAAAAATGACGTCACGCCTTACTTGTCAGAATAGAATGTATATGGCGTACCGAGAACTGACGTCACGATTTGCTGTTACGCCTCTCTGTCTAGCATGATATTAAAATACTTATAAGTTGCTTATTATTGATCAGATTTTCATTTTCTTTTCTTTAATCAGCTATATTTATGGGCCACATTTTAATAGAACAATAAAAAAAAAACAGTCATCTAGCTTATTGTTGAGACCGAGTGAGGAATTATAAGTGTCTACCAGTGAATGGAGTTTTTATTATAATCGTCTCAAGTTTACAACTCAATCTCTATATTGAAATAGTAAATTTATATAAAAAATACCACACATCATTATTATAAAAACGAAAAAATACTGTATTTGTGTGTGTTTGTTACTTCTTCATGCCAAAACAACTAGACGCGTTTGGATGAAACTCAGAACGGAGATAGCTTCATGATAAAACGATGCATTATAAAAAACCGCGATGATGATTATGATGGTATATGAAAAGTACCTAGCCTATATTAATATGTTATTCTGCGAAATAATTTCATTATGCTAATTTTAATTCCATTATTTTATAATTATTCATTTACCGCTTGCTACTTTACTACGCTGAGCAAAATTAGCTTTCTACATTCGAAACTAACTGGGCAGTTGAACAAATTAAATGATTTGTTTAAACAATTCTTGTTGAACAAATGAGCAAATGGAGGCTTTGTTTAAACAATTCTTGTTCTTGCGGACGGATGCGAGTCCACGGAGCCAATCAAATTACTGCACTTGTTAGTTGATTGCACATTCGGGACGAGCTACGAAACGAGACATTTGTGGATGCGGCGGTGAACAATAGTTTCAATACGCGGGTCGAACATGGCCACGTCACATGTTGGGCCCGTGACTGCTGCAGAAATCATAACAAGAAAACCTGCAGTGGGCTAATCCTTTGAGCGCCAATGTCACCACGGACCCTGTACGCCAACGAGGTATATAAAAATTTGGCTGATCATATTTGGCTGATATCTGATTTTGAAATCCCTGTTTTTTAATACGTCGGTTTTTGGTACAGGGCTAATCATTCTGTGGCGGTCATAAGACGAACGTGCCGATTATTTTTCACTCAATCAATAAAGGGTTTTTGGGACTTCTGTAAAGGGAATATTACAAGATTCAAATAAAATTATTCATTTTGGTTGAAAGATACAACCACAACACACACACACACATGCATTGCGTGGACATTTTACGCAGCGCCATCTAGCCCCGAAATAAGCAAATCTTGTGCTATGGTAACCAGATAGCTGATAGAATACTTATATACCTTTTTTGTAAATACACACTGATAATACATACAAAACAGAACAAATATCTATGTTCGGCACAAAAATGCTTATCCAACGATGAATTGTTGTATTATAAGTATCTATTTACAAAAATATATATATATATAGGTAGGTAAGTATTCTATCAGCTATTAGTTTGGGGCTAGATGGCGCTGTGTGAAAATATCCACTGATATTTACTTATTTATTATGATTATTATTTATTAGATTGCAACGTAGATTATTTTGTGATAAAAAAATGATGTACAATTGTTTTTTTTTTAACTTTCTTGCGAATTCACTGATTTTTCTCCGGCATTGGGTGATTGGCACACCGGATCCAGTCCCCCGAAGATAGGTCGGGCGAGACCGGTGAAACTGCCCACTGCAGTGGTAATATTGGGTCTGCCCGCCCAGATGTACGGCCTCTTGGAGGTGGACGGGTCCCAGTGCATGTTTACCTAAATCAATTTTGTTGCTTCATCCAAATTGAAAAGCAAAAATTTATCGTGTAAATATATTATATCGCCTTCACCGCCTATTTTCGCAGATATATCGTTTTTTTTTTTTAATACTAGTAATAAAAATGCCACATCTATTGTTGCCTGATTAAAGGTGGCGAGAGCAACTCTATTCCACGTCGAAGTCTCTATTCTCGTAATTAATTTACAGTCGACGGGGGAAAATATTTTTTATTAATTAAAAATGGCCAGAAGTGGAACTGGAACCGGAAATTGGACGTGTAGTGGTTTGTTGAGACTGCGTTGCTATGTTTATTAATATAGTGGAAGCAAGTGAAGGATAAAGAAACCGGGTTAGTGTTAATGATGCATTCACTGTTTGCATAAAATTTTTATCATTTTAAAGATTTGACAAATTGTACTTTACCATCGATAATTAACGATGGTAAAAAGTACAGAAATGTAAAACATAGATTTAGATTAATGAAATTTTAACATAAGGAGACATGAAAGATGTTCTATCGTAAGTTTATCTCCTCCATATAACCTAAAACGTCACTGTTTCACACGAAGCGCCCTGGTTTATACCAAGGTTAATCAAGCTGACTCTATAGTCGATGAAAAGTCAGGAACCCGATTATGCTTGAAACAGACAAAAAAATAGCAAACCAGTGAGCGTAAAAGACTTACTACGAGTACCTTCCAAATAATTATGATATGGTAGCCTAACAAGCCATGGTAGCCTAATTTTATTGGCTCTATTTAAAATCGTGTAAGTTCTAATACCGAGACGGTATCAATGGGTTCTTTGGAGCTTATGTACGGATTTACATGCCGTTGACTTTTTAGCGTATGAAAACATCGTGTGGAAACCTGGATGTGACCGGATAAGAAATTCAATAGCGTACGTGACCACCAACCTACAACAAGATCAGTGAGGCCCAATCTAATATAATGAAAGGCTCTGTCCTGACTGACTGACTGACAGACAACGCACAAACCGCTGGTCGTACAGACTTGAAATTTGAAGGGTGTATTCGTCTCGATGCGTAAACTAAGAAAGGCTTTTTCGAGGGCAGGGGGGGGGTTGTATCGGGATGATTTAAAGTGGCGAATTTTGGGAGCGGGCCGACTTTCTTCCGTACGCGGAAGAAGTCGCGGGTGACCTCTAGTATATACCTATAGATACGGCCCAATCGCCCCTGGAGTGTAGACCTATGTCCAGGAGCGGGTTAGGTAATTACTTATGCTACAATCAATTTGTAATAAGGAGTCCTGATACCTTTAAAACCCTGATATCAGGGCCGGCGACTCAGCCAACAAATCTAAGTTAGTAAAGATTAGTGTGATGCAAAATTCCTTAGATACCATTTCTTCATTCCATTCCAAGAACAGCATCCTTAACTCACAAAAACTGTGTTGAACCGCTACAGAATCTCTCATAAATTCTCAAACGAAATGTTAGCGGGAACTGGCTCCTTCGCAGAATGTTATAAAACCTTAATTCGAAACGTCTGAGAATGTGAAACCGAACAGATGTATAGTGTAGAAATCTAAGGTTCCTGGAAAGAAATCCTAACAGTTTTAGAAAAGGTCGATAGCCGGAATGACCCTGTTCATCGAACTGCTGAGACGAAAAAGTCTAATCAGTCCCATCATCGGTCTCATTAATCGGACTACTGATACAAGGCCGTTATAATGGGGTTTTGCACGTGACTTTTATGTGATCGGTTTATATCCAGTCTTATTTGTAAATAGGTAAATAGGTTTTGTAGTGGTAGTCTACTGCGGAGTTCGCCTGGGGAAGTACCACACCTTTGCCAGCTATTCTGCCGCCAAGCAGTAGTGTGCATTACTGTGTTCCGGTTTGAAGGGCAATGTTACCAGATAAATTACTGGGTATGAAGAGATTTAACATCTAATATCTCAGGGTGACGAGCGCAATGCAGTGCGGCGCAGGATTGTGTTCACAAGTTTATAATTCTGGCACTGCTCTTGTTAGTGGCAGGTGTGACGCCAGACGAACGTCTTGCTCGTCTCGTCACTTGAAGGTATTAAAACAAAAAGGTGCCCCTCTTAGAATAAGTAGATACCTAAACCGAAATTTGAAGCAGCATCATTATCAGCCCACTTTAATAGATTGCTGTAGGTATACTTGTACCTTACCTGTCTTATAAGTCTCTCGCCATAATTTTGTGCTTTCTTTCATTAATGAAATGAATATGAAATAATTTTTATGTTGCCAGTCGAATAATTATGCCATGTTTCCCGATAGATACCTACCGTCAGCGACGGTGATAATGGAATGGACGGGCCCAACGCTTGCAAATCGAACAAAATTAAGAGTGCGACTAATGCCAGAAAAATAACAGATTTCACCCACGCGTCTTGCATTAGTTTAGAGTCGAAAACCGCACGCATGATACAATTGATGATGATTATGGCTTTGAGCAATTTAGGTGGGATTTTATTTAATTATTCAAAATGTAGGCTTGAAATAAAAAAAAACGGCTACTGTGCTAAAACATTAGTTTGGCTATGTAAATCGTAAAAAAGAATGTGGTGATGTCGCTGATAATTTAGAGCATTTGAATTAAAACGTTTCTTTTTAGTTGGTAATTTGTATTTTTTTTTTTAATAAACCAGATTATTTTCCTAACTTTAGTATTATTTTAATCTGAATATTTACGTTATGAAAACTGACGTGGTTTTGACACATTTTTGTTTTATTTATACGGGAATAATTACGTTTAATTAAATCGGATACTCCGACTATAAATCCGATTTAATTAAACGTGAGTATTCCCGTATTAATAAAACAAAAATGTGTCAAAACCACGTCAGTTTTCATAATAAAATTGCACGTATTTAATGTTAAAATTGCAGCTGTCACCGTTATTATATCGGGGCCATAACGATTTTAGAAAATCCGCACTTACACTGCAGTTCCATAAACAAGCGTACTCTCTCAACGCATCATCGCTTAAAATTTTAGGTAAGGTGGCAGATAAACGTCAAGCCGTTTATTTCAATGTTTTATTTTCAAATAAAACATCTACGGAAATTGCCTGGCAATTGTACATAGGGCAAAGAATCGCGAAGCCTTATTATAAACACATCTCCATGAACCTCCCAGCGGCTTGCTAACATGTTTACAGCAGGCGTCAATCCGCTGCAAATGGCCGCCAGGAGGCAAGACTCGTATTACAGATACCCGATCTGCTATTATCCGAACACAATAGATACCTCTCAATGCAGACAGGGCGGGATTATGCCGTAAACTAGGAAGCTACTAGCTTACCTAGGCTATACACTGTACTATATACAGCCTGGGTATACCTAAGCCCTAGGGTATAGGTACACAGCACAGACGAGTGGCCAGTGGCGGCTTGCGGTTACCTTGTATAGTATACAGGCATGGGCGTGTAAACCTAATTTCTTCTCTTAGGTCTAAGTCTTATCATTATCTTTGTTAGTTTTATATACATCATAATTATTATCACTGTGTGGTTGTCCACGGGCGTAACTATAGCTTTCACATGGGGGGGGTCCGAGGGTCTAAAAATGTACAAAGATAGACTAGTTTTTTCGGGGGGCGTTCCCCCCCGGGATCTTCGTGCTACACTTGCTTACTGGGTGTTCGACCCCCCATTCGACAAATATTTTTACTATTTTCGTCGGATGCTAAAGACCTAAAGGGGGCTTGTTCTGGTGTAGTTCTTGTTATCTGAATCGATTTACATGACATTTGGTACCTATATATTATTTACCGCATCGGTATGTCTCATAAAATGCTATAAAAACTGTGAAATCGCAGATAAAACTGCATGATGCTGTATAAAATAAATAAATGATTATCTCTAAGTCTTAAGACTCCATTCCTGTGTAAAGTAGGTATAGCATCTAGGTCCCCCGCCTGAGTCTGCAGAGTAAAGCCTGAGGCGTAGGCCTGCGCGTGACGTGCCTAATTAGCTAAACTACTAATTACACCGCTCACTGGAACACCCTGAGAACGGCTCCTGAAGGGCTTAAACTCGACTGAAACGTTTATCGCAGTCGTTAATCGAAATCCGTTAAGTTTTTTGTAAAAGAAAATGGTTTGCCTTTTGAGCAAGTTTTCTGAAAACGACATTAAAATTCGAAAATTTACGGTAAACGGGGTTGGTGTCAAATACCTAATAAAGTATTGATTTATATGGCATAGGCATAATTTTATATAGATAAGAAGGTAGATATGTCATATCGCGTCCTCAAATGGCCCCGTGAAAACGGCCCCAGGGACTGTATCGCTGTGTGCTCACCAAGCGAGACGCGCGCTATCCCTTTTGCTCTTATAAAAGTGCTATCTTCTTTCGCGCTCCGGCGCAACTCGTAAACATGACGGCACGGCAGTCATTTTCAAACGTTGTTTTATTACGCGATGGCGCATCTTTTGTAATCTTTGGGCATAGAACATTTCCTACGCGCACATGGGCAACAATGACTGATGACGTAAATATTTTATATTACTTAGTCGTCTATAAGTAATTATCATTTACAATTGATCGTCTCGGAATGCTATAAGTAGCGGAACTTTAACATAGTACTTATCAGTGTACAACTTATCACCCCATCACGAAATTAAACCCACCATCCAATAGAACGTCGCCAGTGCATCGATATAGACATTGTTACCACTCAAATTTCTATGTTCCGTTGCAGTGGCGACGGGCAGTGTACCTATATATTTTATCGACAGGACAACTCAATTAGTACTAAGTAGTAGTAACTACATGACTTTTCATTGGCTTCATTACTTTTTACATACAATATTGTTCGAAATTGAGTCTAGAATAATCTCTAATGTTCTCTTATAATACGGGAATAAGACTGCTGACTTGTAAAAACCTTGTTTAGTATAACTAACGGACGCACAACACATCCTGTAGTACACGACATTTTACAAATCATAAACACGGAGAGGCTGAGCAGATTAACAGATACGCCTTCATAACTCTGCCGATAACGCTTCCAGTTAGCGGCTAAGCCAGGGCCACACCACAATTAATTAGTACCTTAATAAACCAACACTTATGTAGGTAAGTACTTAAAATTATTCGCTTGAACCTTTTCTAAGTCTCCAACATGGTAAGACTTTAGTTGTAGGTAATTCAGGACAGTTGGCGATACGAGTACAACCGTATCTAGAGAACTTGAAATTTACCGGCCGCGTTGCACTGCATACTAGTAGTTGGCATCTAACTAAGACCTCGCGACCCTTGTATCATCCAAGCCCATTGACCAATTAGGCTCATATTCAAACTTGATAATTGTATTTGCACGAACACGAAGGCAAGCCTACAAAATTAATATCGGATCAACGGTTCGTAAGTTTGTTGAACAAATATACTTACAAATACACATATAAAAGCTGACTTATCCCCTCAGACTCAGAGACCTTTACTTCGGTTGGTCAATTACCAAAAATTGTTCAACCAGATCCCCAAGCCGCCTGCCAAGCGTGGGGATTATGGAAACCCCTCCCTAATGAGGCCTTCGTCCAGCAGTGGACGTCTTCCAGCTGATAATGTATGTAATGTAATCACCAGAAGCAAATGACAGACGACGAAACGACTTTCAGCGCGCGATCAGACAGCGCTTCACCAAGGTTGCCGCAAACCAACCAGCAGGTCTTTAAGTACACAAATGAACGTTTTGTTTTAATGAATGAACGTAGAATTTTTAGCTGTTTATTTTCCATATAAATAAATAAATAATCTTTCGTGCAGTCTATCATACTATATTGGCCATTAGTACCTTTAAAAGTGTAGCACTTTTAATAGCTTCTCTCTAGGCATGCAGCGCAGGCTGTCAGATGGCCGACTTTTTGGCATTTACTGCATCTAAGTCGACCCATTCCATGATTACTTCCTGTGCCACCAGCGGTGTGGTCCTCGCCTTATCCAGTTGTCACTTGTGGGGTTGCCAGCTGCCAGCTGCCAGTTATCATTTCGTATTTATAGGAGGCGCGCATTAGCGCAGGTAGATAATGTGAGTAATAAGGGTGTGCCGACATTTTTGCACGTACTCGGTGCCTCTTAAATTATGGTGTTCAAGGCATGAGCGAAGCGAGAAAACAAAACAAAACTGAAAAAGCCAATTTGAAAACTTTTGATACTTATAATATGTTAAGTGAAGTGTTTCAACTCATGAATCGTGAACAAGTGCAGATTCCACTCAACTTTTAGCCAGTGTACAACATTAAAATGAAAATGAAGCACATGGTCCTTCGAGCCGCCAGGAGCTAACTCACATTATTCCATCGCTCTCGTGGCGTAGCTTGTCTAGGTGATTCTAAACGATCACCGATGTTAAGCAACGGACGGTCCGGTCAGTTTTCGGATGGGTGACCGTGAGTGGCATTTATTTCTGAGCGCTACCGTGGGTCGGATGACACGTTAAATTGTTGGTCCCGGTTGTTTGTTCTAATAATAACAACAACCGTCAGCCATGTCAGAGGCCTTCGGGCGGCACATTAACTCTGACACTAGGGCTGGCCACTCAGCCTATACGAACTTACTTACTTTTATTATTCCATCCACATCCATCAGCCAGAAAATGTCCACTGCTGGACGAAGGCCTCCCCCTTGGTAGGGAGGTGTTGCCATAATCCCCACGCTTGGAAAGCGGCTTGGGGATCGCAGAATGTTCACCACCGTTAACGGAGAGGACGCTGCTGCCCGTCCTCCGGTGGTACTGGTTGCAGTTTTAGGACATACCCAGGCTCACATTATTAATAGCCTGTAATTAGATACTTAGGTATATCTAATTCTCTGCAATTATACATGGTTAGTTCTAATCAGTTAGCATCCTATTAAGGGCATACTACATCAAAACAAACGTTTACTATGGGGCCAACATTGAAATCGCGTCAAAAATATCAGCTTTTCCGTAAAAAAAAGTTCATCGACCTTGACCTTGGATTCATTGTTGGCCCCATATTAAAAGCTGTTTGTTTTGATGTACAGAATATGCCCTTAAAAGGATGCTAACTGATTAGAAAAACTTGTAAAATGTTCAGGGTTAGACTAAAATACGTCTTCGAGTAGCTTTATTTAAATCTAACGTCTCCTCTCATTGTTTGAACCGGAGCCCGAGGGTCCGCTATTTGGCCAGATTTGTAGCCGGGGCCGGCCATTGTCACCCGGACCGCCACCGGTTTAGTTTATCTCCCCGGGATAGATTACCAACCCCGCTGTTAAGGTCATCCATCTTTGAAAAATATCGAAGTCGTTTAATAATAGATACGTTTAGAGACCATAAAACTATTCAGCTAAAGGTGAAGTAAGTTTTACTGCATGAGTTATTAACATCCCATTGCTGGGCATAAGCCTACGCTAGAGGGCCGATTGGATAGCTAGCGACCACGCCCAGTACGGGTTGGCAGATTCATAAAATTTATCCTGCGGACATATGCCTGCCAAGCGTGGGGATTCCAGCAGTGGACGTTTTCCGGCTGTTGAAGTGAATTCATCATCATCATCAGCCCGGAGACGTCCACTGCTGAACGAAGGCCTCCCCCTCAGACTGCCAGACTGTACGACAACCTGCCATTTGCATCCACCGGTTGCCCGCGACTTTTACAATGTCGTCGGTTCACCTAGTAGGAGGCCTTCCTACGCTGCGTCCTCCGGTTCGCACTCGCCACTCAAGAACCTTTCTTCCCCATCGGTCGTCAGTTCTTCGAGCGATGTGGCCTGCCCATTGCCACTTCAATTTGCAAACCTTGTGAGCTATGTCGGTGACTTTGGTTCTTTGGCGAAAATCCTCGTTCCGGATGAAGTGAATTGAAGTGGATATATTTATCCTCCCATAAACACCTCCGATGTTTTCTGTCACCAAAAAGCAAGTAGTAGTTTTTTATTTTTTACCTTATTTGGACCTGGGTAAACTGGGTATGTCCTAAAAATGCATCCAGAGCCGGAGGACGGGCAGCAGCGTCCTCTCGGTAATAGGTGGTGAGCACTCTGCGATCCCCAAGCGGCATGCATGGGGATTATGGCAAAACCTTCCTATTAAGGCGGAGGTCTTCGTCCAGCAGTGGACGTCTTCTAGCTGATGTTGTGATGATTGTTTGTAGTACGTAGTACATTCCAAAAAAACTCATTGGGTCTAACATCTAACTAAGTCTACCGTCCGTATAAGTTCCAGTTTTTATACTCTTGTCTCCGATCATCGTGAAGGATTCGAACTCGCTTCCGGTTTCACCTATTACCGGGTTATTTGTTTTTCCCTCGCCTCAGGGCAAAGGGCCCTGTTTAAGGCCAAGGAAGATATCCCATTATTATATGCAAATAAGGGTAAATTAGGTTTTAATGTCCGTGCAGGTCCCCGTGGTGTCATCGTAACGTTCTAAGCAAACACTTCAATGATGTAGTGCATTAGTAAGCATGGAGAAATCAGATGCTGCAGCCATGTCTGGGCCTGTTCTAGAACCGGTGATATTATTTCTATCACTTGTCAATTTAGATTGATTAAAGCGATGGAGACTAACAATATAGCATGTTCTCTTAGAGCATAATATATCATTGGATGCCAATGGCGATATTATGCCCAGAGGATTTTCTGTCACTTTTTCGGGGGACGAGGTAAACACACATAGCACATTTTCAAGTAAACTTTCAACACACTATACTACTCCACTCTACACGCTACACTCTCTACTCTTTTACTAATAAAACAAATGTCTGTTCGAATAAACGCACACAAAAACAAACTCACAGCACACACAAAGGGCATATTAAGGTCATTGACCATATATATATATAGCTTTTAACAGAGGGGTACCCACGCCTTAGCTTATCACCTCCAATGGTATAAGTTCGAAGCATGATTTAGAACACTTCTTATGTTCTCAGCATGTTTTCAATTGACTTCAAAAAAGTAATCAAAATTACTGGAAATATGAAAATGTCACCCAGGTAGTCGACATTAAATAGCCTTGCCCTATTCTAGAACAATCTTCATTCAACGACTTCTAAATTCAGAATTCCAGTCGAAGAAAGGGAGGATGGGCTTTTCACAAAAGGTGTAAAAGAGTTCATTAAATTAGTTCATACATATAGAGTGTCATCAGTTATAATCAGTAGGTATCAGAATTTTAAGACAGGAGGGCACCGATATAGTACTTAATTAATTATGGATTAAATTAAGAACCGTTATATGAAATTAGAGACCGTTTAAAGTATCTAGTACCTATAGGTTGCAAATGACCTTTAGATAGTTTAAACCGTCTCTTATGTCGATTATTTAATTTTTAAGTTTTAATTAGGTAGTTCTTCTACTTCCGTTCGTTGTCAGCCATAAAACATCCACTGCTGGACGAAGGCCTTACATAGATAGCCCTTTATAGAGGGGTGTTGCCATAATCCCCACGCTTGGCAGGCGGCTTGGGGATCGCAAAATGCTCACCACCGTTAATCAAGAGGACGCTGCTGGGACATAAACAGGTCCATCTACTTCTACTTCCGAATAGAAGGTAATAATAGGTACCTACACGAAACATTATGGATAATTTGGTTCGGATTCAGATTTATCAATTTTGAGGTGGGAAATAATCAATTAGGTACATGGCGATAATAACGACAATAAAGCTCTATAACAAAGTATCGCACGTTGCGCCTATTAATTTCATCAAAGTATACCTACGTTGTTAGCTAAGTATTGGGTTTCCATGTGCATTTATACAATTGGTCAGGATTTCTATCAAAAATGTATTGTGAGCTCTAGAGTTTAGCGCAATATTATACAAAAAAAAATATCTTCTCCGTATATTAAAAAAATGTTACTCAAAGTACGTTAGATGAAGCCTGTTGACTGTGTTCAGAGATTTAGTAGCTGGGATTAACAGCGAACCATTAGACTCCGGATATAAGCGCATCCCTAGTCCTTCAGGCCACAAAATATGTCCGAGTGCGTTGGTCCGATAACACCGGATTATGGTAAATAGTGCTGTGGTGCGGATTACGGGTATTTCGGTCGGATTTACGGTATTTTACGGATTTTTCCGCGCGTTTCGCCGATTCGCCGCACGGCGCATTGGGCTTAAAAGCAAAAGCCTTTCGGCGGAAACCCATTACCTTTCCGTTTGGTGATTAAAACGCTCTTGGCGTATAACCCTTTTTGTTGAATTTGTCTGTAAAAAAGAAAGATCGATGAAGTTTTGTAGTTATTTTGAGAATAAACGGCAGTGTTGCTGTTGTTATCTTCATTTATAAAAGACCTATATTTTACTTACAGGAATAGTTTCTCAAACTTTTACTAAATGAGTCTTGTTTTGAGGTGAAATTTTGAATAACATAATCATACACAATTATACTTTCATAAGTTTCTGAGCGCTACCGTGGGTCGGATGACACGTTAAATTGTTGGTCCCGGTTGTTTGTTCTAGTTTCTATAACAACAACCGTCAGTCATGTCAGAGGCCTTCAGGCGGCACATTAACTCTGACACTAGGGCTGGCCACTCAGCCTATACTAACTTACTTACTTAATAACGCCACTAACTCTCCAACTCTACATTACCACATCACCCAAAAGGCCTGTTAGTATTTAAGAACACACCGCCACCGTCACTTATGAAAGTGTAGTTTGAGAAACAGGAACAAACGCCTCAATCTCATCCTGGTGTCATACCTGGCCCTGAAACTGTGTAGTGTTTACAAACACTCAAAAGACGCACCAACCGGAAATAGCTATTAACTTTTTAAAAGGTTTTCATTAACCGCCAACACCGCAGAAACCGGCGCGGCCACAGTTTCCGTCTATTTAGGTTACTGCTATGTATGAAAAGGTACAGATTAATGGTGTCCGATGTAGTGGTACACAAGGGATTGTACGGTAGAGATCTTACGCACGATTTGTGTGACGACATTGTTAAATAACAGTAGGTATGGGCAAGGAAACATAAAGCGTTGGTTATGCGACGGCAGGGATGAATCGACGATACTATTAGAAACACGGGTTAATCTTAGATACTATTGGCGCTTGACTGAGGCATATGAAGCAAGAGAGAAGTTTATACTCAGCAGCGGGATAAATAAAGACAGTGCGACGCGGATACTAAGTAATCCATACTTATCGTTAAAACGAGGTGGACGCGGAGAGCTACACAGCTTCACTGTAAACGCATTAGATATAGATAAAGTAATGCCATCCGTCGCGGAAGTCCGAGTTGACCATCCGCGTCGCAATGTAAGTCTCTTAGACTTATGGCTAAAAAGCCGATCACGAGGGTGTATAATGTTCACCTAAAAACAACTCCTTCACAAAATCTGTCACGCCGTTGAAGCTTTAAGAATTGTATAGAAACATACATACTTAATTATATGCACAAACATTAACCCTTCTTTTAGATAGTTGGGTAAAGTATATGATCGGCTTACCGATAAGTGATTAGGAAATATTCCCTATAGGTTGGGGCGTCCGTCCGCAGAAGCCTTTAAATTTCTTCTCGTTCAGTTACTGACTTTCTCACTTTGTTTACTATGATTTTTTTAAGTGTAAAATATCTGTAGTGTATTTTCTCTTGTGTGGCCGACAAAGTAACACAAGCATTCAGTCACCGGGAGTATTCGTGAGCTCCATTGACTGGTTGTAATAAGCGCGGGGCGCGCTAAGCGGCTTACTATCCTGAATATCTACCGGAATACCGGAAATTTAGTTTGAACGGAACCGCTCCAGATTGCCGCTCTAAGGGCTGGTGCCGATATTACCGCGGAGTATCACGCTTCCAGAGGAACAAGCTCTGACGCGCGACAGACGTAGCACGCACACATCACTGCAGCTACACTACACTACTTAGGCCTAGCCATGGAGGATAAGGAGTTGCGATGAGCGACTTGCAGCCGCAGATCCTATTTTGCAGAGAGTGTTTGACGTCATATTTATTTGCTCAGTCTGCTAACGTCCGCCACGCGTAGCGGTCATTCAAACTTACATATTAGACGTACGATTTTTAATGTGTTTACCCTGTAACAGTAAAAATGAAATAAGTTGCTCTGTTTCTTTATGTAAAAATGACCGAGGGAAAAATTCAGATGACATGATTGGCATCTAATTTCATTCGTAAGTAATTTTATTTATATATTAAGTGATCCGTTTTATAAAATTTAAAAACGCGACATCTAGCGTGATATTAAGAAATTAAGTGTTAATTCACTAGTTCGATTCTCAATAACTTTTCCTGAAAACCGCTAGATGGCAGTACAATTTGCCACTCCTCCCGCGAACCTACACCTCCCCGCACAGTCACGCGTCTTTCTAAGGAAAAATCTTTCGATCACATCTCTGCTTCTATTACTCTGTGGGCCTGGTGGACTGTAAAGTTTGAGTATGAGTTTATTAATAAAACATTGCGCGTGGCCGGTCATTCTCATGCTTCAGTGGTGTAATTCATGACCTTGTTGACTGACTGGTTTTCACTGAATAGGACTTAATTATGACTGTAGTTATATATGTATAATGTAGTTCCAGCAGGCTTTGACGCGTTTTCTATCTTCTGTACATAGTACCATTAAGTTTTCTGTGACTGCACCCAATATTGAACCGCTAATCTACCTACCTACTCGTATCGCGCTCTATGATAGCGGTACCCGTTGGTCTATTTAACCTCCTCTGGCCGCAATGGTTACTAAATTAGACAAATCAGTCTACAAGGAAAAAATTGTGCTTCGCAACTAATCGTGTCTAACAATACAACATACTTACAACATAGAAAGACCAGACTAGACCTCGGGTAGCAGACCTTAAAAGGCAGTTGAACCTAGATTTAATTTATTAATCTCATCGGAGAGTTTTTAGTTTTAAAAGGCAGATTAGTTCTCACCTCCGGATAGGAATCATTCTGTGTCGCAACTTTTTTAAAGATTTTATCAGAGGCTTCTTGGGAATTTAGGAAACTATACAAAATACACTTTATACCACTTGCCTACATTTTGAACTTAACCGAATTCCACAATAATTTATCATCATCATCACTGGACACAGGCCTCTCCTAAGGCACGTCATTCAGCCGATCTTCAGTTTACTATTTTATATTTTTCTTTCCTTCCTAATCACGATATTTGAACAACGAGCGAAGCGACACTTTAATTATCTTGGGCAAAAATAGGAAGAAAAAAGCTCTAGTTATTTATTTGATTCTAACCAGCCAGTTACCTAGCTGTTTCTCTGGAAAATGTCGTGCTCCCCGTCTATAAGGACCGCTTTACGATATTAGTTCGCCTTTGATGCTTCAAGGTTTGGCCGGTCTATTGATCTCGCTCCGAGCTGGCCTCTTGTGGGCTTCTTTCGGCTGCGTTTGGCAGCTCCGAGGAAATCAAATGTTAATCGGAGTGTAAAACAAAATCGTGTAAAACACTTTTATGTCTATTTTCCCAAAAACAAGGGATTTTCTTAACGCCTTTGAGGTTGCCGTTGTGTCTAACCCCCTTTTGATTTGGTCGGATTACAAGATTTATATCTTTATATTCCATAAATAGTAACAGAATGAGCTATTTACATAAGTACTTCTTACATAATTTTTATTCATCTTGAATTTTCAATGCGATTATTAAGTTGAAAAATCTTAATAACAATCTAACTAAATCTATTTTATATTCATTATAATTGCACTAACTCATACATAATGAATTAAGAATTCATGTTTATAAAACTCGTATTTAGATTATGAATAAATTATATTTGACTCTAAGAGTATTGTTTACAGATGTTATGAATTATGTATTAACTAAAAATATAATTAAATGCTCGTATATAAAGTGAAGGGCGCGATTAGTAAAAGACGTGAGTAAATTAATCCTGTGCCACAGCAATCGCTTATTATTTTAGTTTGGGTAGCCCCAAACAATTTTTTTTTTGTATGGCGCTGTGTATAATGTCTACTAATACAGGCCCCCCGTGGTTTCACCCACGTCACATCACCCGTGTGATGATGAAATGCGGCGATAATGATGATGATAAAAGTAGCTATTATGTTATTCCGGGAAATAAGCTATCTCCATTCCGAGTTTCATCCAAATCCGTTCGGCCATTTTAGCATGAAGATGTAACAAACATACACAACCACATACTGACAAACTTTGGCATTTATAAAACTATAAATAAATAATATGATTTCCATACATAAACATTCCAAAAATTCGTTGGTCCGGGCTCGGGATCGAACTTAAGACCTCACTATATCGAGGCACACGTGCCTCGATATAGTGCCTCCCAATGAGTTACCACGCCTTAAGGGCTTACCACGGCAACACGTCTGAGTCTCTACAGCAGGTTTGAGACTGATCACTCATCAGCCAGAAGACGTCCACTACTGGACGAAGGCCTCTCCCATAATAGGGAGGGGTTGCATAATCGTCACGCTTGGCAGGCCGCTTGGGGATCACAGAGTTATGCCACCGTAAACTAAGTGGACGCTGCTGACGTTTTTTGAGGTTGAGGCTGAGGTTTTAGGACATACCCAGGTTCGAGACTGATGTTGATGACTAAATATTGTAGCTACATCAGACGACAGGACCTGGATATGCATCCAGGACCACCAGGGGATGGATAGCAGCGTCGTCTGACTTAACGGTGGTGAGTATTCTGCGATCCCTAAGCTGCCTGCCAAGCGTAAGGATTATAGCAACTCCTCCTTAATAAAGGAGAGGCCTTCGTCCAGCAGCGGGTGTCTTCTAGCTGATAACGACATCAACAGATAAACACAGCTATCATGTGATTATCTCCAGCGCGAACTGTCCCAGCTGTTAATGAAGTCCGCATTAATCCGTACACAATACGGAACTAATCCGACCGAGCGGGAAGTATCTTTTTCAGCGTTTTCAGTTTCCTCGAGGTTAATTTCACTTCCTTCCCCTCTCCCGCCTTCTGCGAAAGCTCTTGAACATAAAACGAAGAAAGCACAGAGACTGAACTTAGAAGAAAGAGAAGAGAGATCTTCATACTCATAATCCTGTCAAGCTTTAAAAAATCTGTAAACATTTGAAGCTTTCATATTCGGCGGTTGATAAGCCGCACTACAGCTAGTTAGTAAAGCATTCTTTTATGCAAGAATAAATATAGTTATTGAAACGGCGGGCTAGTCACCAACTGGACGCGAGGGGCTGGACACGCGTATAAAACACTCAGATTGACTTGTTTATTAGGATATTTTTGTAGTGGTAGGACTCTACTGCAGAGTCCGCCTGGGGTAGTACCACACCTTTGCCAGTTATTCAACCGCCAAGCAGTAGTGTGCAAGCATCACTGTGTTCCGGTTTGAAGGGCATTGTTACCAGAGAAATTACTGGGTATGAAGAGATTTAACATCTATAATATCTCAGGGTGACGAGCGCAGTGCAGTGCGGCAAAGGATTGTGTTCGCAAGTTCACAATTCTGGCACTGCTACTGTTAGTGGCAGTCGCTACGCTTACCACCAGGCGAACGTCTTGCTCGTCCCGTCACTAGAAAGAATAAAAATAAAAAAAACTAATATGAACAGAACATGAAATAACAGTTAGCCGACTTATATAAAACGCTTGCAAAGAAAGCGATATATTATTCCCCTCCAAAGAATTGACAGGCTTGCACGACGACGGAAGGACCTGGCTTGGGCTGCTTTGGCGGGCTTGTGGAGAGGTTGACGTCACGTCCCGTAACACGATATTACTCTAGGCTTTAGAAGGCGACATCATGAGCGGCATGCTCGATGTAGGTCTCTTGTAAATAATACCGCAACTTTGGAACAAAAGAGTAATCTTAGTGCACGTCAGGTGCTGCCTAGGTGCTTTACTCATCCAGTTGTCATCAGCTGCCTTTTGCTAGTTATCGCTCAGAAGATAGGTAAGTATGCCTTGATCTACGGATACAACTAATCATAAGATCCGATAGTATTTTGGTGGTATTTTACTAGGTAGCATGTTTTTGTCACCTGTCTCTCTTTTAGAACAACATTTCAAACAGCGAGCGGTATAGCGAGTGGTTATACGCAAGAAGTAACTGACAGACAGCGCAAGGCCTGAACTGGCTTTCAAACTTCTAGAAGCAAGGAATTTAACAAGTGATTTTTATAACATGGTTGATCGCCTAAATGGGATGAAGCTGGCTAAAGCCTGACTTTTGATTCCAAGCCGTAATAAGAATAGAATAGAATAGAATATTTTTTATAAGAAGAGCGAAGGCCACACATCCAAAGCGAATAAAATTCCGTTTCCGCCGTTCTATCAAATGTATCCCTCTGTCGCATCATTGTGCTCGCCTAGAAGGTCCTAATTAGGGGAATGCACTCCAAATCCCTTTCCAAAGGGCAAGATAAGAGGGCCTGAAGGAAAAGGTGATAGTTCCGTTGGCTTCCATCGCCGCCACTTCAGTCGAGAGCGGTTAGTGGTTATAGAAACCACATGGTGGGCCCCGGTCACAGTTTATACGGAGATTTGATTATAGGATAGGAATACGGCTTGTGATTAGGGCCAATGTATAGAGGAACTATACGTTTGTACGTTTGGTTGTTTGGTTTTTGAGTTGACACTTCAGGAAAGGATGGTGAGGTTCTAAAGGATTTAGGGTGATATATTATTTTTGTATTATTACCTATTGCTCATAATTATTTTTGTAAGTGTAAATTGACAATAATCGATGTTATTAATTATTGTCAATTTACAGGTTAATCAAAATTATTTTGTTTCAGAATAGTATTACACTTAAAGAATTATTTGTTTTCAGAATAAATTAATAATTAGTTTCAGGTTTAATTGACTTTTTGTTTCTGGTATAATTATTTTTTTGTTTCAGGTTAGGTTGAATTTCAATTTACGTTGATAATTACAGTTGTTTTTTATCGGTGGTTTGTCCCTTCATCCTATTAGTACTCGAAACGATATTACAGCGGAAATACACTAGAAATAAATAGTTATAGCAATTTTTTGGTCAAAATGGACTTTCGCAAAGTAACGACTGAGTCAATCACATACTCGTACCTACATAAACTACTTAGCCTACTACACAAAAAAAAATTGTGTAAGAAATGGAAGTGTCTGGTGTCCTACTAAGAAGTTGTTATCACTGACCCTACATGAATTTCTTGCCTTTCAGAAATGTCATAGCATCATATAGGATAGGACTTTGCTAACACAGATATATTGTCAAGAAATACAATATATATTATAATTTTTTTTCACTGTCGCTGCACTTTCACTGCACTTTCACTGTTTAATTCTCCTTTTCATAATAATTATTAGGTAAGTACTAATTTTAAGGTGGCATTCTCCACATTTTTTTTACGTTTTATGGTAGATATTGATAATAACACTGAGTTTCCTTTGCATGGATTTATAGTATCAAACATTTTTTTTTGTACAAGTTTTTTTTAAATACTCAGAATAACTAATGGACATGGATTTATAAACTGGTATAATTTCATAGCTTTTCAATTATATTTTTTTAAATTAAAATGAATAATATATTAAAACCAAAGTAGTGATGTTATTATGCTATTAAAACAGTCTCTTTGTTACCTTTTACACAAAGAAATGTGCGCGTCACAAAGGTACGTAATAACATAACCCCGGAAAAAGCGGCCCGATTTCATTAACATGCATTCAGAATTAATGTAAATCGTCAATGCAATAATAATTAATTGTCATATCCATTCCACGCGCGGAACAATATAACGAAGCCAGAAGGTGTTCTGCGTACTCATCATTGTGAAAACCTTTTACTATAGAGCTAACCTTAAATTGGCCATAGAAAAATGCCATTCACCTTCGACCAAATGTATGGAACAGTTGTTTTTTTTTTGTTGTGAAGTCTGGTTCGGCTTAGTAATACCAATATGCGAAATCCTGTAAATACATCAATCATCAATACATCATGACTATTTAATTGTCTTCAAAAAAAATGCGTTAATTTTATACTGCACTACTATATGATATTATATTAGGCCTTGTCAGATATATTAATGTTATTCTGTATGGAGCAGTAGGTATGTGCTGCACTGCGCAGTGCATGTCAACATCATCATCATCATTATCAGCCCGGAGACGTCCACTGTTGAACGAAGGCCTCCCCCTTAGACCGCCACACTGTACGACAACCTGCCATTTGCATCCACCGGTTGCCCGCGACTTTTACAATGTCGTCGGTCCACCTAGGGCACATAGGGAGGCCTTCCTACGCTGCGTCTTCCGGTTCGCGGTTGCCACTCAAGAACCTTTCTTCCAGTGCATGTATATAATGCATATATGTGCATGTATGTAAGTTGCAGTGCATGTATGTCCTTTGTATTCTTGTTCTCAACTAATGTCTCAACAACTCTCTGAATGCTGTAAACACTTGTTAAGGGTATACATATCAGAACTTTTGAGTTATGAAGATGTTACTATAGAAAATATTTAATATGTGTACTGTTGGTGTTTCTATATAAATAAATAAATAGATGATTTAGACTACGATCTATACACATAAATAACAAAATCACATAATATTATACTCTGTCTCTGTGTTATTTGCTTTTTGACAGCTTACACAAAATTGATGACATAACTTGAAAGCAATACCTTTTTACAAGGTATAGAGGTCCCTCCCTATTAAGGGAGGTCTACGTCTAGCGGTGGACACCATAGAGTAAGTAAATACTACGTAATAGTGGACACGTCCTGGCTGATAATGTAAGTTTTAGAGTTAATAATAGATGAAACGTACTTATAAATATTTTTCATCACACTTGCTCGTAAAGTAGATCTTATTACATCGCTTTTAGGCTCATAATCCAAGCTATTACACACGCGTGCTTTTTACTTTACATTACGGCACTTGTACTATAATAGTTATAACCCGGTAAAGTCAAGTTTGTACGTGACTGCAATTAGACGTACGTATACGAAGCACTCTTAATATAGCCGGGTAATACTTACAGTTTTTTTGTAATACCAACAAAGAGTTCTTATGCCGCTGAAGTAAATGTCAACCTGCGCGCGCATTACTGATTTGGGCGCCATTTTCCGCAAATTTTTGTTGACGTTTTCGCTGTGTGGTTGATTATTATCAAAAAAATATTGTTTTTTCCTCGCAAGTGTGACGAAAACAGTCGTATGGAACTCTTGTGCTATTAGTCATTACGCTCTCGGCTTCCTTATCGCGCTCGCCTGCGGCTCGCGCGCCTAATACCGCCTCTAGTGTAATGACCAACATAGCACACTCGTATCATAATGTACTAATATGGTATAATTTGCTTTACGCTTTACAAAGTTATGTCGTCCACTTTGTATGAGCTGTCAAAAAGCGATTAACATAATGGACAGAGTATAATTGACTTTTACAACATTAAAATTTAATATTAGGTATGTTTGTATTTAACTACATTACAGGTAATCTCCTACAAAAGTATTTGACATCACCTTAGTCGTCTATACTTAGAGTAAACTTCTTTAAGATACCTCAGTGATTCTGAGTACCACATGGGTGATACAGAGAACTCTTTATCTATAAGAAGGGACGTTGGGGACGATAACTTCACAGGCTGCCACTTTACTGGTAGCAATTCTGACACTTGAGGCGTTGGATTTCTGGAAAAAACCAATCGGTACATATATTAGTTAGCTAATTATACATTAATAAATAAATAAATATTGGTGGGCTTTTCATACAGCGCTATCTAGCGCCATACTAAGTAAAGCTTGTATTATGGAAACCAAATAGATGATAGAAATGATAGAATACTTCTAGAAACATTGAAATACCTAAGTGTGGAAACACTTCATACAAAAATATTCAAAATACTACACTTATACTTTTTTGTAAATACATACTTTAATTACATTCTACACCCAAACACAGAACAAACATCTACATTTTTGTTTTATTTATACGGAATACTCACGTTTACTTAAATCGGATACTCCAACTATAGTTTCGATCACATCCGGTGACCTTTTTCAATGAGTGAAAACAAAGCCCGACGCGCGTGCAGCTGCGTCCTGCTTAGCTTTTTTTTTCCTTGTCAGTTTTCATAATAAAACATCTACATAATATTATGTTTGTCACATAAATGTTTGCCCTGGGTGGGGATCGAATCCACGCCCTACAGCTCTGAAAGCAGACATGCTACCAACTGAGCTATAAGGCAGTCATTATTTAGTATGTGTATAAATAATGTTGCATCTGCAGGATAAAGTTACATGTTTTCCTGCAAGACTGAACAAAACGAAAATATTGAATGCATTTTAAGAACATTAAATTCACTGTCCACAATACAAACAGAATCACTAATAATAAAAAAAGTTGTGCATAGAGGGTTATCTGTCATACAATGTTATTCCAACATCTGTACCAAGTATTTTTGAAAGATGCAGAATTGAAACTCGTGTAATAGGCTAGATGACTGGTTTTCTTTTTATTGTCCTTTTAAAATGCGACCCATAATAATATAGCTGATTAATGAAAAGAAAATGAAAATCTGATCAAAAGTAAGCAACTTATGAGTATTTTAATATCATGCTAGACAGAAAGGCGAATCAGCAAATCGTGACGTCACTTCTCTGTATACCATATAAATTCTATTCTGACAAGTAAGGCGTGACGTCATTTTTGTTTTGTGAGAAAGGGACAGAGTTGTCTCTAACAAAAACTTTAAATGCTCATATATCAGAACATTATTAACCGATTTAAATTATTTTTTCAACAAACATACTATATTTACTTAAATTCTTCATCAAAGCTATTGGTTTCAACGATATAAACATCAGTCATCTACCCTATTGGTTTATCATAGTGTTGAATTTTAACATACCCGTATTTCGCAAAGTTTGCCCACAACGAAGTCATCTTTTCAATCATCTCATCTTCGAACAAACCTGGAACTAGCTGCTGCGAGAACAGATAGAACAGCTCATCGGCATGCGTTGCGTTGTGCGGAATATTGAACGGTTTTCTCAGATTCATCTTCACTACATTTCTCCAACCAGAGTAGTTAAATATGTAGCTGAAGACATGCTTATCGCTAGATCTAAGAATCAGCTCGATTTCTTCTAAAGATGGATATTTCAAATGAGGTTCCCCGTACAGCTTTGACAGTTTCACCGTATTATTCAAATCATCTCCCATGTAAAGATCTCGTAACTTCTTACCGAATTCTTTTCTCGTTTCTTCGGAAGGCATATGCAAATTTTTAGGTATGGATTTGTGATATTCTACTTGATTTATTCTCTGATCGGTATCCATACTGATTAACATCAAACCTTCTTGTGTGTTTGAGCCTATAATCATAGGAACTTTGTTAAATGTACCTTTGGAAAGTATATCATAAGGTGATTCAGTCAAAAATGGTGTTTCGCCTTCTATAGGAATTTCCGAGCAAGGAGTATAGAGAATCTCTGTGGCGATAACATTCCCTTGCTGCCGAGGAACTCTCGTGAGAATGAGTTCGTCGTCAGATTTTGTTTGGAAATATTTATACAACTCGTGAGGATCCTGGGACTCGAAAAGCATTTTCTTGGCGAGGAGACTGGCTAAGAAGACAGGTCTAAACTGATATGCCCACGGGCCTAAAGAGGAGCCACTTTGAGTGATAGCTTTGTGGAAGAGCCCTTTGGACAACGGTGACAGAACGTGAAACGAAACTGAAGCTGCGCCAGCACTTTCTCCAAACAGGGTCACATTGTCAGGATCTCCTCCAAAGGCTCTAATGTTTTTCTGAACCCATTTCAAACCTGCGACTTGATCCTTCATAGCTGCATTGCCCGGTGCTTCTTTTATACGAAGGCAAATAAAGCCTTGAATGTTTAGTCTATAGTTAATAGTGACTAGAATTACTCCTTTTGGTACGAGATAGTTTGGCCCATAGAATGCGCCCGAGCCAGAGCCTTGAAAGAAACCTCCTCCGTGGATGAAGACCATGACCGGCAGCTTGGCACCAGCGGGCGTGTTGAGGGGAGTGTATACGTTGAGTGTCAAGCAGTCTTGCTGTCCGATGGCGAACACGTCTCCTACGGATTGGCGACATCGTATATGTTCCTCAATAGCATCAAACTCGCCAATCCACATTGGTTCTGGGCCCGGAGCCTGGAAAGTAATTACCAGCAATTTATTGATAGAATAAAAATTGTACGTAGGACTTTTGAACGCAATTATTTGTTGTAGAAGATAGATATATTAAATTATTATATTTATATTTTATATTAAATCGTAATTGAGTTGGGCTGAAACGTCCCATTTTTTGTAGTCAGATTTTCATGACATAAGGATCTAATGAAACTTTCAACCATAGAAAAGGAGAAAGAAATCTTCCAATATATCTATAATGTCCTTGTCGTTACTAAATGGAGCAGCTCACATATCCAACTTTCGCCAGTGCCTCTCTTTTCTTATTTTTCAGTTTCCAGGTTGAATAGGGTCAGCTCTCCTATTTTTTAGTTTTTTTTTAATAGGACGCTTTATCCCGCTTTTATTATTGGTCCTAAATGGACCACTTCATATTACTTATTATTTACTCAAAGTAGGTTTGCGTTTGACCACTTCCTGCGAAAGAGAGTCTGAGACATGCTAATGCCACCAGCGGCTGAAAGGCGCCCTCTTTCACGCTTCACTTCATTTGACCCCAGTAACCTTCAAACAGAATGCTTTCTTCTCGCAGCGCATCACGTGGTCATACCACTTCAGGTCAGTTTCAGTTAGCTTTTACCCGTAAGTTAGTGTATTCCCGCCTCATCATCATCAACAAGAAAACGTCCAATGCTGAACGAAGGCCTCCCCGTTAGACCACCACACTGTACGACAGCCTGCCATTTGCATCCACTAGTTGCCTGCGACTGTCACAATGTCGTCGTTTCACCTAGTGGGAGGCCTACCTGAGCTGCGCCTTACGGTTCGTGGTCGCCACTCAAGAACCTTTCTTCCCCATTGGTTACCAGTTCTTCTAGCGATATAGCCTGTTCATTGCCATCATCTTGCAAACCCTGACTGCTATATCGGTAGCATCATGTTGTCGGTGGCATAGGTTAGCCTACTGACCTGAAACCGCTCCGTGAAGGTGGCGTAGGGTATGCCAGTGTACTGTGCGTGCGTGCCCGCGGGAGCCACGGTGCCGCGCAGCCAGCCGCTCGACACCTGCAGCGGTGCTGTCGGTTGCGGCACCAGCCGCGCCGCCCACAGCGACCACAACACCACCCACCGCACCCGCGCCGGCCGGCCCGGACTCAGCGCAACCATTCTTATATGATTTAATATACGTTTCAAAATTCTATAACTTATTTATTAATTGCGTTTTGTAAAATGCCCATCAAGTATTAGATTAAAAAAAAAAAGACCTGCTCTGTTTTTTATAATTTCTTTTACGTATATTCACAGGCATAAATGCCGTCGAAAGTATTGGACTTGACGTTATTATACGTCTTTATGTTCTCACTGAAACACCGCGTGCCACTGAAATTAAATCGACACACAATACTTTTGTTGTCACCCAGTATCGTCGCACCAGTAGTTTTGTTATACCAATTCTGATTTAGAACATCAGACAACTGTCTTAAACTAAGTACTTACACATTATTTTTATATTTGAACAAACAAGTGCCATATACCAGTAACTTTAAAAAGGTGTTTAACAAACTTTTATATTTATTTTATGATTAATTATTTACTGAGTGAAAAGTGACACAGTCTGTTATATTCTTTAAAAAAAACTTTGATAATAGTGACATTATAAACCAAATTACCTACACATAAGCGCACTACTCAATGGGATCACTTTTTCACTATACCTATGAATCTTAATATTTAAGTATGTATTATTTTAAACATGAATTAAAGCTTAACACATCATGAGACAATCACAACTAGGTACTTTCATATTGAATATACGAGGATGTTGGACTTTGTTATCGCTGGTTATATCCGTCATATCGTTATCAATAGTATAATAAAATATATCACTAGGTCAAAACACCGGCACTCCGCGCGGCTAGAATACGGCTCACTGACATAATAATGTCTGAACTTAAACGACTATGCACTGTCAAACTTAAATATATCTATGATAATAATACTGTATTCATACAACTCGTTTCATCAATCAAACACGTTCTCGTCCTTCACACTCGAAACTAAGTTTGCGAGCGCGTTCCAAGCACACATTGGAAATGTACTTAAATAATCTGATCCTCCTAATATTCATAGTAACCTTGGATTGCTATTGACGTCACATCATGACTGGTATCATTAACTTGCCTCTGAGTAAATATCTCGATTTGAGATATAACGGACTATGGACTTTGAACCTGGATCAAGATAATGTAGGTGACTGAATTCGGCCAATGATCTCTTACTCATTTTAGATACTTCCCTATAAATTTATGAATTGAAATTGACGACAAAGTGTTTTATTGTCTCAGCGATACGCTGGTCTCAGAATCAAGTTTATGTATATTTGTTAATGACATATTATACATTTTGATAGACAATTACTTTAGCATATGCTAATACAAATTCTTGATTAGAAGATCCTCATTAGAATCGCAAATTTTGTTATATACCTATAAATATAAATAAATTCATTTTCACACACGCCATTTAAATTCATCTCCGTCTTCCACGCGATAATTATATTCCTTCACTGAAAAGCCAGTGGTATTAATTCTTAAAATCCGTACGTAAATTCAAAAGAACTTATTATTGGAACAATATTATTATATCCTCTATATTTAACTTTACGTTTGACGTTCATTACTTTGATGGATTTGTCAATATTATATTATGTGCTACTGTATATGCTCTTATATTTGTTGAGATGGGACCAGATACCACTTGTGTTCCTACCGAGACACTGACAAGTGAAAACTACTTACATTACTTACAACACAACAACCGGTTTGGGAGAAATGTCCGATCGGCCGACACTATTCGCTCAGTTACCACCAAACCAACGCGTGTTTGGCATCTAAACAGTGAAAGTACACATAAACCACACACATCACCTGATAAGCCAATGTGAATTACTTCTCTAGCTTCATTTTCCAGTTAACTTAAATTAAACCTTAACTTATCGTGAAATAAGTGCGTGAACTTAAGAGAAAAGAGAATACGTAGTATCTAAGTATTTTATGCAAGTCATTGAAGGAATTGTGTCTGTCTCGAAAAGTAAGTTAAAAGTGTTTTCTCCGCTTCACTGTTGTGTAATGGATTTAGTAATAAAGTAGTTGCATTGTGTTTTGTTATACTGTTAGCCATATTTGCCAGTGAAGCCGTAAATAAACCGGCTACTCTGTTAATCGTAGCCACAGAATAAATAGTAATAGTAGCAATAGTTAGTCAGACAAACGATGAATCTTAATGAGTCTACGATACTGTTGTAGAATTTATATTTTAATCCATTATCACTAAGATCTAAAGTCCTGTATATAAGTAGAACTATCAAAGGAATAATGGATCCAAATGACAAGCCAGTTGAGGTCAATGTTAGGCCCCATATATACCTACAAAGTGCGGTTACTTTAAGTGTTAAAAATTGTGTGAAAATTATTGTGGTAGATGGACCATTACAGAGAAAAATATTTTTGCGTGCTTAGTGATATATTTTGCATAAAGATAAATACATATAATATCATTGATATTTTGTAACAAACTTACAACGAAAGTTACAACAAATAACCTCCAAGGGGTCATAAATGTTAATTATATTTTTCTATTTCCAGGACATTCAAGTCATGGAGCGGTCATTGCTTAACTCGCTAAATTGTAATATTGTCATAAAAAGCTAATCCAAAAAGTCAAGCCGCTTGTGAAAACTACGAGTTTTCGGGCTAAAAAGCAAAAGATTTGGCTGAAAGTGATTGTGATCTAACTTTTAATGATGAGAAAGACACTCTAAGGGAACATTTTCATTATCATGATTGGCAGTGGTTCAGCCAACTGCAGCGCATGAGTCTTATTCCTCTTTGGCCAGTGTTCTTCGTTCAGCGCCAATCTGATCATATTAATCTTGCTATGGGTAAATGATGTTGTGAAGGTGAAACCGTTCTAAGTGATGTGGTTCCGAGTGAAGTGGCTGGTGCTGTGGTCGCTGTGGGCGGCGCGGCTGATGCCGCAGCCGACGGCGCCGCTGCAGGTCTCGGGCGGCTGGCTGCGAGGACAGATAGCCCCGGCGGGCACCCACGCGCTTTTCACTGGCATACCTTATGCTAAAGTTGTGGAAAGATTTCAAGTAAGGACTTTTTGTGCAATGGAGTATAAGACGAGCGAGACGTTAGCCAGTGCCAGAATTGTGAAATTGCGCAACAGTCATAGTTATGGTACTTCTCCAGACTCTGCAATAAGGCGGAATGCCAGGAGGCATGAGTACACTGGTTAAAATATACCTAATACCTAATAGTATATAAAGTACACCTGTATACGTATAGGGGTATGTTAGAAAGAAGAAAATAAGAACATAAAATAAGAAACAATAGTACGTTTTTTTTTATTTATTCTTGTCCACTTGAATAAAACCCCAAAGCCTGAAGATCGGACTCTGAGACAATTTTATTGTCAGGACGACGCAAGCGATGCCGAAACGAAGCCACACAAGATCTTTATAAGTTGTACCCGGCTTCTGGAAAAGAGTAAAAAAGCAATTAAGTTTGTTCGCATTTTTTTACAAGTATTGTTTTAAAATTTATATACTTATCATCAACTTTAAAATTATTATTTTTGTCACAAATTAAAGATTGTGTATTGTCAAATACTTCAAATAACATTAGTGTGAAATGCGATGTGATCTTGCTGTTATTGCCTGATGGTATGATAAACTATAACGCCTACGACCATAATTTACGAAGACTACTGACGTACTAGTTGCTATTACGATTACTATATTGTAATAGCAGTTATTTACGAGAAGATTTGATATAGAATTTGGTAGATTTTTTGTAGTGGTAGGACTCTACTGTCCGCCTGGGGAAGTACGACACCTTTGCCAGTTATTCAACCGCCGTTGCAGTAGTGTGCAAGCATTACTAAGCCCGACAGGATCCATATGAAACTTCTTTTTGACAATATCTGTGTACACTATGGAAGCAATAAATATCTGAATCTGAATCTGAATCTACTGTGTTCCGGTTTGAAAGGCAATGTTACCAGATAAATTTCTGGGTATGAAGAGATTTAACATATAATATCTTAGGGTGACAAGCGTGATGCAGTGCGGCGCAGGATTGTGTTCGCAAGTTCCCAATTCTGGCACTGCTACTGTTAATGGCAGGCGTGACGCTTACCACCAGGCGAAAGTCTTGCTCGTCTCGTCACGTAACAGTATAAATAAAAAGAGTTTGGACCTGATAATTAATCTATCTATTAATTAGGTACAAATACATTGAGAGGCGGTCGCGACCGTGAACCGGAAGACGCAGTGTAGGAAGGCCTCCCAACTGGTGGACTGACGATATTGTAAAAGTCGCGGGCAACCGGTGGATGCAAATGGCAGGTTGGCGTAGAGTGTGGCGGTCTAAGGGGGAGGCCTTCGTTCAGCAGTGGACGTCTCCGGGCTGATGATGATGACATGGAGAGGTATCTACCCCTGAGTCATTAGACTGCTTTAGTGCATTAAGTGCATCATGCTAATTTAAACTCAATTATCTGACATTATAATGTAACATAATCACATACCTATGTATCCTAAGACTGAAACTATAATGAATATTGCAATTATGAATGTAATCACGGTGCTATGGATGTCTACAGTCGAGAATCGCATTATGTAGTAGGTAAGCACACTCATTCCATAAAAGGTGGCTCGTGGATAGAGAAATCTAACAGTGCTGCCATTGGCTGCCACAATGAAAGAGTAGAATATTTATCAAGTCTCTAGCTTTACGCCCGCAGTCGTCTTTTGTCATGACAATGTTCGTGTACGTCAATGTTAATACTACACTAGTGAAGTACACGGAAAAGGGAAAACCCTACTTCAAAGGTTTCATTTCTCTCTTCAGTGGAGAAGAGATTGTGTTCTACAAGTAGATACAAAACAAAAAGGCTAAATGTTTCATATCGATTATATCACGTGAGTATATTATTTTAAAAACGCCCCATTCGTTCTTTCTTTCGTTCTTAAAATTAAATGAAATCGCGCTCGCTTTGCTCGCTCATTTTCATACTTTTCACTGTTGGTGTTGCGATTGAAACATCATAGTCATATAAAAAAAACACCGGCTATCTCAACTTAAGTCAACTTAGATCAACTTTTTACAATCGCGATTTTTTATTCACGAAAAGAGAGAATTGTTAACGCACATAAGGAGTAGGTAACTATTATTGAATCATTAGGATCTAGAACCGTGACTGGGATCCGACCGGAATCGACAATTAGGTAGGGATCAGACCGGCAATTTACATTCCAAATATATAGCCTTGGGATCCGAACGGAATACACCGAAGTTTCAACCACAGTCTCAGAAGGTCTGGCTAGCTTCTCGGCCTGTACTATACCTACAATCTACCATTCTAGGTTGCTCGTGTAATTTTATCTTGTAACCACGTTATGTCTCAGTAGTGGAAACAGCTCTGCATTCACCGCTGATCTAGCTCTGATTGCTCAGTGACCTTGAGCGTGGACCCACCGCAAATGTTGTGTTTGAGTACTTGAGTGTGTATTGTGCTCCAATTAACTCAAATAAGTACTACGAGTACTATGTTCATAATATACTATGTTCTTCTTGATATAAACAAGAACTAATAGGTCAATTAATTATCTTTAAACCACTCGATATTTATTCTTTAATGACGGTCATATATAACATGGCTTTAATTGGGGACTGGAAAAATCCCAGTACACCATTGCATGGCTTAGTTATTATTACAATACAGACGAAAGTGGCACAGTACCCGGAAAGATGGCACACTAAAGAGGAGTCCTCTATCACCCTATAATAGTGGGAAGATAATGGTTGAAACTGATGATGATGATTACAATACTAATTTCTCTTATATTTGTTATCTACATTTACTTTATAAAAAGCTAGTTTTTTGTGAGATTGGGTGCATGAGAGAGAGCCAATATCTGGAACTGTAATATAAAGTTCACTCACTGTATAGCACCTGACACCGAATTCCCTGGCGCTTGCTATAAAGGTATGGAGTCCGTATCCTGTCGTTGAAAAATATTTATTTTCCAGGTTGCAGCACCGGTTCCTAATTGGGAAGGAGTATTCAACGCCTATGACGAGCACGTCCGGTGTACCCAGAGATTTGGCTCCTGGGTGGTGGGAACAGAAGACTGCCTCACTGTCAACGTGTACACACCCCTGTCAGCTTTCGACAAGTCTCTCCCAGTCATGGTATTCATCCACGGTGGCGGCTTCCGAGACGGATCGGGCAGTCCTTTTGTTTATGGACCTGAGTACTTGATCAAGCATGGAGTAATCCTCGTTACTTTCAATTATAGACTCGAAGTACTCGGATTTTTGTGTTTGGGAACCAAAGACGCTCCAGGAAACGCAGGACTGAAAGATCAAGTGCAAGCATTGAAGTGGATTAAGCAAAACATCAGATCTTTCTGCGGAGATCCTGATAACATCACGATATTTGGCGAAAGTGCAGGATCAGCTTCAGTTATGCACCATATGATGTCACCGATGTCTACGGGATTGTTCCAGAAAGCGATCATGCAAAGCGGATCAGCAATGAGTCCCTGGAGTCTGCAATTTCAACCTTTAAAGACAGCCAGTTTACTTGCAAAAAGTATGGGCCACAATATTGAACACCCTGATGCAATATATGACGTATTTAGAAAAATGACAGCTAAAGATCTAATGGGGGCGCGCGTGCCGAGAAATGAAGGTGATATCGTTATTTCTGAAAATATATTCGTGCCCTGTGTCGAGACAGTCTTGCCAGGTGAAGAGCAGTTCCTACCTGATACTCCTTACAATTTACTTACATCAGGGAACATAAATAAAGTGCCTGTCATTATGGGGTACAATGATGCAGAAGGTTTCATGTTTGCCGGTAAAGAAAACGACACCACCATTTCCAAATTAGATATCTATAAATCTTTACCTAGAAATTTAGTATTCCCGACAGAAGCTGAAAGAAAAAATACAGCTAATGTCTTACAGCGGTACTATATGGGAGACAAGAAGATCAGTAAAGAGACTATATCAGATTTTGCTAGATATGTAGGCGACAGCAGTATTACTTACCCCGTGGTTTCAACTATATGTCTTCTTCTAGAATTAACTGATGTGCCGGTATATGGATACAAGTTTAGCTATAGTGGTTGGATGAATTTGGCGAAGCTTTCGTACGGATTCGGGAAGTATCCGGGAGCCACTCACGCTGATGAGTTGTTTTATCTATTCAAAATCAAGGTTCTGTTACCAGCTACATTGTTTGAGGCTAAATTTATAAATGTTTTCACTACTTTATGGACAAATTTTGCAAAACACGGGTAAGTAAAGTAAGCTACGACTGAAGCGTAAATTGAATTCGTAATAATCCAATTACTTTTCATAGACATATGCACATCATTTATTATATTCTACCAAAACCTCCCCAACTGTTTACCATCACATACACAGGAATTTTAGTTTTCATCCAGCCATCTTAAAATATGGTTAATGTAGCCTGAGTTTATTATAAAATAAATAGCTGCTTAAAAATTTATAATTTTGATATTGTAAAATTATACTACAACTAGGGCAAGTAGCTATTCTTTAAAACCTTTTCTTTCAAAACCTCATGTTTTGTTCCAGAGATCCGACACCTTTATTGACGCCTTCAATTCCAATAAAATGGGAACCTGCAAATAGACACAATCCGAAAATATATGAAATCAATACAAACTGCTCAGTATCAGCACTGTGGGACGACGAAATTCTGCGATACTGGGACGTGATCTACTCTATGTATAGAAAATACAAATAAACCGGTAGGTGACTAAAACTATAAGATTTATATTACAAAAAAAATATAGGATTATAAGACTCAAGAAAAATAATAGATTAGGTACCTTTTAGTAGTAGGTAATCCATGCGCCGTAATACGCTAGATGACTGTTTATTTTATTATCCTTTTAAAATGCGACCCATAATAATATAGCTGATTAATGAAAAGAAAATGAAAATCGGATCAAAAATAAGCATTTTAATATCATGTTAGACAGAGAGAAGAAACAGCAAATCGTGACGTCACTTCTCTGTACGCCATATAAATTCTATTCTGACAAGTAAGGCGTGACGTCATTTTTTGTTTTGTGGGAAAGCGACAGAGTTGTCTCTAACAAAAACTTTTAAACGCTCATATATCAGAACATTATGAACCGATTTAAATTATTTTTTCAATAAACATACTATATTTACTTAAATTCTTTATCAAAGCTATTGGTTTCAATGATATAAACATAAGTCATCTACCCTATTCCAGATCCGTAAAAATTGTTTGTTTAATGTTAGCTTACTCAGCTTATTAATGTACATGTACATGTTATAAATTCCATTTTAATATTTATGCTAAAACAAATCTAGTCTAATAAAAAAATTTCAAATACTAATAAATATTTATTTCTACAAACACTAGAAGCTAAACAGTAGTCATAAAAAGTAACATAATCAACAAAATAAACACCGCTTTCGAAAACTGAACATGAACAACGAAATGATTTACAATCTAATAAAGATTGCTCAAACTCAGATAAAATTTAAGTAGCTTAGTGAAAAGATTAAAACCTCATGGTCACTAACAAGATCGATCGGTCTGAATTATAGCTGGCCTATGACAATTTGTTAATGTGTCTAGCGGCGACCTTGTCGTGTCGCAAGTGGCCAAATATTGGCGAATCCGAGCTTGGGCTGGCGAGACAACCACAACCTTCAGGCCACTGCCAGTGTTGCAACCAGCGTCCGGCCGCCGCCGCCGCCGCTACCGGCGCGGGCGCCGAAGCATCACTCAGTTCCGAGTTGTCGAGTGATCGGCGCTATCCGATCAGTGATGGTTGTTACGAGGTAACTCGATTATGGACATCGATGTTTTTGAACGTTTGTTTTTGTGAGCAATTTTCGTGTGACCTTGCTTGTTGGAATAGTTGTGTGGTGTTTTGATAAATATGTGTTACTTTTTGTTGATCGGTTAACCCTTATTAAGTATTTTGTTTTTGCATTAGTTCATTATTATGACTTAGTTGAGATAAACATTGTGACTTACTTTTGCCAGCGACTTTGCTTGACATACGTAAAGTATTTTGAACACTGCTCAAGCCTATGTTACTAAAAACTAGTGGAACTTTCTATCGGTAAAACAGTTTTTAAAATTGTATCATAAATGCTCTACGTCAATATTATTTAAAACGTAAACATACAAAACTAAATAGTTTAATAGCTGGTATCAATATCTGGACCCCAATTTGATAAAAGTTACTGAATAGTTAGTTTTTATTGACAACACTAAAATGCGGATGCGACCTGCCGCGTATTGTATCAAATAGTACGCGTAGCATAAGCTTAAATAAAAAAAAAAAATAAAACTTTTAAAACCCTATAATATGTTTACCAAAACTTCAGAACATAGCTATTAGGTAGGTTCTTACTATTTAGAGAGTGAAGATTTATTTTTATAAATTCTATATAAGATTTATTCTGTAGTAGAATAAAGCTTTTAAAATAGGTAACTTTTTTGACACTTTACATTGCTGTTGGAGCTGGGTATGTCCTTAAACTGCAACCAGACCCACCGGAAGACGGGCAGCAGCGTCCTCTTGGTTAACGGTGGTGAGCATTCTGCGATCTCCAAGCCCCCTGCCAAGCGTGGGGATTATGGCAAGACCCTCTATTTGGAGGCCTTCATCCAGCAGTGGACGTCTTATGGCTGACGACGACGTTGCCATTAAGAGTATATGAAGCTCCGACTGGCCGTGTCGGATACGAATAAGTAGCTGGGTCACTCGGAAGTTGGCCAACCGGCGCTTCATTTTGTATCATCCTATTGCGCCATGTTCCTTTGATGTCTCGTGCATCACCCACAATAATAATGCATCGTAAGAATGCTCTGCTACTTTGTTGACGGTAAAACGAGTTAGATCGCAAGGTCGCCCTCGAAGTTGATTCAAGGCTTCGCTACAAAGCGAGCCAGTATTTCTTTCTCTTTATATTACACTTTAGGTATAAAAACAAATATTACGCTTCTGTATTGTTGAAGTAGCTCAGAAAGCCGCTTGCTTAAAGTGGGACAGCCCGGCCGGCAGATTAATTATGTCACCAGAATTTCGGAGGATCAATTTTTCATGAAAGAAAGGGCGAGCGTTTGAACACATCTTACCTGATGGTGAAGATGTGGTCTAAGATGGAGCACGCTTGTTTATAAGGTGCTTATTCACTCTTATCTTAGACGCAGGTTGTATTTATAGGGAACAACGACGTAGAATAAGCATTCCACTCTTTAGCAGTTTGTATTAAAAGCGAGTTTTGAAGTCATCATCAGCCCGGAGACGTCCACTGCTGAACGAAGGCCTCCCGTTTAGACCGCCACACTGTACGACAACCTGTCATTTGCATCCACCGGTTGCCCGCGACTTTTACAATATCGTCGGTCCACCTAGTGGGAGGCCTTCCTCCCTTCGTTGAGCAAAAATCACAACACATTGGTACATGGTAAACGAGCTCCCGGACGACCCAGAAGCAGATGAAGGACTAACTTGACTCCTAATTAAAATAATCGCCATCAGACTAATTGTATTATAAATTCAAAAGTAACTACCTCTTTGTTACCTTTTCATGATCCAATATGTTCTCTGAACTTGATAAAATTTTACTTATACAATGTGTATCAAAAAGGTTCAACAATATGAAAGGGCATGTATGTATGCTAAGCTGGACGCAGCTGCACGCGCGACGGGCTCTGTTTTCACTCTTTGAAAAAGGTCACCGGATGTGATCGAACTATAGTCGGAGTATTCGATTTAATTAAACGTGAGTATTCCCGTATAAACAAAACAAACAAATGTGTGAGTATTCCCGTATAAATAAAACAAACAAATGTGTCAAAACCACGTCAGTTTTCATAATAAAAGGCATGTATGTACTTATCATTATAAACAACTTTTACTATGGAGCCAACCCTGACAACGCGAAAGTAAAATCAGCTGTTCCATACAAAATGTTCATGTGTGTAGCTCACAGCTTCAAAATGTAGCTGTGTATGTGTGTCCCTTCCGTATTGTTGATCCTTTTTGTTACACTTTGTATATAACAGAACCTTTGGAAAAGGACTTAGCTTACATTTTGTACGGAACCCCTAAAAGATCCTGTACAATACAATTTATTATAGTAATAGCTGCAGTTACCGGGTCTTGCTGCTATTTCCCAGGCTGCCCGTTAGTAGCCGTCTGTCCTCGCGTAATAACTGCAATAAGTAGCTGGTTTATTATGTAGTTGCAAGTATTACTTTCAATATTTGATTACAGTAACAAGTACTTTAAAAAAAATTAAAATCAAGTGATTTCAATTTCAATTACTTGGATGACATATTTTTTCCTGTTATTTTTATTTAAAATCCAAACTACTGAACCGATTTAGATGAAATGTATATGTGACCAATGTGAAAGTATATCCCTTCAAATAAAAAGAGAATTTTCCATATGGTTTATAAATGACAAAGTTCTGAGGTACATTTTTTTTAAAGCACAACCGAATTGAGAACCTCCTTTTTTGAAGTCGGTTAAAAGTGTAACAACTTGCATGTTAATTAATTCTGACAATTTCAAAAGTTGTGAACATAATACATAATTCAGGACATAAGGAAAATGCGTTTTGTGTAAAGGCTACTTTTTAGTATCGTCATACTTTTTTGGGTTCCGTACCTCAAAAGGAAAAAAGGAACCCTTATCATCAAGGATCACTTCGTTGTCCGTCTTTCTGTCTTTTAGAATGGAGTTACAAAATCTGACGTCCGTAATCTAAGTTATTACTAAATAATCGGTCTTTACCTATGAAATTGCCGTTCTTCAGTACTGGTCATTTCAAATAGAAAAAAAGTTTGGAATGGCTTTGTATTCTGATATCAAATTAATTTTGTCTTAAAAACATGACATTATTTTTACAAACTCAGTCTTTTGTTTATTGATTAGCGTTGTATTTTCATTACATTTGAAAATTTTTCGTCATAATGGATACTTTAAAAATTCGTGTAATTATGGAATATGAGTTCCGTCGTGGCACCAACGCGACATACACGGCACGTAAAATCAAAAACGTTTTCGGAGAGAACTGTACAAACGAATGCACAACCCGTTATTGGTTTTCCCGGTTCCGTTCTGGAAATTTTGACTTGAAAAATGAAGGTCGTGGTCGTCCGGAGACTTTGGTCAACAATGATGAATTAAAGGCGATTGTGGAAGCTGACGAAACTCAATCTACAGCTGAGCTAGCAGCAGCTTTTGATGTTGACATGATGACAGTCTCCAAGCGGCAAGAGCTGGGGTTGGAAGCTCTCCCTCATCCGCCATACTCACCAGACCTTGCACCTACCGACTATTACTTTTTCCAAAATTTAGACAACTTTTTAGTGGGTAAAAAATTCAATTCCCGAGAGGCAGTACAAAATGCCTTTGAAGAGTTTGTTGCCTCCCGTCCAGCTGATTTTTACAAGAAGGGCATCAATAAACTGCCAATTCGTTGGCAAAGATGCGTCGATTGCATGGGTGATTACTTTGAATAACAGAAATAAAAAAGTTTAAAAAAATAAGTACTTTCACTTATTCCATACAAAACGGCAATTTCATAGGTAAAGACCTAATATTAACAAAAAATTTGTTATGTAGATTGTAGACTCACAATACAATTTTTTTAGACTCGAAGACCTTTGCTCTATGACTTTTTATTATAGTTAACCGCGTAGCGCGCACTGCCTACTATATAACTAACGTCATTTAACTCTAGGCCGTAATTGTTAGCTGGCTGCCATGACAAAGCAGTTTACAATTTGTTTAACCTTTCAGCGCATGCTTTGTTTTTGTTATTGATAACTTTAACATATAAGGCCGATGAAAGCTGGAACAAAATTTTAAGATGCTAAATGTATACATTTTCATCATCATCAGCGAAAAGATGTCGACTGCTGGACGAAGGCTTCTCCCTTAAAGCGGGTTGCCATAATCCCCACGCCAGGCAGGCAGCATGGAGATCGCAGAATACTCACCACCCACGCTGCTGCCCATGCCATGCTCCGATGGTTCTGGATGCGGTTTAGGACATACCCAGGTCCAAACCTCAAGGTTAATTTCCCTAATTCTTAAGTGTGTGGATATTGCTACGTTTTAAGCGTTTTAACTCACCTTACATTTTTATGTTTTTATAGTGTCGACAACCTGGGGCCATACCGTGAACCGCTTATTGCGGGGCCGAATTGGTTCAGCTGCCGACACTGCGCGACCGCGAACCTTATTGCGAGGCGATAAAATTCACAGTCGCGCAGCGTCGGCAGCTGAGCCTATTCGGTCCCGGAATAAGCGTTCATGGTACGGCCCCTGTACACTTTTTAGTGCAAAATAAAATAATAAATTAAGATATGACTATTATTTGGGTTTTATCTATATATATATAGCATGACACCTCATTCAGCCTAGCATGACACCTCATTCAGCCTTGACGAAGTACTTTACTGATTTGTGACATTACTAGTACTATTTTATTTTTATTTTTCTATATTTTAATTGATTGTCTATTGTTAATTTAATAATTACTATTTTTCGTTTTGGTATTCTTTTCTAATTTTAATAAGTATTATATTATTATTATTTTAGGTATGTAATTCAATTTCTGTTAAATTTTGTGACATAAATGTAAATGTGTACTTATACGTTTTTATGTCAATAAATAAATAAATAAATAAATAAATATATATATATAAAAGCGAATATCACTTGCTCTTATATTCACTGACTAAACACGAAATCTCAAAAACGACTTGATCGCTGAAGCTGATTTTTGGCAGGTAGGTTTATTGGTAGAAAACGTCAGCTAATATCGGACTTTGCGACAGGGCTGAATTTAGGGATATAACTTTACATGGAAAATTCATTGTTTTTGAAGTTATAGTGATGAATATTGGTACCTGTTTGGGTAGCTCATAGAAAATAAAATATGATAATTTTAATATTTTTCGACAGGGAGGATTTAAGGGGGTAAAGCGGGTGAATAACCTTTAAAAGCAGGGTTTCTATTTTTGAAGTTATTATGATGAACATTGATACTTAGATAAGTAGGTAGCTCATTCACAATAAAAAAAAGTTATTTTCTATTGTTTTTCACAGGACTTAAGGGGTGAAACGCGGGATGAAACTTTGTATGGGAACTTACTTGGTTATTAAAATTATAGTGATGGCAACATTATAGTAATTTTTTTAATTATCTTCTTCGCCGTTTTTCTTCATCACGCAAGTGGAACCGCGGGGCACAGCTAATATTACATACGTACGTGACGAATTAATAACTTCCTTTTTTTGAAGTCGGTTTAAAATAGGTATTTACCCCCGTGCGAAGCCGGGACGGGTCAGCTAGTATACTGTATATGTGTACATACATATTTAATTACCAAATTATCAGATATCATTTAGGTCATTACTATCATTATGTTACTTGCCAAGCGATAAGATATCCAATTGGATTTACTTCTATTATAAAATAGGGTGACAGATATGATCGTGTTGTATTATATATATATTGTATACGATAGAAAAAAAACATTATATTGCGTTGAATCGAAAAGTCAATTGAATCCCAAGTTGGATGCGACCAATAATAGAATAGAGACCCCTTTATAAGAATGTTTCAACAAATGAACTTGACCTTAGCATTTCAATGATAACGCGGAAAAGGTGTTTAAACAAAAACAAATTATAACCGACTCGTATAATCCAAGCTAGTCAGTCGAGTAAAGTGCTCGGCAAGTGATACATCTCCGCATTATTGGTTGTTGGTTTAACGTCGGAAAGTGGTACCGTGGCGCAGTGGAGCTCACTGTATGATGCGCAGCCAGCCTGTGCCGGTGCTCCATGATTAAGTGGGTGCTCCTGGTGTCGCTGATCGCGGCCAGCCTGCTGCGGCTGCCGGCGCCCGTGGTGAGGACCACGAGCGGCCTGCTCCGCGGCAGGCTCAGCGATAACGGACGCTTCTACGAGTACTTCGGGATCCCCTACGGAACTGTTGACGAGAGAAATCGCTTTCAGGTAATATATAATTTGTGTGTTACTTTGCGGGATAGAATCCGGAACGAGGATATTCGCCAAAGAACCAAAGTTACCGACATAGCTCGCAAGGTTTGCAAGTTGAAGTGGCTGTGGGCAGGACACATCGCTCGAAGAACTGACAACCGATGGGGAAGAAAGGTTCTTGAGTGGCGACCGCGAACCGGAAGACGCAGCGTAGGAAGGCCTCCCACTAGGTGGACCGTCGACATTGTAAAAGTTGCGGGCAACCGGTGGATGCAAATGGCAGGCGGTCGTACAGTGCGGCGGTCTAAGGGGGAGGCCTTCGTTTAGTTGTGGACGTCTCCGGGCTGATGATGAATAATTATATTAATTTATTTATGGGACCTGCTTACGTCTTAAAACTGCATCCAGAACCACCATAGGACGGCCGGGCAGGAGTATCCTCTCGGTTTAACAGTGGTGAGCATTCTGCGATCCCCAAGGCCAAGCGTGGGGATTACTGTAACCCCCGGCTTGGAGGCCTTCGTTTAGCGTGGACATTTTCTGGCTGATGATTGAATTTATAAATTTACTGTTTTTTTTCGTTACTCCTAGCTGCTACCCATTTCACCCGCGTGCTGATGACGATGATGATGATGAAAAGTAGCCTACCTATATTAATTCCAGAAAATAGGCTATCTCCATTTCGAGTTTGATCCAAATCCATTCAGCTGTTTTAGCGTGAAGATGTAACAAACATACAAAAACATAATTATACCGACATACTTTCCCATTTGTAATACACTTATTAGTGTGATTATACCGAGACAGAGCTAGATCCTCCAGGATTATACTACATGAGCGGCGTCCTGCGGTTTGCCAAATATATCTACACCAAATTTCAACGAAATGCGTTCCAGCCTTTTTCCCTGTTTTTTTTGCGTAATTGAGTAATAAACCTGACCGGAACTGGGCATGTCTTATATCTGCATCCAGAACCACCGTAGCACGGGAAGCAGCGTCCCCTCGGTTAACGGTGGTGAGCCTCCTGCGATCCCCGCAAGCCTCCTACTAAGCGCGGGGATTATGGCAATCCCCTCCAATAAGGGGGAGGCCTTCGCCCAACAGTGGATGTTTTCTGGCTGTTGATGATGAGTTAATAAAACATACAATTAAACATAACAACATGATGCAAATATAATAACACATAACAATTTAAAGTGAAAAATAAAATTTTTAATACAATAAATGTATTCTACCGAGCATGACCTGCGGATGTCAGACATGTAGTTGCACAAATAAAACCATTAAATCATTAAAAACTTAACAACAGAATGCTAAGTATATTATATATATACCTACTCTATATATAAAATTAAACAAAAGACAAAATGGACTAGACATTTAATAATACCTGCGCTTTTAAATAAAATACAACCGACTTCAACTTCGATTACCTGGATAACATTTTCATATTTTCCAGAAATGTTGATTTAAAAACCAAACTACTGAACCGAATCCAATAAAATTAAAAAGTATACCTCTAAAGTATTACCCCATCATCATCTACAACCGGAAGACGTCCACTGCTGGACGAAAGCCTCCCCCTTAATAGGGAGGGGTTGCCATAATCCCCATACGCTTGGCAGGAGGCTTGGGGATCGCAGAATGCTTTCCACCGTTAACTAAGAGGACGCTGCTGCCCGTCCTCCGGCGGTTCTGGGTGCAGTTTTAGGACATATCCAGGTCCAAGTAATACCTACCATACAAAAAAAGAATCATCAAAATCAGTTCATAATTGGCGGAGTAATCGCATAACATACATGTATACAAAAAACGATACAGTCGAATTGAGAACCTCCTTTTTTGAAATCGGTTGACAAGAAGTAAAACAGAAAAATGGGCCAAAGAAGTGACAGCTCGGTGCCCTATAGATATAAAAAGAGAAGGAAAGTACGTAGACGACAGTATCACAAAAGAGTATCTTGTTTTGTGACAGTATCGTAGATGGGAAGATGATATTAAAGAAGTGGCGGGAACGACTTTGGCGAGAAAAGCAAAACACAGACCTTTATGGAGATCAGTTGGGGACGTCTATGTGAAAAGCAGGACAATCATGAAACCGCTGCGGGGAGGAAGTGGTTCCCTTCGCTCCGCGTAGCGGGGCTAAAGTGGCTACTTTAGCGCAGGCACGTAAAAGACTTTTATTATATGCATCATTTATGCAATTTCATTTTTTTTTTGTATTTTACAATATAAATACAAAAACATAAATATATAAAAAAACCTAAAAACTAGGGTGCCGCCAGTAGCGGGGCAGGGCTCAAGCTGCCGGTGGCTGCAGAGTGAGGAACCTCCTGACAATGCGTGCCGCGTCAAGGACGTCTGCCTTTTGTATCAGACCCTTCGAAATGACCATTTCTTAAATTAACTAATAGGCACCGCGACAACTTACACACTGGTGCATGTGTGAGTTATAGGTAATCTGGGGGTCTAGACAAGAACCACTTTCTGTTAGCGTTAACGCCTGTGGAAAGATAAAACTGTATGAAAATGACATTAGCTTGAGAAATGTCACGTGACTGCTAATGTCATTTTCATACAATTTTTCCTTTTCGCAGGCGTTAACGCTAACAGAAAGTGGTTCTTGTCTAGACCCCCAGATTACCTATAACTCACACATGCACCAGTGTGTAAGTTGTCGCGGTGCCTATTAGTTAATTTAAGAAATGGTCATTTCTAGAAGTGGTAATTTCATTTCACCTTCCTTTTTTTTTAAAGTTGTATGAACTAAGTATTTTTTGTTGCGTCTTCTTCTTCTTAAGTAAAGCAGGATTGCTAGGAGTTGCCGTCGATTAAAATGGGGGCACATGATGTGCGTGCGTACCTGAAGATTACCAAGCCGAGACTGTCGTGCAGTGCTGTCGTTTCGTCTCGTGGCAAACGTTCTACGACACGTAATTTTACGGTGTAGTTATCGTTTACAGTCACAGTAAAAAGTGTCGTACTGAGCTTCGTGCAAAAACGACCTTACCCTGGTACCATCCTCAATATATTCTTGCAAAAGACTTCTTTTGAAAAATGAATTACGTAATCAGATTAATGCCTACGTGATATAGCTCGTAATAAATGAATAAACACGATATATATATTTTATCTTGTTGCTAAAAGCCGAGTTTTAAGCCGAGAGTGTAATGACTAACATAGCACAAGAGTTTCATACGACTGTTTTCGTCACACTTACGAGGAAAAAACATTATTTTTTTGATAATAATCAACCACACAGCGAAAACGTCAACAAATCTTTGCGGAAAATGGCGCCCAAATCAGTAATGCGCGCGCAGGTTGACATTTACTTCAGCGGCATAAGAACTCTTTGTTGGTATGATAAAAAATCTGTAAGTATTACCCGGCTATATTAAGAGTGCTTCGTATACATACGTTTAATTGCAGTCACGTACAAACTTGACTTTACCGGGTTATACCTATTATAGCACCATGTGCCGTAATGTAAAGTAAAAAGCACGGGTGCGTAATAGCTTGAATTATGAGCCTAAAACCGATGCAATAAGATCCACTTTACGAGCACGTGTGATGAAAATTATATTATATTTAATTCCATCTGAGAAGTTTTTGCCATATTTAAATTTTACGCAATTCTGTTTTATATTCATGCATTGTTTACCTGTGAAAATAACTTCGGTAGTACCTGAGGATATTTGTACAAATTATAATTTGGAGTGACGACACGAGCGAGAAGTCAGCATCGTGCCTGCCCATAACAGTAGCAGTGCCAGAATTGTGAACTTGCGAACAAAAACCTGCGCTGCACTTCACTGCGCTCGTCACTGACCAGTAACTACCTGGTACTACTACTACTTGACAAAGGTGTACTTCTCCAGACGGACTCTGCAATTAAGTCCTATCACTACCAACAATGCAAGATATAAAAAGTTCTATTATTACTAACGGGATATTTACCGTGGTTATGTTGGAAATATCGGGAGCTTATTTCACAATAGAACTTTAGTAAACAACCGTGATAGTTTAAAACAGTGCTTTAATGCAAGATATGTAATGCAAGATAACGAGGACCACAATGAACCTAATCCTTGTTGAAGTATTTCCATAAAGTATTAGTTTTTATATTTTTCAAAATTATTATAGGTATTGACGATTCACTGTCCGCAGTAAGATTCGTGTAGCGCTCGTGGCGTAGCTTGTCTCGGTGATTCTAAACGATCACCAATGTTAAGCAACGGACGGTCCGGTCAGTCTTCGGATGGGTGACCGTGAGTGGCATTTATTTCTGAGTGCTACCGTGGGTCGGGTGACACGTTAAATTGTTGGTCCCGGTTGTTTGTCCTAGTTTCTATAACAACAACCGTCAGCCATGTCAGAGGCCTTCGGGCGGCACATTAACTCTGATACTAGGACTGGCCACTCAGCCTATACGAACTTACTTAGTCAGATTCGTCTGTGTAAGTGCGTATAACGATCCGAGTAAACAAGTTTTGCACATTGTTGTAGCCCTGGGTCACTTTTCTACCTAAGTACCGCAAAGTTTGATTTATATTTACTATTCTTAGCGTTGATGGCACCATCTGTAATTGCAATGGGTCAATCAATGTAATATTTTACTGGTTTGAATCTTAGCGGTCGCTGATCTTTTAAATTATCGAACAAAAATTTAAAAACGAAATTGGACCACCGCGCTGTCGTTTAAATAATAAAATTAAAAAAAATGCTTCATTGTTCCAGGCTCCGCTACCTCCACCGACATGGAAGGGTATCTACAACGCTTTGGACGAGAACACGTGGTGCCCCCAGCGCTCCCCGGTGCTTGGCACCATCGGAGAGCCCGACTGCCTCAAGCTGAACATCTACACACCCGTCCACAGACCCTCCTCACTCCTTCCTGTCATGGTCTACATCCACGGCGGATGCTTCTTTGGAGGAACTGGGTCTCCTTTCCTGTACGGTGGAGACTACTTCGCGGAAAACGGAGTAATCTTCGTCGGAATAAACTACAGATTAAGTGTTGAAGGGTTCCTATGTTTGGGTACCAAGGAGGCTCCGGGAAACGCCGGTCTCAAGGACCAAATAGCTGCACTGAGGTGGATCAAAGATAATATACGAGGCTTTGGAGGTGATCCGGACGACGTCACGTTGTTTGGAGAAAGCGCCGGAGCTGTCTCAACTTCTTTCATGATCCTCTCGAAAGCAGCTAGAGGTCTCTTCCACAAGGCGATACTGCAGAGCGGCTCGTCACTGGCACCCTGGGGCTTACAGCACGACCCCATCAAAACGGCTAGTGCTTTAGTAAAAAATTTAGGCTATGATACCAAAGACCCGACCGAAATTTATAATATTTTATCAAATAGGACCGCTGAAGAGTTGATTCTTGCTCTGAAAGAAAACGAGGAGAAATACTGTGTGGCTGATGACAGTATATTTGTGCCGTGTATTGAAAAAGATATTGAAGGCGTGGAGCCAGTCGTCACCGAATATCCTGCTGATATTATCATGTCGGGCAATTACACAAAAGTGCCAATGATAATTGGACACACCGACAGCGAAGGCATATACTTTGTGTCAGCGGATTATGGAAACAGTCTGAAAAATAAAACAAGCAAAATAGATCCTTTATTAACAATGAAAAGGGACTTTGACTTTCCTAACGAGAGCGAGAGGAACTGCACGGCAGATAGGATCAAGAGACATTACTTCTCGTCGGACGAAGACGAAATGATAATGAGTATGGTGAACTTATACTCCGACCTACACTTTAAGTTCCCGTTGATCCTCGAATCGGAAATGTATGCAAGGACCACACACCAGCCGATATATTACTACCTTTTTCGGTACAATGGTTTGATAAATATGCCAAAGTTCATCTCAGGGTTTGGACTGAATGATGGAGCGTCTCATGCCGATGATCTCTTCTATTTGTTCAAGCCTCATGCGTTTCCTCTGCCGCTGAGGTTTTTGGAGGAAGGCATGATAAGAAACATGGTGATGCTGTGGACCAATTTCGCAAAATACAGGTATGTATCAAAGACTCGTTTAAGAAAAACATTTTCACTCCTAGCTTTGAAAACACAGATTCCAAATTGCTTTGCTTATTTCAATCAATCTTCAACATCTCGGATCATCATAATATCATCATCATAGGACAAGATTTTTCGAAGAAACACGAGCTAAAATTATGAAACGAATGGTTTCAGTCTGGTATCCTCCGATTTTTGATACAACAGAATCAATGTAATGGATGTCTTTCATCGCACAGTCCGTTTGCTTTTAGTGTAAATATGTGTACAGAGTCTACAGAGTTATGTTTATTATTAATGTGTCCAGTAAAATTGATAGTTTACTTCAATTTATTTGTAGTGCGTCGTTCAACAATTATAAAACCCCAACAAAACGTCAATACTTATATAACATTATTCTTGTCGGATCTGTCCTCGCTTTTCCAATAAATCAATTCAATAGTCGTGTCGTAATGTTAGTAACTTGTCCTTTGCGGGGCCACGTCGCTCTTTTTCTTTCGACCTTGCATTGTAGGTAAAGGTTCTGATGTCATAACTTCGTATTTGGTATACTATTTTGATTAATGGCATAGTAAAATTTACTTTTATTAGGGTTCGTGGAGTAAGATGAAACAACTTTTCAAGTTTTTTAAGTATAAAAAATGTTTGGAGTAGTTTGAGAATGAACGTATGGGATTCTTATATATTCTTATTCTTCTTATTCTTATCTTATTAGAACAAAAGAATGGAGTCGTTTACAAACAACCCTTATTTATGTGGAGCCAAATAAAAAAAAAATACGGTAAGCTTAATCATGCATTGCATCGCAGCCGATGAGTTAGCTGTCGCCTACAACTGGTCCCAGGGGGTCTAGACAAGAACCACTTTTTGTTAGCGTTAACGCCTGCGGAAAGATAAAATTGTATGAAAATGACATTAGCAGTCACGTGACATTTCTCAAGCTAATGTCATTTTCATACGATTTTATCTTTCCGCAGGCGTTAACGCTAAAAGAAAGTGGCTCTTGTCTAGACCCTCTGGTCCAAACACAAATCTATAATCTCTACTGTCATACAAAACCATCGACACGAATAATAATCATGCAATCTTTTTGATTTTGTGGGGTCCTCAAATACTACAAACTTCAAAATTGGCATGATAATCATACCAAGCTTGACGCTTCCGCCTGCCTGTTTCATTTAGGTGACATAGGGACAGGTGTCAAAGTGACAGGTGTCAAACTATGAAATGTTGACTAAGAGTGTAACACTAGTAAAAAAATACTACCCGTGGTACTACTGGATCGCTTGGTAGTTCTACGGGTTATTTTTTTAACTGTGATACTACTGGTAGTACCACAGGCAACAAACGCATTTTTATAATAAGAAAACATTGAAAAAACGTGTCTATTATGAACTTAATCATTGTTACAGGCTGATTCAAACTTAATAGCGGCTGTGAAGTTAGGCGCAAGACGCTGCGCAGTAGCAAAAATTAGGCGTCCGGTGTGCGTACAATCGCAAAGTCTCGCTTGCAGCGCGCTTCACAGCCGCCTTGAATCAGTCTATAGTATATAGGTATTTGTTAAATAATGTTAAATTTACATATAATAATAATAATTTATTCAAAAAATTGGTTACTCAATATAATTATAGAATTTTAGTGAAATAATATTTCAAAGTTGTAATTGTCTTCGTATCTGAGTCTTTTACTATTATTCGCCCGAGCTCGGCTATTAGTGACTGCGGTAGTTACGTAAGTATGATAATAGTACCACAATCAGGCCCGTCGACCTCGGGCTGCTAACATTGGATCAGAATCAGGCGCGGATCCAGGATTTCGTTGGGGGGGGAGGGGGAATTTTTTGTGTGATTTTATCTATCTTCCAGAAAATTCGTTCTAAATAAAAAAATACTTTTATTATAGTACTTGTATTGTTCGTGCCTGCAGGGCTAAAGTGGCTACTTAAGCCCCGGAGCGAAAGGAACCACTTCCGCCCCACAGCAGCACGTAAAATCGTATACACACCACGGGAGCAAGTAAAGAAGCCCCAGATCTCATGTTTACATATACATGTGGTCTCAGACATTCTTTACTTTTGCTCCCTAGGTGAGTAATATACTATTTTATTTCAATATTGGCTTGCAACGGCAATGACCGCTATCTCGTCTGATGTTAAGCGAAGACAGCCTACGATTTTGCAAGCTTGCCTAGAAGAAATCGATTCACTCGCGACTTTAAGAATGAATCGCATTGTACTGTTTAGCAATTCGCAACATAAGGGTGGAATCGAACCGTTTTGTGCGTGTTTTTGGAATATCAACCGTGAAACGGGGGTCCATATACCGACGCAGCAAAACGAATGCCGATTAGCATTACAACTTTACGCAGAAAAAATCATTACGCATTAAAAGCAAGCCGCATAAATCCTTGCGCATAAAGTTAATACGCATATCAATTATTAATATTAAAATAAAATACCAACCTAACCCACACGCTTGCTCCCCTCTCGGCCTCCCTTGAGCTTACCATGAGAGAGTGTGACCGTAACCGTGTGTACCGTGTGAGACACCACTAGCCTAGGTGGAGTTGGGGTGCTTTGATTCGGATCTATCACTCATTTCAAACCCAACCAACTCAAATTTGACTCCGGGTGGGCTCCCGCGCTTTTTATATACACTAGAGGTAGGGACCACAAGGCTAGGTGTAGTCGGGGTGATCTGATTCGGATCTGTCGCCCATTACAAAACTAACCAACTCAAATCGGAGTGAAAAAACTAACCCAGTGCTTTTTATGACAATTAACAATACAAGCAATATTATGCCTAATAAATCAATGCCAAACTAAAGAATAAACAGTTTCAGCGTATCAAGGGGCACCCCGTTCCAATACATTTTTTTTTTTGTATGCAACAACAAGCAAGCACCAAGCACCAAGCATGCAAACAAGCGCCTCTAGCGAATGTATGGCGAGCCTCAAATTTGCAATACAAAAAGCATAATTATAACAGAAAGTTTTCCGGTTTCCGTAAGTTTTCGAGTTTGCAAAATAAAACTATTCAAATAACATGTCTGTTATAAAAAAATGAAATAAAAACACACAATTTTCTCGGTGAATTTCAGTCGCGCACGGATTTACAAGCGAACGCAATGCCGAAGTGCTCCTTGAAAAGGTGAAAATAACACACTAGCGATGTTTTTTAACAGCAATTTCAAGTAAAAAACATTGATCGATCGATGTACTTAATCTACATAATATAAGTTAGCAATGAGTTAATAGCGATTCAGGCGCTGATACAGGGGGGGGGCAATGGGTGTAATTGCCCCCCCCCCCCCCCTGTATCAGCGCCTGACCAGAATGCTTCTACCACAGATAATAACATAAACAACTCGATGAACTACTCGATACTTGGAGGTTACCAATAGACTCTTATATTTTACTCTTAGAAGGTTACAATGACCGGACCTTGGTTATCATCGCCACATCACCTCTACTAATTGTAATTACTGGCTGCGCCCCACGGTTCCACCCACGTGATGATGAAAAACGTTGATGGTGATGATATAAAGTAGTCTATAGGTTTTTCAGGGAAATAAGCTATCTCAATTATGGGTTTAATCCAAATCCGTTGTGCAGTTTTGGCGTGAAGTGGCACGAACATACACACATACTTACCCTAATATCATAGACGATATAGAAATCTTTGCCTAATACCGACAGACCTTCGCATCTAATAATTATTAGTGTGATTAAAAATGCGTAAATGTGTTTACTTGTAATTTTTTTGTAATTTTTTACGCGAATTATTTTTATTGTAAAGAAAGGGCATTCGTATTGAAATTGTTTTAAATCCGTAACATAAAAAATAAGGATAAAATAATGTTCCTAACGGATTATCGAAAATACTGAACTACTATATAAATTATTGCCTTAATTTCCCGATACAGGGTTCAAAACATTAACTTAAACCACTACCACTTACCACCACTTACTGTGTGTAAAATGTCCCCCAATATTTATTTATTATTTAATTTCCCGATACAGGGAATACTAAGCATTGACTTAAATCCCCGAAAGAAAGAGTACTAAGCTTCTGGAGTTTAATCTGTGACGGTGAATGTTATTTATTTAATGGCTATTAAGCTAAACCACCGTACATAACTAGAACGAGACTATACCTACCTATATAAACTTGTGATAAAACTGGCAGCGGGCAATATAACTGGTTTATTATCACCAATAACGATTGGCATTAAATCAAGCGTTGTAAGTTCAGTTAGATCTACGTCTTATCTGTCTACCGCACCAAGTGAATAATTTAATATATTCTTACAAAGTACAAAGTAAGCTATTCATAAGCTTACGGTTGAAAGGTTATCAAACAACATTATGCCTGCCTATATAATACTATACAATTATACATACCTATACTTACTTGATTGGATTCAATAGTCGTTTAATTAATAAAATTATCAGTCGTGAAAAATTCCGTGATTTTAATTGATATTTCCATCAAATATTTGATACATACATACACTGAAGAGAGAAGGTAGGGCCTTCGCTTTTCTGTGCATACATATCATGTACTTACCTATTTTCTTCGATGACGTTATGATCCCGAAATAGGGTTATCATCTGACAGGCATTTGCCGCATTTGACAGGCTGTTTACGGTTTAGAAAAGCGTGCGGCCGTCGGCGGCGGTGGCGGTTAGCAGAGCCAGGCGTTTTTGATTTCCGCGGTATCACGCAAGCCCGCCCGCCTGTTTGAAAAAACAAAGCACATATAAAACACACAACTATAAACACAAAAATACACCACGCGACACAGCACACAAAAACACAAACCACGCCACACACACACAACTACAAAAACATAACACACACAACACAACTATAAAAACATGCCACGCGCGCGCTGCACAGAAAGTAAACTAAAGAAAGGAATTGCCTGACAACATAGTCGTTCAAAGGGTCATTAGTCATTACCTAAGCAAACTTAGAAAACGTAAAAATTAAATTGTTAATTCATTTCATTTTGAATAAAACTATCTGTTGTGTACCTAGGTACTTATTCTTTCTTTTAAGACTTACAGTTGTTTTTACAATAGACAGGCATTTTTCTGTAAACTCAGGCATTTTGCATGTCTTGGACAGGCATCCCTACATCTTACACTGCCTTACACAAATGGCAACCCTATCCCGAAATGGGTCTAGCCCTCGACAAAACTCGTAGAAGACACCGCAGTTCATCTTCATCCATGTTTTTCTTCTTTCGTCAGATACAGATTGTTACTGTACAAAATACTGCGCAAGTTGCGTTGTAGCCCAAAATATTATTATATAGCAGGCCTTTTTCATCGAGAACTTTTTAATTTAGTTTTAAATGTAGCGTCGGAAGATTTTTTGTAACGAGACCCCATCGTAAACTATAGCATAGACTTTCCGTCGTTCTTCTCTTCATGTCATTTCGAGTGTAATACCTACTTATAAAGGTGTGTCTTATGTAAAAATATCTAAACTAGTATTTGAGTTGGTAAGTATATAATTTTCACGAATTTTCGACGGTCGTAGATGCCGGAGACCGGTTATGTGGCAACACAATGCTGGTTACGGAACTCACTCGTAGCCCTGACATGGTAACATTGGACATTGAGCCTAGGCAGAGATGCTGTCGATGACGCGCTGTCATCCGTGCGTGGGCCATACAAGTTCAACGTGATTAGGTACCTACAACGCATAATTTGAAAACATAAATGATTCGTATAAGTTTTAGCATGATTTGTCGTTCGAAAGACTGTTATAAATAAGTGTGAAAACCCATGCGTACGATTCAAAAACAAACACCAAAACAAGTAAAGCAGAAGTAATTTGTGAATGAAGGAAATCAAAAGGATGAAAAGGAAAGATAAGGCTTTCGTTCAGCAGTGGACGTCTCCGGGTTGATGATAATGATGATGATGAGCGTAACTTGGTCAGCGTGGCGTGGTATGCTGAAGGACCCAATCACCCTCATAGGAGGGTGATTGGGTCCAGCAGTCGACTATTAACAGGTTGATTATGCTAACACATCTATTGTTTTATTTATAGAGTATTGTTTTTGGATGTTGTATATAGTATTATTTATTTATTTTATATTTTTTGCGAAATCGCAGGCCTAAATACTTGTGGAAACTTAGATAGAACACAAAAAAAACATTAAGAGTTTCCACTTTTAGAAATATTATAAAAAACAAGACGCTACAAACAATTGGATAGCTAGAGTAGAAATAATCTAATGTAGAACAAATATAAAGAGCAATATGCACTTGAAGTATACAATCAAATATTATTAAATAATAATATATCATTAATCTGCACACACCGAGTAGAAAGAAAAAATAATGGAAAACTATATTTTTTTTTAAATTCAATCTAATGAAAAGAAAATTGTCGAAAGAATTTGTCTCCTAACCACTTTCTCAAAGATGGAATGGCGAAGAGGAACATATCGAAGTTGGCATTGTTACATGACTTGTTGAAAGTCCCACACGCACGTACAATAAAGCTGTTTTGCCTGTAGTTGGTAGATGCTATAGGAGGACGGAAGAGAGGGTTGCATTTACGGAATAATCCAGTAGGAGTATAGAAATTAATTTTACTAACAAGGTCTGGACAGTCAACGCTGGATGTGACGATTTTTTAAGGAAAACTATATCAGATATATCACGATGGTAATTTAATGGAAGAAAGTGATAAGACTCAAGATAGTAATATAATTACATATTTTGACAGCCTGATAGCTCAGTTGGTAGCATGTCTGCCTTCAGAGCTGTAGGGCGTGGATTCGATCCCCACTCAGGACAAAAATGTTTGTGTCGTACATCGATGTTTGTTCTGTGTCTGGGTGTAGTATGTATTATAAGTATGTAAATAATAATAAAAAAATATATAAGGTTTCTATCAGCTATCTGGTTTCCATAATACAAGCTTTGCTTAGTATGGGGCTAGATGGCGCTGTGTGTAATAAATGTCCCTCCAATATTTATTTATTTATATTTATATTTTATTATTATCTGCAAGTGAATAAAATAATAAAATAGGTTTCAAACCCTATTTATACTAGCTTTATATTAGCAGTCAACTCTATCGACCCGAACACCATGCGTCGTTTACAGTTGTGTAACATATTAATGTAGGAAACAATTTTCCTGGTTTCAGTGACCCAACTCCTCCGCAGTCTCGCGTCGTCCCGATCCGCTGGCGGCCGAGCCGGGAACCGAACCCGCGAGCGCTCGTCATCGACCGACGGGTGTCCACCGCGCGGTTGTGGGACCGCCACTCGGTGGCCTTCTGGAACGAGACTTACACTAGATACAGAAGGCGGAACTATGGCTTCAAAGATGCCGCTACATACACTCGAAGCTTGGAAGAAATCAGCATCAGATGATGTTAATGTACGCATCTTTTTTTGGATAATAGCTTTATCTTTACTTACTAGAGAATTAGTCTACGCTACATCAGATATTTCCATAGGAAACTATAGGTATACCTCTATTATGGTCAGAATAAAAATTCAATAAGAGAATTCTCAATTATAATTCAAGCGCGTTCGAATTGTAATACGTCAAAGAACAACTGTTATGGGCATGCGTGACGCTAACCACCAGGCGAACGTCTCGCTTGCCTCGTCACTCCATTGCATTAAAAAAGAAGAAAAAACCCAAGATGAACAAATTGCAAATTATTATAAAAATGATATTTTTAAAGTTTTCCGTATCATCATCGTTAATTGCCCGTCATAGTCGACTGCCGGACATGTACTCGTATATGCCGTGCAGCCAGAACTCCAGCTCTCCGCTTCCATCCACTGCGAGCTGTCTTACGTATATCGTCACTCCGTCGAGTTTCCGAAACCCACGTTTGCCTCTACGTGGTTTCCACTCTCTTAACAAATCTTTAAAACATTCCGTATTTTAACTACATGAAAATTTAATTTTGATCAGGTAACGTATAATAAAAAAAACCGAATGTACTTTACCTACTACATATTTAAACGATTGTTTCACCCCATATACCGATTGACACTTGAGTGTGGCCTCATCGACGATACGGCACCTAGCGGGGAAAAAACGCAGTGTGGATCCCTCCTATATGGCTACCACGGCTTATTAGCAAAGCTTGCCCATCAATCCTTTATCAAGGCGTTATATATAGATAACGTCGGCAGTGGCTTTTTTTGAGCGAATTGCGGTCCTCTGCGACTTGCTACCGAGCGTCTTAGTACTTCAATATTAAAGGAGGACAAATCTATTGATATTATATAATGAAGTACCCAATACTTAACGTACTCAGCACCGAATCCAAACATCTATAACAAAGCGTAATGAAATGTAAATATAACAAAAGTATGGAATCACATATCGTAAAATAAAAGGGCTAAAATAAAGGGTCGACCTTCCCGATATTTGGTTAGGCTCTCGGAGGCTCTCTGTGTAATTGAGGGTAGTCTGACCGATTTTAATAGGATTTAATGTTTTAATAAGATCGTATGTTTGATTTAAAATAGCGGTATTTAGCTTCGCAAAATATTTAATTTCCAAGTAAGATAATAAAGGCTGGTGGTATGAAGTATTTCAATTATTAAAATATTAAGGACTTGCGATAATAAAGGTTTAGATAGAGATTAAAAGTTAAATACACACGTATTTAACTTTTAATAATAATCTTATACCTTATTTATTTGGTAAATAATATGTAAGTTGGTGTAATACGAATTACGGAACTAAAAGTGGGGAAATATCGTGTTAATACTTTATTTAGTGTTTTTTGAATCAATGTTGTAATTTTGTAAACATGTTTATCAGCCATTTACTCAGTTCTCTAACACTCGAGCTCGGAACCCCATAGCACACAATACTCCGCCTAGTTTGGGCATCAAAGATAACTTGTAAATGTTCTGTATTATTTTGGCTGAATAAAATATTTGATTTGATTTGATATTTGATTGTAGAGGTATGCACTAAAATAATCAAAGTCCTGACTACTGACTGACTGACAGTTAACGCACAGCCTAAACAGCTGGTCATAGAGACTTGAAATTTGGAAAGTGTATTTGTCTCGATGAGTAGAGGTGTACCTACTAATAAATTATTTTCCAAAATTCAACCCATAAGGGGGTAAAATATGTGTGAAAACTTTGTTCGCATTTGAACTTTAAGTTGAGAAAATTATTTGATATTTCATTAAAAAAAAATGAGTTTAATTATTTTTTTGACAGGGATGACTTATAGGGATGATGGTGAATGGAACTTTGCATGGAAAGTTCTTTGTTTTTAAAGTTAATGCGATGAAATACTTCTACTTATACTCTACTTTGTACTTCTACTTATTCTACTCGACTTTGATTCATATAGTCGGTATTAGTTTTTTTTAAATATATATATTAGTGTTGCCAGCTGAACAGTCTGATCATAAAGGCTAAAAACGACGTACTTTTACTATAATAATTTATGTTGCATTTAACACGGCAGCGCCCTACATTCTACACTAGCTCTACCTTGCTTTGTATAGACACGGGACCGCGGAAGTACTACATGACGGGGGGGGGGGGGGGGGGGGGCAAACAGAGAAACCATCTTTACCAGATATAAAAATTGGAGGGGCGCAGCTCCCCCCGTTTCATTTTAGGGGGGTCATTTGCCCCCCTCAGCCCCGAACTTCCGCGGCCACTGTAATAGACAAGTGTCAAACACGAGTAGGTACGCGAGTAGGTACCTACGTTAGATAGGAAATTCTGTGTAAAGTTTCCGCACTATAACTTAATTTTATGAATGCTCGTAACAAGTAAAACTATGAAAGCACACAATGGGAAAAACCGCGAGAGCGCCGTCTCGCGAGCACTTACCGAGATAAGCGCGTTCTGTACATCTCAACAAGAACATCAACAACACACATAAATACGAAGAGGAAAGAACGGGACAACTTCCCGCCGCACCGGGACCCGCTGCCGAGTGGTGTTACTGCTCCGAGTGCCTGTACAACAACTTCGTGCGAAGGAAAAGACGTGCTACCGATTGGTATCGAATCGCACCGGCTTTACCCGCATTTTAACACGTAAGCCAATTTTTAGATATAGTTTATAGCGGGACATAAAACAGCAGGAAACGCTTCACACTTATAGCTACCTATTCTAGGATTTTCTGCATGGAGGATGCCATGAAACCTTCGATACATTACACATCTATTGATAAAAGCTCAAAGAACAGGCCGGCCGGGATCTAGCCAGGGATCTCTGACTCAGGCGAGCGACTTACCGCTGACCAAGGCCGTCGTAATAAGTATGTAGAGTAATAAGACCACCCCGTAGCTCCCAAGCTATTGTCCCGACTGTTTGTCTGTCATGTTATTAGCGCGGCCGCGAGTCCCGCGGCGACGGTTCCCAGCTCGCGACTCGCAACTACAGAACTCATCCACCGGATACACTCGCAACTTTACAGTTTTCAGCGATAGCCGTTTGCGGAGGCAGGACTTCGGACAACTTACCAAAGTTTTGGTGTAAGTGACGCTAAGATTTCTGTTGTGTTCACAAGTAGTTTTCTCAAGCATAAAGTGTTGCAAGTATTTTATTTAGCCTCGGTATAAATATTTGAGTACATATACTACTTTATAAACAGGTCAGTTTATAATAACTTTTTGTATTCACTGGCACAGAGCAAGTAATAATCCATTGTTGTACATTTGTACATAGGCCTCTCCCAAGGCACGCCACTCAGCCCGGACTTTGACTTTCCGCTTCCAACCACTCCAACTGTCTTGCGTATATCGTCACTCCTTCGAGTCTCAGAACGTCCCATAACTGTTATATACTTATATACAAACAGTTAGCACTCTCTCAGATTCTATCTCTTTCTCTCTGCTATGCTCTGGTGCTTGTGGGTCTCAGACTCGACGGAGTCTAGTGTATTTGCGCTCTAATATCGTGACGTACGTATCGTACGTCTGAATTAATCATACGTCCATAAACAACTTAATGCAAACTTTATTTACAAATAAAATACAATTATACACTAAAATTAAATTATAACTAACTAACAACTAAATAAAACCTACCTACTTAGTAAAAACAAACCCTACATAATAAAAATACAAAACTTAAAACAACTTAATTAAAAATATGTACCTTTGAGTGTACCTACCTACTCTTGCCTACCTTTTGAATGATTTATTTATTTATTTGATACACAAAACAGAATACAGTCTTTACATATGCATTGTATAGGCTACAAATAATTTGTTCTAGGTCGCATTCCTTAATAAATGTGTACACAACATGAACAACACAGAAGCAGTAGGTACCTACATCTATAAGTCAATCAAACATTAAGAAGTATTGTAGTTACACAATCAAACATAAGCAGTTATAATAACTCAAATTAAAAAAAAAAAATTGATTGATTGATTAACTCTTTATTGTTCACACCAAGAATTACACAGAAATAATTTAATAAACATAAATATTGGAACAAGTGGCGGCCTTATAGCTAAAAGCAATCTCTTCCAGGCAACCTTTGGATGAAGAGGATTTATATAATGCATAGAAGACGGGGTGTGCAAAAAAAGAAAAGTGTGTGAATTCTTAAACATGTACTATTATATTATTCTAATTTTAAAATTTGGTATTTCAATTTTCCCTATAAAAATGACTTGGTCCCGTCCACCCCAGTGATCTGAGACTGTATCACTTAACAACAGGTGCGCTGTGGTCTAAACATCTAGCATTACATTAAAAAAAAAAAACAACATGTGGCACAATTGAATGCGCGCTTTAGTAGCGGTAGTGTAGCAGAAAGAGTGGCGAGGGCATTCAACTTTTTAATTGTAATCTATTCGGTGGGAAAAGATGCTTTTTACACGACTGCCCAAAAAAAGGATTGTAATGTTTTCAGGGTTCATGTATGTGAGTTTCTTTATTCCACCATTACTTCTAAATGCCTGAACAGGTTCGGATGTATGGGGTAACGCTAGAATTCTTACATTCCAAGTGAACAAGGGTAAACAATTTATAAACAATTTTTTTGTTTTAATTAAACGTATTGTTTTTTGGCATAGAAGTCGTGTTTAAAAAAAAGTCTTGTTTCTAAGCAGCCTGTTTATCACGTCGTCAGCCATAAAGCAGTGAACGAAAGCCTCCCTCTTAATAGAGGGGTGTTGCCATAATCCCCACGCTTGGCAGGCGGCTTGGGGATCGCAGAATGCTCACCACCGTTATCCAAGAGGACGCTGCCCGTCCTCCGGTGGGTCTGGTTGCAGTTTACGGACATACCTAAAATACTTAAAATACCTACAATATTTATAATAAACTAATATATATAACATAAATATTTATATGTACAATGATAATTATACCCGTCTGTATAATCAAAGTATATGTATGACAACACAGAGATATAATTATGAGAAAGTACTAGCATCAACGAGGAGGCACTTCTCTCACTGCTCCTTAAAAATGGCGAGTGAAGGAGCTTGTCTAATGAATATGATGGAATAAGGTTTTAGGTAAACATCTTACGCTACAAGCGCCTTACAATACATACATGTTTGTACAAATCCCTCGTCTACTAATGCACGATAGTTTGTTCAGGCTGCAGATTAGCCTGGCAGTGCCCTTGTGGCCTGCCCACTGTCCTTTCCATGCTAATTATAAATGTGAAAGTGTGTTTGTTGGGTTTCTTGTTCCTCCTTCATCCGGAAGGTGGTGTCCCAGATAAGCGGAGCGATGGTCGTCCAACTGCGAGATGAGTATCGCCACCATCGCGGGCCGGACCTGGACCAAACTATATAAAGGATGACAGGACTCACAGGACCGAGGCAGATAGCATAGCAAGACAGGCCTATGCCCAACAGAGATAAGAAGAGTTTGGATGACTGGGTCAGGACGATGCTGATGTGTTTTTTCCAAATGGCGCCAATGTTTTAAGAAATTGCTTATAATGTTCTGTGGAGCTATTGCTTTAATAATAAGACTTTACTTGCCTACGCACACACAGTTTTATGAATATATTCTGCAAAAAGAGTATAATGACGTGGTATATTTATACAGGGTTAACCGACACGGTACTACTAAATTAAGTAAGTTCCTATAGAAAATAAAACAAAGCAACGCCAAGCCAAACGCTTCACAAAGTAACGCCTGATTCAATCACATACGTTCGTATAAGCTGAATAGCCAGCTATAGTATCAGAGTTAATGTGCCGCCTGAAGGCCTCTGACAGACATGGCTTGACGTTTATTGTAACGGTATTACTAGCCTTAAGGAGGTCATTGTATTCTTCATTGTGAACAACTATTAAACCTGAATTCGCGAAAACAAGCTATAAATTTTCAATGGAAAAATGTCATTCACCCTCGACAATATGCATGGAACGAATAATTGATTGAAAATTTAATCTCGGTTTTTTCACGAATTTAGAGTCGTCCCAGTATTAACATTTATTACTATACTACGGCCTTAGAGTAAGACTACGGCGGTACATTCCACAAACGTAGAATACCATCCTATTTTCGCATTTGCAGCAATTTATAAACGAACCAGCTGCAAAAACTATTTCTCCCCGTATCAAAACAAACGCAGTTCGTTGACGACAGTTCATTTTATGGAGGCAATTAAGCGCAAGTCGTCCTGGAGCACCGGCCGGCCCGGGCGCCGGCCCGCCCGCCCGGCGCACTTGTTAATCCGGGTAATAAAGAAAAATACCCGGGAAGCGGCGGCTAATTGTTATAAACTGGGCAAACATGCAAATTGGACGAGCGACGGACTTCCTCCGGTTTTAATTCGGAACTTATCTCGTAAAGGGGACACACGGCGGCCGATGGCCGGTCTGCTGAGGAAATACCAGATTACGGCTCTCTGGCCCGTAATGCTTCGGAATAGAGGCTACGGATGAGCTGGGACTAGGACGGCCGGCTGTTCGGCAAACTTTATATGCAGATTGATGCAGATTATAGGTAGGTATATCTACAGGCAAATAAGCTGGTAACAATTTGCTATCTTAATCGTTTATACTTAAAGCTATTAAAACGATGACCACTGGACTTACGTAAATTGGAACCACACCTACCGCAGATGGTAGATAACGAAAAATTATATAAAGTAGCTAATAACCGCAACCATAAGCTTACGTATAATTTTATAGACATACAAACCTTAGGACATTTCCCATGCCTCCTCGTGCGAATTACACATTTCCTCATGCCTTTAGTGTCCGGTAGTAGAGCAGGCGTGGCCACTTCTACTTCTTCTATTTCTATAGATATGGAAAGGCAACAAATAATCTAAATCACACCTCGCTGAACTAGGTAAAGGTAGTTGATTGCAGTTGATCTGACACTAGGGCTGGCCACTCAGCCTATACGAACTTACTTTATTACAGTTGATTACCGGGCGGTGAAAACGTACATGTGAAATATATTTCCTCTCTGTCTCACTCCTTGGTTGGTTCAAACAAAATAATTATAATAGCTGGATCAAGCTGGACTGTGATTAGCCGCCGTATGCCAAGTCTATACTATAAGTAAGTATAAATAGTAAGTATATTATTATCTTTTCTATAACATCTGTCAGTCGCATTATAAAGGTTGTACCTAGCCGTGTTTAGACACTCGAGACACTTTAGAACTTGGTGCGGCCGGACCAACGCACCCTGCGGTGCGTTGTTTCACAACAGATGATCGCACCGTACTCCAAACCGTCCGCCCCGTCCGTTTGTTCCTGTGCTAACAGTCCGCAAACACATCATGCATTTATGCCTCTGACTTTATCAATAGCAAAAAAAAAACAATCATTGTGGCAATTATTGTTGATACAACACCTGCGCCAAGGAAATAAAAAAGAAGAGAATGGGCCAACATTCTATTTAAAAAACTGAGAAGTGTACATTCACGTGAGACTTTGCAACGTGCTACGCGTGTGGAGGCAGACTGATGACAGAACCACCAAACGATTGAGTTCAGTGTCCAGACGATCGAACTCGGTGCAGGCGCACCATGTTCGATGTGTCGACGGGGCGCACCAGCCGGACCAGTATTAATAATAATAATGTTCGGCGTACTGCTCACCACACGTTGTGATTTGGGCCGACAGCGAACCAAATTCGTGGTACGGCCGTACCATATACGAGTACGATCGTGTGTTAACACTATTAATCAAATCAGAACATTACAATCTGGGTGCGAACTGCTGGGTGTCGCAAGCTTCGAGTGAATCGGTTTCTTCTAGGTTCTGGTAGCTCTATCGTAGACCGTATCATCGGGCGCGATGGCAGTCAAACACAAACCTGTAGCATACTGCTATAATCAAATAAAAAATTTGCACTCGAGCCCTGCCTTGACACACATAACATACGTCTCACATAACATCCTCAAAATACTTGCAAGTGCATGTGTTGTCGCGCTCATGAGAGGGTTCCGCACTTAGTAGAAACAAAGATAATATAATACTGTAAAAATAAATAATTATCATTGTATATAGGCCGAAATTTTAGTATTTTTGTAAAAGAGTTCTTGTTACTAAGCCAACCCGTGTGTCGGTCCGTCCGACCATCCAGTTGTGACCTATCTTCCAAATCCTTTGCCTTTCGAAGATATATCTAAGCAATGCAGCAGCCCAAGACTAGCGCAGCAGTGTAATACGAGTATGTACGCCTACTTGTCGCGGCATATTATTATTATACTTAGTACGTAGGTATGTTGTTGTAAGGGTAAACAATTTATATATTTTTTTGCAACTACAACATTATGTATTTATTTGACAGCGCGATGTGATTGGTGCCGAGACAAACCAAATACCTATATAATTGCTACACAAACTGTAATACTCATGGGTAATACTTACCTTCATTCCCAACACACATAATATATAGTGTATACTTATATATATACCTATTATATAATAATAAGTAATTATAAACTTAACTTTAATAATAAATAGTACATATATATATATAAATACTTATATGTTTATAACTTTTCAAAATTAATAAAACTAACGTTATCATTTAAGTTACCTAAATTACTATTACCCTTTACTTTGACCTTGTCAGCTGAGGCTTATTACGAACATTCTGTTTAAATCGTATCCAGATCCTCACGACACAGGCTTAGCCTAGTGTGAGGATCATTAGAAATACCATTATGATTAATATAAAGAAGCTCTGCATAAACTTGTACCTATAACTATAATCTAGAAATGACACGCAGCAATACTGTTGTTGCTGTTATTTTAATAAGTTTATGCTGTAATAAAGATATTTTCATTTCAAACCATGGTGGTTTTTCGGTACTACTTATGATGTAATAATGTATGTACTTACAAATTGTAATTAATAAATTTAAAAAAGAAAACCCTTTCAGCGCTGCGCTGTAATAGCGTTGCCTGGATAAAACTGTTCGTTTTAAGTGACTTTTGGCTAACGTAGGCCTTGGACATAGCATAGCTTGACAGTTACTTTTAAAACCCAAGATAAGTGTTTCCTGTCGCGAAAGTGCGAGAAATAAGGTATATATTTATATTTAATTCTTTATTGCACACATAAATACATTAATGTACAAAAGGAGGACATAATGCTAAAGCTCCATGTGGTAACTGAGCCTTTCTTACGCACTTGTCTCGATACGTATTCGCAACAAACTCTCGAGCCCAGCAGAGTAAACACAACAATCGGGTCTAGATCAAATCGTAAGTTTTTGCCACATTGCATAACTTGCGCAAGAGTCGCTGCGGACCCTGCGGTGTTTCGACAGTAACGTACAGATTTTCAGATAGAACATATCTATTTACTAGCTTGTGATTCGATACTATAACGTGATTTATGGTATAAAAAATATTTGAAATTTGGCATATAATCTTCAATAGATCACGATGGATCTAGTGAACGGGATATTCAAGTGAACTGTTTACTTTTATGTGAGTGTATTAAACAAGTTTACATTAGAAAATAAAAAAAGCACACACTCGGGAATAAAATTGAAATTAGATAAAATATAAAATGAAGTCGTGGTATGAAAAAGTTTTCTTTATCTGGTGGATTTTAATGTTAGAAGATGTATTTGGTACATTCACGCCTATAGTGACAATAAAGCAGGGCAACCTGAGAGGACTTCGAAGTGTGTCCGGACAGAACCGATACTACGGCATCCCTTATGCAGCTAGCAAGAGATTTCGGGTAAGTAAGTTTCGTCCCCTTCGGCCGTTAAGGAAACTGAAGTTTGGAAACTGGTTTCCTGAAAGGATTTTTTTAACCTCCTACGTAACTGGTTTCCTGAAAGGTTTTTTTTAACCTCCTACGTAACTGGTTTCTTATAAGGCTTTTTTTATACTTCTATGTAACTGAATAACAACTATAATCTCTTTTGTATCGGTGTCAAGTTATCCATTTCATTATCAGATAATTATGATGCACTTGACATTCATCAAATGTCAACAGATAATGTCTTTGTTTGACTTGATGTTTATTGTTATTAATTAATTGATATTAATAAATTTAAAAATTAATGGATTTGAGGGATCTAGAATTCATATCAACGAAAAAAGGAAGCGTTGCCGCCCTACATGGGGGTCGCAAATATCACAGAAAAAAGAAATATACAAACGGTAACACGTTTTGGCTTTGTAGCAATTATAGTCGAGGATGCCATGGTCAACATGGTAGTATAACAATGAATGGAAAAAATGAAATAGTAAAGTCTAATTTTCATTTTGAGTGTTCGCCAAACAACGCACAAAATACAGTTTTGAAAGAACTTGATAAACTAAAGGAGGCAACAGGATCAAATTTTGAGTCCATTCAAAAACAATATGATGAAATGGTGTATAAGTTGGAATGTGATGGTATACATTTAATGGCCGAAATTCCTCCGTATGAAAACAAAAAAACAGGACTTTTTAATAATCGGAATAAAATCCTAGGTGTACCTAAAATGCGATTTCCAGCTTCGTATGATGTCATCATCATCATAATCAGCCTGTCATAGTCCACTGCTGGACATAGGCCTCTCCCAAGGCACGCCACTCAGCCCGATCTTCAGCTATCCGCTTCCAACCACTGCCAGCTGTCCTACGTATATCGTCACTCCATCGAGTCTCAGGACGTCCTACCCTACGTTTGCCGATACGTGGCCTCCACTCTAGAACACGTCTACCCCAGCGGTTATCGGTTCTGCGACAGATATGACCAGCCCACTGCCATTTCAGTTTACTAATACGCTGAGCTATGTCGGTAACCTTAGTTCTCTGGCGAATTACTTCGTTCCGGATACGATCCCTCAGAGAAACACCGAGCATAGCTCTTTCCATAGCTCGCTGAGCGATTTTAAACTTGTGGACCGATCCAACTGTGAGTGTCCATGTTTCAGCGCCGTAGGTCATAACGGGTAGAACGCACTGATTGAAAACTTTCGTCTTGAGACTTTGTGGGATGGGTGACGAGAAGACTTGACGTAGTTTCCCGAATGCTGCCCAGCCCTACTGAATTCTTCTTTTGGCTTCACTCTCAAAATTGTTTTTACCTAGTTCGAGCGTCTGCCCTAGGTAAATATATTTTTCAACTATCTCTAGAGTGAAGCCATTTACGGCAACCGGTCCCGGAACAACGTACTCGTTGAACATGACCTTGGTTTTATCCAAGTTCATCCGGAGACCGATGCGTTGAGAAGAACTAGCTAGACCATCCAGCATCCATTGAAGGTCCTCCAGCGATTCAGCCATTATGACGATGTCATCTGCAAACCGTAGGTGTGATATGTGCTCGCCATTAATATTAATGCCACGTCCTGTCCAGTCCAGCATCTTGAAAATATCCTCCAATGCGTTCGTGAACAATTTCGGGGAAATAACGTCCCTTTGCCTCACGCCTCGACGCAGGTGGATACGTTTCGTCTGCTGGTTCTGAACTTGGACGGCCATTGTTGCTGCGTCATACAGACATCTCAACACCTCGATATATCGCCAATCGACTTGGCATCGCTGCAAGGACTCCAGAACAGCCCAGATTTCGACCGAGTCAAAAGCCTTCTCATAGTCCACAAACGCCAGGCAAAGAGGCTGATTGTACTCTTTGGTCTTCTGTACAATCTGCCGTACTGTGTGAATGTGGTCCATGGTGCTGTACCCACTTCGAAACCCGGCCTGCTCCGGGGGCTGAAACTCGTCGAGCCTTCGCGCAAGACGATTCGTGATAACCCTAGAGAACAGCTTATAAACATGACTCAGAAGCGAAATCGGTCGATAGTTTTTCAGCAGGGTCTTATCACCCTTCTTGAAAAACAATATGACCACGCTTCTGTGCCATGCCTGTGGAGTTCTCCCGGTAAAGAGAACGGTATTAAATAATTCTAGGAGCTCTTTAATTATCGGCGCTCCACCGGCCTTTAAGAGCTCTGTCGTAATCCCGTCCTCACCCGAGGCTTTTCCATTTTTAAGCTGCCTCAGAGCTAGCACGATCTCTTCCGGGCTGATGTCAGGCAGATCTTCTGTGAAGTGGCGTGTCAACGCAGCTCTGCCGTTCTCGGTGCCAGGTTGGAGATGAGGAGCATGCGATGCGTACAACCGGCCGTAAAAGTCTTCCACTTCCGAGAGGATCTCTGGTCTGGAAGCGACGACTTCCCCAGTCGCGGTGGTTAACTTCGTCAGGTGGCTTCGACCAAGGGGCTGGACGAACACTTTCGACCCCCGATTTTGCTCAATTGATTTTTCAATCAAGAGCGTGTTTAATGATCGGAGGTCACACCGTACCAGCTTGGTGATTTTCTTGTTAAGTGCCACTTGTTCTGACGAAGTTAACGAGGGGCTATCTCGTCGTTCTTCCATTAATCGCAGAGTTTCTCTCGAAAGTTTTGACTTTCTGCCTTTGCGTCGCAGTTCGCAGAATTTTGTGCCCTCATCTCGGAGGACGTCCACTACTGTGTTGAGTTTCTGGTTCACATCATCTGTTGTTTCCAAGGCAGCGAATCGGTTTTCCAGCTTTAACTGGAACGTTTCAGATCCAACTACGGTTTGGAGAAGGTTCGGACGGAGCGTTGACTTCATCAATCGGACCCGCTCAAGCTTGATGTCGATATTCAGAGAGCCTCGTAACAGTCTATGATCACTTCCGGTTTGGAACCTAGTGATCACCGAGACATCTCTGAATATGCGCTTTGCGATGTCCGTAATGATGAAGTCTATCTCATTTTTTGTTCGTCCGCCGGGGCTTTGCCACGTCCACTTTCTTTGGGGCTGCTTTTTGAAAAACGAGTTCATCATGAAAAGCCCTTCTTTCTCGAGAAAGTCGACGAGCATTTGCCCCCTGTCGTTCCTCCTGCCAAAACCGTGTGAACCGTATGATGTAGTAGTGCCAAAAAAATTTGTGGAAAAAATCCTTCTAGCGGATTACATCAGTGTGGAAGATGGTAAACGTATTCTCATATTCAGTAATAAAAATATAATGTTATTTTAGGTAATTGAATTGTTTTATGTTGTATGAAAAAAGTTATATTTTATGTTTTAAATGATTAAATTGTTTTCGTTATTTAATTTAATGAATTGTTTTTATTAAGTAAATCTAAATATCTGAAATAAACTACAAGAACGGTTTTATTACGAGTCTACTAATACAACACTCGTAAAATTACTATTGTAGTCCAATTAGTTTCGTAGGTGGCTGAAATAACACAAACAAAGTATTTTTAAGAAACCGGTTACGTAGGAGGTTAAAAAAAACCTTCCAGGAAACCAGTTACGTAGGAGGTTAAAAAAATCCTTTCAGGAAACCAGTTTCCAAACTTCAGTTTCCTTAACGGCCGAAGGGGTTTCGTCTGTCTTATAATAGCGATGTTAGCTCAGTGGATAACGCGTTCGGATCACGAGTCGCAGGAAGTGGGTTTAAATCCCGACGACCTTGATATGCCGGTGAAGGAAAGATAGAATGAGGAGTTATGAGGATATTATAGAAAGGTATGTTAGGGTATTTTATAGTACTCGGCTGGTAGTAGCTACCTCCATCAAGTTGAAAATCTCGAGCCAAGCACTTGATGGTGTGTTACGATAGCCTTACTATAGAGTCGGTTCCCATTTCAGACTAGGTGTGTTTACCATCCTCGATAAACTTCCTCCATGTTGGTTTCACTATTTCGGAGTTGAGTAACTATAGCACACATATTATCAAAGGTTTCTTTAATATCACTTTGCCTTTGTAAACTCAGAATTATAGAAGAAATTAAATTTTCTTTATAAAACCAAACTTAAATAAGTACTGCTTTCTCCAAAATGCAAACTTTAAAACTGTTTAACCCAAAAAAAATACCTGCTTATTGTAATAAGGTTTTGCCTGCCAAGCGTGGGGATTATGGTAACACATCTCTTTCAAAGGGGGGGGGGGCTTTTTCTAGCAGTGTACGTTTTCTGGATAATGATATGATGTGTGTGTAATAATGGTTTCTCTTTTCAGCCTCCTTCACCACCTTCTGAATGGGACGGAGTATTCGATGCTGTGAACCCCTTCGGATCCTGCGCTCAGACCGTCTCCTTCCTGGAAGGAGGCTCGGAAGATTGCCTGCAACTGGACGTATTCGCCCCCGAAGGCGCGTCTCCCGGCGACCGACTCCCCGTGCTGGTGTGGATACATGGGGGAGGATACTACTATGGCGCCAAGTGGAACTACGACCCTGAGTTCCTCGTCACACAGAACACACTCGCGGTCATCATTAACTACAGGCTTGGGGTCTTCGGCTTCCTATGCGTCGATGGAATTTCAAATCTAGGGCTGAAAGACCAAGTAGCAGCTCTGCAGTGGATTCGGAAGAACATTGCGGCATTCGGAGGAGACCCCGATAACGTGACGATTTCTGGACAAAGCGCCGGCGCTGCCTCGGCGGCTATGCACATGTTCTCTAAATCAAGCGTGGGATTGTTTCACAAAGTCATTCTGTTCAGTGGCACGCCTTTCTCGCCTTGGGCTTTTAACTTAGAATATGAAGCGTCAGCGCTAGAAGATGCGCTTAAAATTAGGGACTTTTCTAGCGATGAGAGCGTGAGAGATATTTTCGCGACCGCGACGATGAAGGAGCTATTGAACGCTACCAAAGACACGTCCATCAACCCGAGGCGATTCAAGTACGCTCCGTGCATGGACGCCAATTTCAGTGCGGCATTTTTTCACGATACGCCTTACAGAGCAATAACTTCAGGGAACTTTAATAAAGTCCCGATAATATCGGGATCCACCAGTGCGGAGGGAATGCTGTTCTACGGGCTGCACGACGATAAAACTCTCCGGGAATGGGATGAGAAATTTGTTGAAAAACTACCCGCCGTTTTTTCCTGGTGCTCGGCGAATAAAGCGATGATAGCCGAAAAGCTGAAGTCGCATTACTTCGGCGGGCGCATAAATAAGGCGGCCGTGTCGGGGATAGTCAACTTTTACTCCGATTGGCTGGTGTACGCGACAGTTGACGCGTTTTCGAATCTTGTGGCGAGATATTCCGATAAGCCAGTGTACAAATATGTATTTTCTTACGAAGGATCTCGCAACTTCGCGAAGGGCTTGTTCTACCGGAGAGGCGAGCGGGGCGCGGCGCACTCCGACGATGTATTCTACGTGTTCAGGCCGAGCGGGCTGCCGCTGCCGCTGTCGGGGGCCGATAAGCTGTTTATTGGCCGGCTGACCGCCATGTTGATCAACTTCATGAAGTTTGGGTAAGTCGGTAACGGTAAACAAGATTACCCAAAGCCAACTTTAATCTCGGTCCGCAAATTGGATGGTTTGCTTGTGGTTATTTAGGTTGCAAAATAAATATCGAGCATGGATGCGGGATCAATAGCCGTCAAGTTCGTTGACAATTATTTAGGACAGGCTGCCGCGACCTGTGACCGCCTTGAGCCTTTATAGAATACATAGATCCTTAGGGTTGAAAAACAAAATTTTACAAATTGTTTTATGTTTACCGGTTGAACTATTTTGTTACTCACTACGCTTAGTGACTTGTGGCCTACCTTTTTGAGACTTTGGATACCTACATAGAAAATTGATGGAAATTGTTTTATTAATTGTTTAAGCATGTTAATTTACCGTTTGAACTACATAATTAGTTAATGACTTGTGCTCTTGCCATAATACGAGTATTTCGCAATATTAAGTCCCCCATGAGTAGGTAGCTATTTCTTGAATGTTACGCAAATCTCGAAGATAGGCCGTATATAAAACTACTTTGTAAAGGGCCATAATTATTATAATGCTTTGGGTATAGTACAGGGTACTATCTAATTTCCGTAAGAAACATCACAGACAGAGATAGAAATCATTGGTAAGAAATAACTAGTGGCGCGGAACCAATCACACTGCCTGTACTTTAGAAATCACTAAAGGCGAGTGAAGCTTTTATAGAAGATATAATCTAAATTGAAATGTAACACGCTTTAGCATCCCTTAATCCTTTAATGCAATGGAGAGTCAAGACGAACAAGACGTTTGTCTTGTGGTAAGCATCATACTGTTGCATTGCAAAAACCTTATCATGTTTTTTGTTGCAAACCTTTGTTTTGTGTTCTTCGACGCTCAGACGTATCCTGTGGGTTTTCTCCCATCAGTCGAAGGGGTTCTTCAGGCAAAGAAGTAAGAGAATCTAGAAACATTTTTGTTGTCATTTGCTTCGTATCTTCAGGAGTCCTTCCTCACTGAAGAACGCCGGTGGAACATAATAACTTGTTAAATATGATGTGGCTTATCATTTTGTGTGGGATATCACAATATTTTACACATCTTTTTATAAAACTTTCGTTTTAGAAACCCTTATGATTTTGTTTACATATCGCTTGACAGTATGACGTTTGAGATGTTGACCATAGAGTAAGTAACGTAATAATGTTGACATTGACATTTCGTAGATTCCTGTAATTTTTTCATTGAGAACAGAATTCATTAGTGTCTTTAGGTTCAACAGCCCTTTATTGATTTATCGATTCAGAAAGAAAAGTTTTGTTTGTTTTTACGCCGGCAAGTCCTGGCAACATCCTTTTTAACTTTGGTTTTTGATGGAGTAAGCGGGCGAATAATCCGCTCCTGTGAATTAAATACCACACCGCAGAATAGTAAGTTATTTTACTTGGTTTTCAACCTGATTCGTTGCCCGCTGGAGATTGAAGCGAGGATTATCATTTTCACTGATTTCCACAGTACCTGGGATGTTTGCTGTACAGATTATGATCGCATGGCGGCCAACAATTCCATGAGGTCCAAAGCGGTGGATTGGTAAGAAACCCATCTCGTCTTGTTTCCAAATCCACGTACCTAAATTATAGTAGAATTAGAAATAACGTCGTTGTCTCATTTGTTGCAGATTCCGCCGCTCTTTTGTTTTGGTTTAGTGTTTGTGCTTGTAAAGCGTCCATGTCTACGAAATGACTCGTAGTCTACCATTTTGATTTTTACGTCGATACGTCGTAATAACAGTTAGAAGAATTTAGAAGCAGAAATATGTCTTGGTGAAGCCCAATTAATCAATATTAATGCCACGCGCATTTGGTATGTCAACTTTCTCTTAATTTTCTCACGTCAGTCAAGTGTCTACAACGAAGAAAGAACCTAGAATGTTTTTGGACTTTAACTAGAAATTATGTGATCAAGAATTGTAAATTTAACTTCAACGAGCAGAACTGGCCCTTCTGTCTCAATCCTTTGGTGTAACTTTAAAACTTAGAACTACAATGATAAAGGTTTAACTTATCTATACTTAACCTAGTACCTAAGTACTTAATTTTACATTGTTTAACAAATGTACTAACACAATAGAAATATCTTAAAGAATGTACCTATAACTAACAGAACCGTCATTGATGTACAATGGTAAGAAATTGAAGAACATATTTTACAATACATAAGATTTGGACGCTAATTCCTTGTCTCATTTCCCAGCATTATCGTGCTGGTGGCGCCCTTGTTAGAATTAGTTATCTCGGGTCTAACTCCATCTCACCCGCCAGAGGCAGGCCCGCAGAGCGCACACAGAACCCACTACCCCTCGAGCTAGCCGTTCACCACACCGGTGACCCGGTAAGGTAGCATTTTGGCGCCCAACGTGGGGCGGGTTCCCTTCGGCCAGTCGACATTCAACGGTGTCATCTCCCTTGATATCGTGGATCGTGTGAGGTTGGTCTTACTTTTCTTGGTTTCATACATTGTTTGTATTTGGTACTTCTTCCATCATGGCGAGCGCTAAGATGAACTTTTACCACCTACTCATGGATGAGCTACGGTATGAGCTACGGATCCGTGGCCATACAAACTTCAGAACGGTCGAGGCAATGAGGACAAAGCTTGCCTCATTATCCAAATCTTCCCGTTTGGAAGAGACCATTGTCCCTTCAGAATTTAACATAGAAACAGAATTAGAAATTTGTGAAAATAAAATTAATGACATTTTCCAAATCATAGAATCAGAATCGATGACAACACCCCGCAGAGAGAGACTCATTTCTTGAAATCTCCATATTCAGTTTAGGCTTAACAGACTTCCACCTTCTGCGGAGGAGTTAACAGAAAAAATTCAAGAACTAAAGAAAGAATGCGAAAGCGCTTTTAAAATTTTGGACATAAACATTTCAGGGGGATCAGAAATCTGTTTCGAGTCTGGAGCATCGGAGCAGCCTGCGACGGCCCGTGCAGCGCCAGTGTCTACCGTGTGTGCCGAGGCAGTCACTCCGATAATAGAATAGAATACTTACAGAATAGCCAGGTGAGCTACAGATCGTCATCGACCCCACGAGAAGTGAATAGAAATAGAAGATACCTAGAAATATTTAGTGTGTAATCGAAGAAAGAATAAGTCCACTCGTGTATCGCTTAAGAGCCTTAAGTGGTAAACATGTTGGCTTAACTCACATTAAGGATATAGTCCATGTGGAGTCATAGAATAAACTACTATTTTCATAGAGTTAGTACTCTCCTTAAATAAATAAGTAAGAAATTATATTTTAGGTCCAAATCTTAATAATAGCTGGTAGTTATTAATATCTACTTTAAGAAATATATGTAGTTTTATTGCATGGTAGTTTAGAAAGAATAGGGATAAAACATCCATTATTTAAATTTAAATAAAATAGAATAAATTTAAAAAAAAATAAGTTTTGCATGTTAGGATTAAAAAATGCATAGGGATGGTGAGTAGAAGGCATGCAAGTGTTTGTATGTGTGTGTGAGTGTATGGTGTGACAGGTGACTTTGGAAGAAATGAAGCATGATAGAATTAGAGTGAGTGTGATTGACCGCTGCTATGAAAGGATCGCCCGTGACAGGATAGCGTGAAAGGTTTATAAGGAACTGTGTAAGGGTGAGTGATTGTTTATGGTGGTGGAAACCTACCACTTTTCCTCTGCTTTAGTTTTACTTAGATATGGGATCCCATTAAGCCTTAATCCCATTAGGACCTAGTTCCGTTAGGTTGTATTATACAATAGGTATTTATCCAATACTCGTAGGAGTTAGCAATGCGACCTCGCATAATAAATGATTAGCATTCGTTATTGTACGAAGAAGCAAACTTTCCAGTGGGGCAAGTTCCCCTATTATTTGGCACCGAAGCAGGTAGCTACGTGCAGTGCTTGGTTAATTTTATACCAGTACTGTATGTAAACAGAACAGAATTACTTTGTTTAGGGTTTCATCCCGTAACTTAGTTAGAAAGAAAGAAAGAATTAACCATTTTAAGAACCTAAGGCAAACATTATTGTCTTAAAATAGAATAGTATAAGTTATGTACTTATAGAATTAGTAGTTATGATTTTGTTCATACACTTAAAATTTAGAAACTTACTTAAGGTAGGATACCTACAGAATAAGAAGGGTTACACAGTGGGATGCTCGTGATGATCTGTTGTTCATTTTGTTCATTTTGTGCTCATTTTGTGTTGTTATGACCTAAGAAAAGAATTAATTCATTTTTAAACCATTGTTTCAAAAAACTTTATTAAATTTTGATATTTGGCTAGCACTGCGTTTGCACTGGTTGTCCCAGGATGGTTCCGCTGCTCGCTCCTCGCGAAATGTTGTTGTGTTCACCCACATTTCGCTCTAGAAAGGGGGTGATGTTGCATTGCAAAAACCTTATCATGTTTTTTGTTGCAAACCTTTGTTTTGTGTTCTTCGACGCTCAGACGTATCCTGTGGGTTTTCTCCCATCAGTCGAAGGGGTTCTTCAGGCAAAGAAGTAAGAGAATCTAGAAACATTTTTGTTGTCATTTGCTTCGTATCTTCAGGAGTCCTTCCTCACTGAAGAACGCCGGTGGAACATAATAACTTGTTAAATATGATGTGGCTTATCATTTTGTGTGGGATATCACAATATTTTACACATCTTTTTATAAAACTTTCGTTTTAGAAACCCTTATGATTTTGTTTACATATCGCTTGACAGTATGACGTTTGAGATGTTGACCATAGAGTAAGTAACGTAATAATGTTGACATTGACATTTCGTAGATTCCTGTAATTTTTTCATTGAGAACAGAATTCATTAGTGTCTTTAGGTTCAACAGCCCTTTATTGATTTATCGATTCAGAAAGAAAAGTTTTGTTTGTTTTTACGCCGGCAAGTCCTGGCAACATCCTTTTTAACTTTGGTTTTTGATGGAGTAAGCGGGCGAATAATCCGCTCCTGTGAATTAAATACCACACCGCAGAATAGTAAGTTATTTTACTTGGTTTTCAACCTGATTCGTTGCCCGCTGGAGATTGAAGCGAGGATTATCATTTTCACTGATTTCCACAGTACCTGGGATGTTTGCTGTACAGATTATGATCGCATGGCGGCCAACAATTCCATGAGGTCCAAAGCGGTGGATTGGTAAGAAACCCATCTCGTCTTGTTTCCAAATCCACGTACCTAAATTATAGTAGAATTAGAAATAACGTCGTTGTCTCATTTGTTGCAGATTCCGCCGCTCTTTTGTTTTGGTTTAGTGTTTGTGCTTGTAAAGCGTCCATGTCTACGAAATGACTCGTAGTCTACCATTTTGATTTTTACGTCGATACGTCGTAATAACAGTTAGAAGAATTTAGAAGCAGAAATATGTCTTGGTGAAGCCCAATTAATCAATATTAATGCCACGCGCATTTGGTATGTCAACTTTCTCTTAATTTTCTCACGTCAGTCAAGTGTCTACAACGAAGAAAGAACCTAGAATGTTTTTGGACTTTAACTAGAAATTATGTGATCAAGAATTGTAAATTTAACTTCAACGAGCAGAACTGGCCCTTCTGTCTCAATCCTTTGGTGTAACTTTAAAACTTAGAACTACAATGATAAAGGTTTAACTTATCTATACTTAACCTAGTACCTAAGTACTTAATTTTACATTGTTTAACAAATGTACTAACACAATAGAAATATCTTAAAGAATGTACCTATAACTAACAGAACCGTCATTGATGTACAATGGTAAGAAATTGAAGAACATATTTTACAATACATAAGATTTGGACGCTAATTCCTTGTCTCATTTCCCAGCATTATCGTGCTGGTGGCGCCCTTGTTAGAATTAGTTATCTCGGATAGGTAGGTCTAACCCCATCTCACCCGCCAGAGGCAGGCCCGCAGAGCGCACACAGAACCCACTACCCCTCGAGCTAGCCGTTCACCACACCGGTGACCCGGTAAGGTAGCAATACCTGCCCGTAACTGTAGCAGTGCCAAATGTCACAGGAGGGAAACCCAAAAAAAAACATGAAATTCATCATCATAATCAGCCTATTATAGGCCTCTCCCATGGCACGCCACTCAGTCCGATCTTCGTTTTCAGCTTCCAATCAATGCGAGCTGTCCTACGTATATCGTCACTTCATCTCTGTTCTCCACTGTTACTGTGACGTAATTTATGGATGGCCCCTAAGATTTAAAGTAAAGATCAAGATCAAAAGTAAAAGTTGAAAAGTATTTCTAGTACTCTCTTGCCTTGTACCTCAAATTTCGGTGTAGCCTTGATGTAGTCATCGTGAATGATTAAGATTTTAATTAATATCTAGCCTTTAGAGGCCACTTAATAATATACTTTAAAGGTTACATAGCGTTTTTATGAGTAACTAGCAGACCTGGCGGACTTCGTATCGCCTATAATATTTGTGTTGTGTGTTTTTTCGATGTTTTGTTCTGCTATTCGGGGCGGAGACAAATTCAAAATATCAAAGATCATAAAAATCGGTTCAGCCGTTCTTGAGTTATAAATGGTGTAGGTAACTAACCGGGCTTTGTTTTATATACAGGATGCTACTGAATTCATTAGCAATACCGTAGGGGTTCATTGGACTCATCATAATGAACAACTTTTACTATGAAATCAAAGCGGAAATCATGAAAAAAAAACAGCTGCTCCATACATCCAATTCGTCATGCGTTATTGAATTTTTCATGCGTTATTGCCATATATACTTTGCTTAGTTTGGGGCTAGATGGCGCCCCGCGGTTTCACGAAAAATTTTGATGACGATAAAAAGTAGGTACCCTATATGTTATTCCGGAAAATATAGCGTATATCCATTCCGAGTTTCATCCAAATGCATTCAGCTGGTTTGGCGTGAAGAGGTACCAAGCTCACAAACATACCCAGAGACACACACACACCGAAAAATTTCCGCATTTTTTTGTTGTTTTAAATTGCTGAACATTGCTGAACTAAACATTTGACCCAGCGCCATCTAGCCGCAAACTAAGCAAGGCTTGTATTATGGGAAACAGACAGATGATACTCACCTATACTTTTTTTTTATAATTGATTCTTATATTCTACTAATATTATAAGTAGATGCGAAAGTTTGTCGGTGTGAGTGAGGGTGTGTTTGTGGGTATGATTGATACTCCTTCACGCTGAAAAGCGTAAACGAATTTGGATGAAATTTGGTTTAAAAAAAGTAGCTTTATACCTTGCAATAAAACATGGGCTACTTTTTAACCCAACAATCGCGGGTAAGCCCACGCTAATACATAAGTACAACAAACACCCAGACACAATTTGTTCTGGGTGGGAATTGATCCTACGCCCTACAGTCTGAACTATGAGCTATAAGGCAGTCGATTAGATTTAAATGCGTTTTGGGTATAATTTATAATGTCAGTTGGATTAGTGTAACTTATTTATTTACTGTGGTTCCAGCGAGCCGACTCCCCGGCGCAGCAAGCTGCTTCCGATCCACTGGCCCCCCGTCACCGCCAATACTTCCCTGGCCATGGTCCTGGACAGCAGGTTGACCGTGGTGGACACGTCCAGCAGCACGCGGGGCAGCCTCTTCCGCGACCTGCTGTGTCAGTACGGCCAGCAGGGATACGTGCCGTGCCAGAGCCAGATGAAATGTCTGCCCGGATGAACTAACGTTGAAACACCATCGAATGCCTTAAAGATGAGCGCAATGCAGTGATATGATGCTCCAGACACGGCCACGAGGCAGACCTGTCTTCAAGTTGACTACAAAACTATTTCAAAATGTATGAACATTTATCTATGGCTATCGGAACTGTCAAGTCTCATCTCAGCTCAACCAGACAATGGGCGATTTTCTGACAGCCAATAACAAAATATAGTTCATAAAAATCCGTCAGACGGCGATGAAGAGACATGGTCCTGAACAATTTATCTATCTAGTCTGTGGTTCTAAAGATTTTGAACGAATGAAGCAAAGTAAAAAGGTCAAGAAATAAAAAGTAAGTATAATTTATTTGTCAGAAAAAGAATAAGACTATTGCCTAAGTACATACAGATTACTAATTAAGGTCATACAATTACTTATACTTAGCAGGAAATCTAGGTACACGCGACTAAAATAAAATTTAATTTTAATTTGTCATTGGCGTGTTAGGTACCTATATAAATTACATAACATTATCAGTCAGAACACATACTGCTAGATGAATGCCTCCCCCTGGTTTGGCCCCCGGCAGGCGGCTTGGGGATCGCAGAATGCCCGAGAGGACGCTGCTGCCCGTCCTCCGGTGGTTCTGGATGCAATTTTAGGATATAATAATAATAATAATAATCATCCATGCCGGTTTCGGCTACGGCGACTAATTCTGCGACTCAATCAAGTAAGGAGCTTCGCTGGTGTGCTCGAATATGGCTAATGTAGCCAATTTTGGTAGTAAATGTGCGTGCACAGTCCACGCACGTAAGAGTGCCATTTACGTAACTGTATGAAATGTTGGTATAGGATATAGGTACATACCTAGGTACCCAGGTACAGGCATACTTTTATATAGGAACCTCATATTAGGTATATACCTTTAATAGACATCGTTAAATAAACCTACTGTTAATGATGTTTGTTATTATACCTATGTTTAACACCGGGACTCGGTCGCACAAAAAAAAACTTCGAATGTATTTGGCGATGGACGAGCTCGGCAGCCATGATTGTAAATTGCTTATCATCGTGAAAGTCTATAGATACCGACAAATGTAAATGTATCACCTGCACAAAAATGTAAGTACCTTTAAATCTAATAAACTTTTTGAATTTGAATTTTGAATACTATTTACCTGAAAATTTGTATATATTTGTTATTATATAGAATAAACACACTAACCTACCTCAACAAACGTGTATTATTTACGTTCAAAACTAAGTACCTGAGTATTGAAATTTACAAGATTTTACAAATTTACAATTTGCAAGTTTCCTTCCAAATTAAAACAGTCGCAGTCAATTTTGTGAGACTAATCATTAAACAATCCCCTATTTAAAATAAGCTTCGTTCCGAGCAGCGATAAATTATGCACGGACTGCACGGCAAACCAAATTACCTACGTGAGTGAACCGCAAACTTCCCGCGTGCTACCGTCCTCGGTCGCTGCCGAGCACGTTCCTCGGACCTGTTTGATAACGAAATAATGCGCTTTGCATCGCCGGCGTACCCCCGGGCCGATACCCGGCCCCACTCACTCCTACATTCCGCTCACAGATATATCTTCAAACAATATCCTCGAAATAACGTTCAAACAACACAGTCTTCCTATATAAACGAGGCGCGTGTAACTCGAGGCAGCCTCGCTGTGGATCTCCTCGGAATGAGATAAACTATAAATCTGCGCAGCTTGAAGGCAAACACCGGATTTATAAATATGCAGATCAAATATTAAAAAGGAGCCACAAGATGATCCGGGAACGCAAAGAGAGTTGGCGCGGAGCGGTAACTTAGGATGCGGCATTCTTGTCTCGTTTTTTAAGCAACCTAAGAGCCAGTGGTGGCAAGCCGCAACACATCAAATATTCATAAAATATTGTCTATCTTAGGTCAAAAATTTTATGTTTTTAAAGCTTAAACAGGAAGAAAAATTATGACCTCCGGCAGGACTCGAACCTGCATACGAGCAGTCGCTATGGGTTTCCGTTCCAACTGCATTGCCAATTAAGCTACAGAAGTCTCTGCCTGAGATGCCAAATTTCCGAACCTACCACAAAATACCACAAGTGTGGAATCACTTCATACAAAAATATTCAAAAATTGTATGTTTGGATGTTTGCTCCTCAATAACGCAATTATACGGCTGAAATGATTTGAGGTAGATTACACCTTGGAATAACACATAGCCTTTTTTTATCCTAAGAATCGCGGGTGAAACCGAGGGGCACTGTCAGTTAATAATAAATAGGCAAGTAGCTAATTCATTGGCCTGCTCAATACCAGCAAAAATTTGAAAGGAATAAAAGCATCCTTATTGCAGGTTAGTAAATAGAAGCTTGAAAGGTTGAAAGGGTATAGCGGCGTAGCGTCAAGCGTGGCGTATGACCTTGGAGAAGTTAGCTCTTTAGCGTATGCCCCATGCGCTCTTTAGCGTATAGCGTATGCCACATCATAGGCGAAACGAACTATACGTATTTGATATATACACATACATACATCATACATATATTTTTCATTCTACTGAGGCCGAGATGCACAGAATGACAATACTTTATGTGTTTATTGTTAGTAGCTTGGTTACGAAACCAATTCGGTAGGGTTTTCTGTTATTTTTAATGTAATTTTATTATTCTTTTTAGGATTTTTCTTTAAATATTTAGTTTTAGAGTAGCTGGTAAGGTATTGGTCCATGGGTGGGTGGTTTGGGGGCAACCTGTAATGCTCACCCAAGGGAATGTTTTTTTTTTTTTTTTATAAAAACATTTATATGTATAATTAAATAGATTTGCTGGCTCGGCCACATGAAAAGAATTCCCATTCTTTTATATAATTAAATAGACTTTTAATGAATTCCCATTCTTTCATATGGCCGAACCAGCAAGGATCGATTAAATCAGCCTTCCTGATTCCGGGTCAACCAAACGGCCGGCGCCTGTTAGCAGCTCCCGATACCACTGGCGGAGGATATAAGGAGGTATAGGAAATTTGTACCACTAGGCCAGCTGCGTATGGGACATGTCCTAAGCCTTTATCTAGCGGTCGATTCGTCATTCTACTTAGTAAGTAATAAGTAGCATGTAAATGTTTCATGTACGCAGTGAAAGTTCCCCTGACAGTCGTGTAAACGAAGAGGCAGCTCCACAGATATCACATCCCGGCCGCTGGCCGGCTCCGCCCGCGCACTGCAATACTGGCGTCTCGCAGAATAAATATTCAATGTTTTCATTCAATTTCTCGCCGGACTCTGGCGGTACACTGATAGCGAGCGCGCTGTTTGACGAACCGACCAATATAACTTTACACTATTCTTCTAGAAATATCACATTATCTACCGACTTCAAAAAAAAAAGGTTCTCAATTCGACTATATGTTTTTTTTTTTGTATGTATGTTACGCGATTAGTCCGCCAATTATGAACTGATTTTGATGATTCTTTTTTTGTTTGGTAGGTAATAAAATAAATACTTCAGGGGTTTGGTTTTTAAAACAAAATTATTAGAAAATATGAAGATGTCATCCAGGTTCGAAGTTGAATTCGGTTGTTTTTTTAAAAAGCGTATTGTCTTATACCGGGTGTAGGTAAGGGTAAAGCTTTGAAAATGAGTGTTATAATACTATCGTAATTGCTAATAAACACAATTAAAAAAGCTACACACTATACAAGCCTTGGGCTGCAATAATGACTACCACTGCTGGCCACTCTGTCATGGCCTCCTCATCCTTGTGAAAATCTTTAACCCTAAAATCACGACATATCTATGGAACAGCTGTTGCATATAAAAATGTCATTCGCCGTAAACGAAACGAATGGAATAGCCGTTTTTTCGCGGTTTCAGAATTGACGCCATAGTAAACAATTTTCATAATTATACATAGACGCTCTTTCAGAAAGCCCTTTGGTCACGAACAATTAAGAATTTTATTAGATTATGTAGCTATTCTACCTCGTACTTACTTACTCTTATAAGTATACCTACTGGCTAGACAAGACATATTAGACAACCAGCCTTTTGAGCTAGCTCAACTTAAGGTGGATGTAATATTATTTAGGTTCCTACATCCTACATATTCATTATAATCTTCGAGCGGAACCTTCCTAGATCATAAAACATCAGCCGGTGCGATGCCTGCGTAGTTCCCCCAAAAGATAAAATGGTCGTGCGCTGAGCGCTGACGCTGATTGCCGAAGGGAACGAAATATTGCGCCAAACCCGTAATTAAATTTTCCCGCCCTCCGGATTTTTCCGATTTTATCAAAACCGATTCGCGATATAAATTAATGAAAATCATTGGATTGCGCGGAGGGCGGCACATAAAGGGCGCAAATCGCTCCCTTTTGCAATTTATTGAATTTGTTCGCCGATATTTTTTGAACAATTATCATAATTTTTCAATGATTCGTTATCTGGCGACGCCATTACAGTCGCGATATTTCAAATAATTTCCGCATTTTTAAATGAGCCTGACGTAATTTTTTGGGAAGGCACGCGAATGGAAATGCGACAATGGAGATTTATACATTGGGTTGGGTACATAAAAGAGCTGTCCCCTTGTCCCCCACATGGAAATTCATGTTACGATAAGTATATCTTTTTAATAATTATACTGTTAATGCCCCGCGGTTTCACTTGCTATCTAAGGGAACCGTATCGAGGAAGGTATAATTTTCCGGAATAAAAAATTGCCTGTGTTAATCCAGCTAGTGCTAGCTAGCGTATGAGCAGTGGCGTAACTATAGCCTTTTATGCGCCCGATGCGAGCTTCTTTAACTGTGCCGTTGTAATGAAAAACATTCAAATCTTACCCGGCTCTGACAATATAAATATATAACGTGTAACAAAAAGGTTAAACAATACTGAAGGGTATGTCTGTACTCATCATTACGAACAACTTTTACCATGTGGCCAACACTGACATCCCGAAAATAAAATCAGCTGTTCCATACATTTTGTCCAAGGTCAAGGAACTTTTTGTATAGAACAGTTGTTATTTTTTTCGCGTTTTCGGGGTTGGCCCCATAGTGAAAGTTGTTCATAATGGTGAGTATATACATACCCTTTCGTATTGTTGAACCTTTTTGTTACACGTTGTATAACAGGCCCTCGACACGATGATAAGTTAACATTTACTATATAACTAGTTTCTATAACAACAATCGTCAGCCATGTCAGAGGCCCTCGGGCGGCACATTAACTCTGACACTAGGGCTGGCTCAGCCTATACGAACTTACTTTTACTATATAAGTAACTAATCTGGAAGTCACCCTTACTATGCGATAATAACAGGTATTGTACCATGCATGACACAAAATATGGTCGTCTGGCAGGGCCGTATGTCGTCAGCAGGGCTAGCATGCGCACCGCAAGAAAATTTTGTCGTGTTTTTATGTCGTGCGAAAACGAGACAAACTTATACAGATTCGTAGCCTTGTCCTGTTTTTAAGAATCGAGAAAATTTTCTCGCGGTGCGCATGCTAGCCCTGCCGGTCATTTTTGCGCGCTTTCAGGGTCTGCGTCCTGTGCCTGGGCACTGCTGGCACCGCGGCATACTGCGTGTTAGCTAGATTTAAATTATGTAGGTACGTCTGTATTAAATAGCGTAAGAACTGCGACCGGTTGACTCACGCGCAGGCTGTCCCAGTTTCCTTATATTTTTCTACTGTTTATGTACTATTAGGTACCTACGTATTTTCCGGTACTTTTTTGCTATGGTACTTTAAGTATCTAATAATAATAAACTTTATTTCAACAAAAAAAGTATCAAACGTTTATTTCGAAAGAAGCGCCATCTTAGGACATTTCCTGCGGGATGAACCAGTGTGGTAGGTATTCAGGATAATTAAGCATTCACTTGTAAAAACAGCTGTAAGTTCTTAAATGTACAACGAAGAATTATACAAGAATGTACTAAAACAAATGACCAAGAGAAAATAATCATCATCAGCTTGGAGACGTCCGCTGCTAAACGAAGTCTTCCCCCTTAGACCGCCACACTGTACGACAACCTGCCATTTGTATCCACCGGTTGCCCGCGACTTGTACAATGTCCCCGTTCACCTATATATATATATGTATATATAGTGGGAGGCCGCGCCTACGCTGCGTCTTCCGGTTCGCGGTCGCCACGAGAGAACCTTTCTTCCCCATCGGTTGTCAGTTCTTCGAGCGAAGTGGCCTGCCCACAGCCACTTCAACACTATAGAGAAAATAATAACATGACTCTAAAAGTTTTATTTGAGACTGCTCCAGAAACCAGGAGGGTTGTATACTGAGGTTGTATAGTTGTAGGACTTGAAGGTGTTGTGTTGTGGTTACTTATAGCCCTCAGTTTCGGCCTGGCTTTTTGTATCACACTGATTTTTAACCACTGAATAAAAATACGCGAGTTTAGATAGTTTTACACATACGCATAAGGTTATTTAGGCTCTACCTCTTGTGGCTCTAAGTTCTAAATACAGGAACTCCAGCTAACATAATACTCATACCTAATCCATGGTTTTCGTTAGCGTTGTCTATCTACGTGCCTAATACTGTTAGAGGGTGATAACAGGTGATATCTTCTAAACTCCAAAGTAAAGTTTAAAAATCATTGCGAGCTCGCCAAGTTTAGTCCTGCCGCCCTGCCAAGCGTGGGGATTATGGCAAACCCTACCTATTGGTTTTTGGCGGGAACGCGAAAAAATCATGCATACAATGTAGCGATTGTATTATTTTCCAAAACTTGTGTTTTTTCGAGTGTTAATGCATAAAAATGGTGGCGTTTTATTCATTAAGTCCTGGTGCATGCGCATGAGTGTGGGCAAGTGATATAATGTAGTGAAACGTGTCTTTTCGTGTTGTTTCCAAAACTCCGAAGAAGCTTGTAGTAAAGTTGCCACAACTTTACTAGGGTATGACTTGGACTCTACTATGACTAAATTTGCGTGACTAGCTGTGATTTCATGACATATTTGATTTGATGATTACTATAAAATTCATAAACTTGACACTGGCAGGATGCACAAAGTGCGATGCCAATAACAAAGAAAAAAAACCCTACCTATTAAGCCTGCGTCCAGTAGTGGACGTCTTCTGACTGATAAGTAATGATATTTTTTTTAAATTGACTATTAATATATAGCTTAAATACTAGTGCTCGCAGGGAGCTATAGCTTGGCGGAAAAGGGTTGTAATGATTAGGGGCCCCACTATCGCAAATATTTCTTCATGTTAGGAACGCTAGTTTTTTTTTGTGAAGCTCGATTCGCTCACCGACTGCCGACGGTGCCGACCTGTCAGCTCCATCATGTTACATTCAGTTGATATCTACTTAAAAATACACAACAGGAAATTATATTACGTGCATTACTTTCACTTTATTTGCAATACTGCGGCAGTTCCGGTTGTGACAATCACTTTTTAGTTTTAAACTTCCTATACCGTTCTAAGATATAGGAAGCCATATCCACCGACACGCAACTGGGCCAGCGTGGTGGATACGGCCCCTTCATGTCCTTCCCGCCAGAATCCTCACCTCTGAAAACTACGATAAAATCGGTTTTGAAAATGCAAATATTTACCTAGTCATAATTAGTCACCAATGCACCAATGCAATGCAATGGACCTGAGCATGTCCGAAAACTGCATCCAGAACCACCGGAGGACGGGCAGCAGCGTCCTCTCGGTTAACGGTGGTAACCATTCTGCGATCCCCAAGCCGCCTGCCGAGCGTGGGGATTATGGCAACACCTCCCTTTAAGGGAGAGGCCTTCGTCCAGCAGTGGACGTGTTCCGGCTGTTGATGATGATGATGATGATGATGAGTCACCAATGTGAGATAGTGTGGTAGTGTTAGGCGGTTTTAGTTGACAGTTCTAAACTAACTAAAGTATAATAGTATAAAATATATAGACATAAGTTCCTGCAGTAGACTATTAAAAAGGCTGATCATGGTATACAGTTCTAAGAATGGGTACAAATTCAAACAACGAATTGCCGTTTAAACACAATATATTATTAAAAAAGAAAACAATACAATATAAGAACAATATTGTAGATCATTTACAGTACATGGGGAGGCGCGGCGACGTCGGCCTACAAGCAACATTACCCCTGTATGTACAGTGGCCGCGCGCCCGCACTCCGCCCGGCTTCAGTGGAGACAAACTTCTACTATCAGTATAATTTAGTTTGAGAAATACAAAGCGAGCATTTCGTCACTAACTAAAATATTTCAGCTCATTGCACATTCAAACGCTATCAAAAATACAAAATCTTCCTAATAGTTTTCTCGTGTCTTCTTATTTTGTCTTGTCAAGTGTAAAAATAGCAATAAAAACCTCATTCCTTTTTTAAGTCGGTTAAAAATAGTAACCAACACAGCTAAACGTCAAAATTTAATTGTTAACACTGACATACAACACACAGTCTATACCGTTATCTTGGAAAAAGCATGGATGTTTCCATGTTTCGTTACGAGACGCATTAAGAATTATTTTTTGTAAATGGGGAGTACATTTACAAAAATGAATTCTTAATGCGTCACGGGATATAACGGGATTTAAAATAGGAAATCGCGGTTCTGACTCCTGACTTTTAGTATAGCTAGCAACTGATAAAATTTAAACGAATTTCTTGTAAAAAAACGACACCTCGCGCCGTAAACAAAACTCTATAGTTCCTAGACCTCTCAGATCAGGGGGGCTAAAATGGTCGTGTTTAGCAATTATGCATATATAATCCTATGATGATTCATTTCGCAAATCGTAAAACGATCACTTAAGGGGGCGACCAATGCCAAAAGTAAAAGGTGTATTTTTAAACTCATCGTTCAATGATTAAGAACGTGAATAATTAGATTTTAAAAAATACTACAGGTAGGCGAAAATCCTATAGAAGCCGAGTAACCAAATATAATTTTGGAAAATAGTTTGGTTTAGTCAAAAAAATAAAAACAATTTACTAACAAAAAAAAATGTCTTAATTCAAATGCTCTTAATTATCAGCGATAACACTACATTATTTTTTACTAATTACACAGCCAGACAATTTTTTTAGCAGAGTAACCGTTTATTTTTTTTATTTCATGCCTATATTTTGAATAATTAAATAAAATATCACCTAAATTGCTCAAAGCCAATATCGCCATCAATTATATCATGCGATTTTCGACTCTAAACTAATGCAAGACGCGCGGGTGAAATCTGATATTTTTCTAGCATTAGGCGCACTCTTAAGCGCCAATTCATACTATGATTTTGCAAATGATTCTATTACGTGATTCATTCGTTTGTCAGTTTTCTATAGAAAGTCGTAAAATGGTCGATGAAAGATGAATTGCATAAAGTCAACTTGCAGATTCGTGAGAAGTTACTCGACAGCAACTTTTTACAATTCAATCTGCTAAGAATTCATAAGATGTACTGCTTTTAAAGGAATTGCTTAATGGGGTAATTGTAGTCCCCAGCTGGTCGCAGGTCGGTCTCCCCTGCGCCGGGCGGCCCGCGGGCGGCGCCTGCGGCCGCTCCTGCCTCCCTCTATATGCCTTACGGTAGCTGCATCGTCCGGTGCGCGGCGACACTGTTGCCAAGTCTTATGTCATATCTGTCCGCTCGTATGCTTGTTATTCTGTGGTTGGATCGACGGGCGAGTTTTGCACATATTTATATTGGACTGAATAAAAGTTGAAATATATTTATGTGTTCCTTGTGAAGATGATAAGAAATTAGAGAGAAATTAGAGACTTTGTTTTGGAGAAAAACTAGAGACAGATTAGTATTTTTCTAAGGTTCGTAAGGTTCAGTTCGTTCTTTTAGACAGTTCAAATATTGGCGTCTCTTTAGGGTCTTGCTTTAAAACGCTACTTGAATTGAGCATTGTCATAAGTTTTAGCAATTTGGCGGTCAAACGTAGACAGCTATACAAGCGGTTGTTTTGCACCGCACCGTCGCTTGCCTACAGGTGACTTGATGGTCAAAAGCAAACTTAACTGCTTTAAAAAAGTCCGTTAATCTAAATTAGGTTGATAACATAGTATTAACATCAGTTTAACTTGAGATGTTTAAGGCCTTTATTGGCAAAGCAGCGAGACATAGACCCAGACCGTTTGTCCGCAGGTTCAAATCCCGTGCTCGCCGTAATTTTGAAATGCCTTCAACGTTTATACTGACCTCGTAAACATAAATATGTACAACTCAATGAAAAAAATACCTACATGTCCACTAAAAAAACCAGCAAGGCAAGACTTACTATTTTTCAATTACAAAAAAAACATCATCAAAAACAAACCGTACCAAGCTTTACAAAACACGAACACATTAGAGAACACAGCCCTCCCTCTGCAGTCGGTACATCCCAGTCGACAACAGTGCCCCACCGTCCCCCGCGATGCTCGTTATCTCTACGACGATATATCTATTTATTATAACGCGACAGATATAATATTATACAGTTCGGTCACTATAGCTACATTCGATTTAAAAACATCACAACGTCCCTTTCGTTGAATTTGGAGCACATAATTAATATACACGGTTGATTTTAATTAACGCAAATATCTTTTGTGGTCTATTTTTTATAATTTAGAGGGCAAGCTAATCACCGCCTGATGGTCAGCGCCCGTTATGAAAGCAACACAAAGCATTGCCTTACATCCAGCTAACAACTTCAATTCCACGATTCCTAATATTCTTTCTTCGATACATATTTTTTTATTTATATATATAAGACGGTACATAAGGGCCGAGCTTAAGATAACTCTTGTATCTACAAAATACAAAGCCTAAATTTGTTTTATTACAACTTGTTTTTTTAAAATGAATTTTAACTTTTACTAGAAATCATGATACGAAAGTTATTAGGTGTAACGTAAAGCAGCTAAAGTTTTGCATTAATTAAAACAAACCCTGTAGGTTTCTATATATATATAACTCGCGCACTTGTGTATGTAAAATGCTTCGACGCGGGGAAGCGGGGGGGGTCGGCAATATAACAAGCTAGCTTGCGGCGCACTCACGCTGTATAAACTAACCAACGGTACACGGATTTTACCTATCGATAAATACAGCGTGGCGCTACGGTGCCGACATTAAATTAACACACGTGTAGAGATAATGATCAGTATACCATAAAAATATTGTAAAAAAATATATATATTAGCGAAAAAAGAACGGATGTTTCATACAAAAAGTTCATCGACTTTGGACAAAATGTATGGAAAATTTGATTTATTTTTCGCCCTTTATTTCATTATTTTTATGATTACTGATCATTAACCCTACACGTGCGTTAATTTAATGTCGGCACCGTAGCGCCACGCTGTATGAGATTTGACATCTATAAAATGGGCTTTATGAATCCATACGTAATTTTTGTATTTCATCAACGAATACTTTTTATCTACAATAACTGTCAAATTTGTCGGTTGAAAATTGACGTGGACTCGCTTCGCTCGACTTCGTCAATTGATACAACTCGACAATTTTTAAACACGTGATACCGATAACGTGTGACGCCACAATCCGAGGAGAATAGAAGAAAATGTATTAGAGCATCGTTTTGTGCGCGCGCGCACTCCAAACTGAATAGAGTAACTAAGTAAGTTAGTAGAGAGCGCGACCTCCCCCGCCCCGGGCGCGAGCGTGTTCACTCAGTAGCCCGCGAGCCTCGCTCCGAGCCGGTCGCATCGTCCATGTACAGTCCCGGCGCCACGGAAGGCAAACACTGTGCGTTTCTTGACGAACCGTCGATTGCTCCAAATTGATCTTTATTTACATATGTACGACGGTCCGTTTCGCTCCGCCGCTCGCGTCGCGTCTGGTTCGATGAGATCGAAATGTTCGGTAATCTCACTCGACGAGATTCTCATTCGGAACTTCCTGGCTTCGGCATCCTCGGCCACGAGGAGATCTCAGCCCTCGAGTTGGTGCGGTCCACCAACGTTGACGATTCCGAGCACACGTGGATTATATTTCTGTCCCTCATCAGGGGTAGCTCAGCGGGTGGCTCCGTGCTCGAAGTGTTAACTTTATGCATTTCCGAGAATGTGAGGTCAGAGCCGGCGGCGGCGCGGGGGCGGCGCGCGGGCGGCGCGGCGGCGGCGCGGCGCGGGTCAGCGGCGCAGCAGCGCGGGCAGGTCCGCGAATGCGCACGCGCCGACGCCCGCGCGCGACATGCGCGCCAGCAGCGCGCGCGAGTGCGACACGCACGCCTCCACGGGCGAGATCCACGACATGCCCTGGGACTCTGCAGGACAACACGCACCGCACGAATACATAAGTTTTACATTACGCGTTCTTGGTTGGCCTCGCTGAAGTTAGCGCCGGTGGCGTCGGAGGGAACATACTTTGAGACCAAGTGGTAGCGACCGGCCGCAGGACGAACTTCACTACGGCCAACTAAGGACGCGCGTATTGTATACTGTATTATTTTCAAACTAACTAAATAAATACACCTGGACCTCGTCGTCATCTCGGTTAACGATGGTGAACAAATTCTGCGATCCCCAAGCGTGGGGATTATTGTACTGAGGCCTTATAGATACGTACCAAGCGATCGTAAACTTTGCAGGCAAGCCATCTGAATGGAACAAGCTGCCAGCTTTCTTGTTGCCTGTGAGATATAATCTAGTCCTATTTTCAAGGTCAGAGTGAATAGGTATCTTCTAAGTCTGCGTGCTTCATCTTCGACCACATCGTCCCTTACCAACAATCTAGTTGGGGGTCAAACGTGAACTTATATATGTAAAAAAAGTCAGCCACCGACGTACCGAGTATGGCGGAGTTGAGCGCCTCGCACACGGACTCCCGGCGCACGGCCTCCAGCTGCCAGCCCACGGGGCTGTCCCACGGGTTGCTGTAGGCCAGCAGGCTGAACGCGTTCTGCAACACACCACCAGTGCCGACCATTTATACAACACTCGGGTTATTAAAGATTTTCAGAATTGCCATCTTGGCAAAACATTGAATCTTCAAAAAAAGACGTTTCTTGGACTTGAATTGAAATAGAGTCAATAAGTGTAATTGTCATTTGTTCACATAATCACGCGCAAAAAACATTCAAACCAAAGCCCGATTCAAACAGTGGCGGCTGTGAAGTGCGCTGCAAACGCGGCTTCGTGAAACCGTTCACCGCGTTCAGTTTATCCTTTTTTTCTTTCTTAGTTATTGGCATCGCACGTTGTGCATTCTGCCAGTGTCAAGTTTATGAATTTTCAATTCTTTTTATTAAATTCATGTCATGTCATGAATTCACAGTTAGTCACATGAAATTAGTCATAGTCGAGTCCAAGTCATGCCCTAGTAAAGTGGTGGTGACTTTACTATGAGCTTCTACAGAGTTTTGAAAACAACACGAAAAGACATGTTTCACCACATTATATCACTTGCCCACACTCGTGCATGTTATTCAAGACTCAATGAATAAAACACCACTATTTTTAATCCTTAATTTGCGAAAAAACACAAGTTTTAGAAAATAATAGAATGCAACGACATGATTTTTCCGTGTTCTCGCCAAAACTCCACTTTATCCTTATCTATCCCTCAGCTCAACGAGCATAACTTGACAGACGCCACCCAGTTTGAAGCGAGGTATGCAACAAGGTTAACTAGCTCACCTCTAACATCTTGTGGCAGAAGTCCTGCTGCAGCTTCTGGCTCATCGCGTACAGTTCGCGGCCGAACGCGAGCATTCGCTCCACGGACGCGCGCGACCCGCACCCCTCCGACTCTGTGCCGTACACACACGCGTTACGGACTATATTGCGATAACAGGGGAAATTTGGCGTAAATGTCGATCAAGGTTTTACTTCTTTGTGTTTTAAGCTATCACGGTTGTTCGTTACATGTCTATGATTGATTATAACAAAAATAACATATCCCGTAAATAATTATAGAAGTCTTCTTTGAGTTTATTTATGGTCGACTGTCTAGATTTTTGTCTATTGATCACCGATTTCAAGTGTTGATGGTCTAAGACGGTAAACAAACTTGGAATGGATATATGGAAATGATTGTTTTTGTCGGTAATTGCAAAATAAAAACAAACTGGCGCTGAGAGACAAAAACTTTAAAAAAATTGAGACAATTAAGGGGGAGGCCTACGTGTGTGCCGGCGTAAAGAAACAAGAAGTTCCACACCTTGATCCACATCTACGGAAATGAATGTAGAATGTACATTGCACGTTTTCTATCCAGGGACGATCGCAGTCAACGAAGGGTGTTCATAAAACATCGGTGCGGGAACAACGAAAACGTGACAACTCTTCACAAACTGTTTAGAATCACCGACCTCATGCAGTGACTAGTAGAGTTAATAAATTCTTGCCCCGTTCATATAACACTTATGTGACCTTTATATAACTTTCGTATTTAAGTAGTGTGTGTAAGTGTTGATAGTACATAAATATCTGACAAATTCACGTGTATAGAAAAAAGCGGACTAAAATAGTATAAATAAAGTACATGCGTAAATAATATTATATTTTATACCTTGGACCATCCCTTTGCCCCCAATACAGTACAGATACATACCAAACAGTAGCATGCATGTTTGCTAAAGAAAGAAAAGTAAAATGTCGTCCTTTGTAAAAGCATGCAAGATATTCACGTTTCTGAACTTAAACATTTCAGTGCAACATAAATCAAATTATTTAACAACTTTTAACACAAAATAATAATGCAAAAGTTTTTGTTGTTATGTTATAGTTTCATATTTGTTTCGTGTAAGTTAAAAAACGTTTTTCAGTAGTTGTCTACTCAGTCACTATCAAAAGTTCTTGCAATGTTACTTGTAAGAAAATATTTTAATTAAGTAAATAAACTTAACTGTTACGTTCACAGTGCAAAATCAGGCTTAAAATGTGGGGTTAGTATGATATGAAACTTGTAAAAGAACAAAGACATGTAACTGCGGTGTATCTATTTTCAAAATATACGTAACACTGTTATTTTTACGTACAAGTGAACAGTTTGATAAGGTTTTATTCTTATATACTCGGCCACAACCTCCTAGGGAGTTCGCGGTTCATTGGAAAAGTATTGGTCTGTAAAGCCGTTCCAAATAAAATAAATTAAATGCATCTATTCCACAGTTACATTGCTTTTACGCGTAGATATACCTATTAATCCAGTTTTGATTAGTCCATATTGATTCAAAGAAACCTTTCATATTTACACACAAGGTAAACGTAGGAACCCTTATTGTGTTATAATTATTATGGCTATAAAAATCGTTTGTGTACTAACTACAGAAAAAGACAGAAGCGGTAGCAGATAGGTTTTTGTAAAGTTTTGTTTTGATTCTCATAACAAAACGTTACGCAATGTCAAAGATAGTAATCAAAACATTATCTACTTTATTTCTAAAACTATGTATCTTGTTTTATTCACGCTCACACAAACACGTAATTATGTACATAGTGTACAACATCCTACTAGAAGATTGTGCTAACCTTTTGCTGAATAACTTATTGATAAAGCCTCTTATTCAGCATCGAAACAAACGCGAGCGTCTAATGTAATCGCGATTAGAACGTTAACAAATCGCAAGAATAGAGAATGCCATATCATTTGTAATTATAGCGACATAGATTTTAGAAGCGATGTTCCACTATCTCCAAATAAATAAAAATATATACTGACGGTTGGTTCCCAACGAGCCACACCAAAACAGCCACAGTGTGACTCGTTGGGATTTTTCTTCACAACGAGTACCACTGTTACTCGGAACAGAATATATAATTTTGATCATCCATATTTTATGTAATTACTCTTGAATAACACCTTCTCTCATTACACAAAGGCATTTTTGCACTTATGATTCACGAACAAGTTCAGCAATAAACTCTCCAATTGGTCGCTGGGTTCACTCTCGAACTAGCCTACGTGCACGCTGTATTTCAGTCGTATAACTGTATTTTGTAGAACTGTCATGGTAGTAGTGGTCGCGTAGCGCGATTACAGTTAGAAGGACGCGATTGAAGACGCCCGTTCGACAGCTATCACACTATATTTACAACTCCAAGTTTATTTGTAAGAGCCAAAGATAGCACTATAACAATTGTATAGTGGGAAAAGATTAGAAGAGAGCTGTATAACGGTTGTATAGTGGTGTCCGTTACCCACCCGTTTGCATGAGCTGCGCGACGCAGGCGGTGACGCCCGGCATGCCTTTCACCAGCGGCAGTATCTCCTCGCCATCTACAACCAGCGCGCGTCACTACTACCCCTTACAACCTTACAACCGACCGAGTTGTACAACCTACCCCGATACTACCCCCGAGTGAGCACAGTAAGCGAACAGTAGGTACACACGCATTTTAGGCGCACACGCGCTTATTAGCCATATTAATATTGAGAAACTATGTTTGGTTTACGTTGTTACTTTTGTCAAAGATTGTGTTCGTGTTAAGACAGATTAATCGTGTGATTATGCTGGGTATAATCACGCCGCGTTATGAATTATTCAAATATATATATTGGTTTTATTTATACGGGATTACTCACGTTTAATTAGGTCGGATATTCCGACTATAATAAGCTAGATGACTGGTTTTTTTAATTATTGTCCTATTAAAATGTGGCCCATAAATATAACTGATTAATAAAAAGAAAATGAAAATCTGATCAATAATAAGCAACTTATAGGCATTTTAATATCATGTTAGACAGAGAGAAGAAACAGCAAATCGTGACGTCACTTCTCTGTACGCCATATAAACTCTATTCTGACAAGTAAGGCGTGACGTCATTCAAAGGGGCAGAGTTGTCTCTAACAAAAACTTTAAACGCTCATATATCAGAACATTATTAACCGATTTAAATTATTTTTTCAATAAACATACTATATTTACTTAAAATTTTCATTGAAGCTATTGGTTTCAACGATATTAACATCAGTCATCTACCCTATTTCGATCACATCCGGTGAGATATTTTAAGGAGTAAAACAGAGCTCGAAAATGTGTCAAAACCACGTCTGTTTTAGTAGTATAATTCAGATATTTGCGAATTGAATCGGGTCCAGTTTGCAAGTAAATAGAGCGGCATTGGTGTCCACTGCCCGCGTACTGCGGCCAACGCTACGCTGCCTGCCCGCCTGCCTGCCTGCCCGCCTGCCTGCCTGCCTGCCTGCCTGCCTGCCTGCAGGCTACAGCGGCTGCCACAACTCAGCATTAGCGCGAGTGAGATGCAAGTAAGCGGTCTGCTCTACTTACTTTACCAGGCGGGCATGTTTTGAACAACGATTGTACCTCCAAATAGAAGGTATGATTCCGATACCGGCAATGTCGCCGCAACTGACAGCGGTAAGCACTTAGCAACTTAGCACCCCATTGCAAACATTTTCAGTTTAATACTGTAACTTTATGAGGTCACTTCGCTCTAGAACTTCTAGCACTTATTGCTTAGCTAAATGACTCTGATATTGCAAAAAAAATGTTCAGTTAGCGCATTTATACCAATCATAATCGGTGAGCGCGGGCTAAACTTTTTTCAAAATAACTAGTTTTCTTTTAAACTTCGATAAAAGGGCGCAGTGCCAGGATTGAATATGAATTATACCGGAGTGAAAATTTTCGTCGCTACGCCGTAAATTTATCCGCCGTATCGGAATAGTACCTCTTTTTGTCAGCTTTCATTTTAATAGATGTGGTGGCAAACTGCGGTGTTGCCACTTGCATCACGTGTTACTGTCCATGCGTAAGCGATGACTCGCGAACTAAACAAAAATAAAACACCAAGTGCCGTGTGTGTGCGTCTAATGTGACATGGGCGTGGGTAAGAAGCCGCGACTCGCATGCACTTACTGGGTGAACCGATACCAAGCGCACTTCATACATTTAGGGTGTAACGTAGCATCAGCTACTGATGACGTAACCATATAAACCACGTCTTTGCATGTGTGTCCAATCAGAAACAACCATTACAGGTGTGCAACCGCAAACAATCGTGGTGGAATGAAGTGATGTTATTGGTTGTGAAGCCATCACCAGACGCCATGTGTGTTTTTATGACACTTAGAAAACCGACTTTAAGGGCTGGCGAGACGATCAACTGCAATAGGGTAGATAATTCATGAATATAAAGTTGAAAAAAAAACGTTTGTTGAAAAAAAAATTTTATCGGTTATAACTCTGTCCCTTTCCAACAAAAAATTAAGTCACGCCTCTGTGCGCCATACTTGTCAGAATAAAATAGGCTAGATGACTGATGTTTATATCGTTGAAACCGATAGCTTTGATGAAGAATTTAAGTAAATATAATATGTTTATTGAAAACATAATTTAAATCGGTTAATAATGTTCTGATATATGAGCGTTTAAAGTTTTTGGTAGAGACAACTCTGTCCCTTTCCCACAAAACAAAAAATTACGTCACGCCTTACTTGTCAGAATAGAATTTATATGGCGTACAGAGAAGTGACGTCACGATTTGCTGTTTCGCCTCTCTGTCTAGCGTGATATTAAAATGCTTATAAGTTGCTTATTTTTGATCAGATTTTCATTTTGTTTTCATTAATCAGCTATATTTATGGGCCACATTTTAATAGGACAATAAAAAAAACAGCCATCTAGCCTATTGACAGTGGTTACGTCTTTGTCCATCGCGACTGATCGTCTCGCTAGGTCTTAACACCTGCATCATCTGTATCTCGTCATATCTTCCAATGCGTGGGACAAACCATCTAACTACGTTACGCCTTAAATAGTACAAGTGTACGCGCGATTATAGCTATATGAGTACGACGTTAATATCCACTGAAGCAGATCAAAAAGCAAGGCAACGTTAGAAACGCGATACTTGCTTCTGAACATACGGTTTAAGGGGGCGACTAATGCCAAAAGTAAGTAAAAGGTGTATTTTTAAAAACATAGTTTAATGATAAAGAACGTAAATATTCAGATAAAAAAAATACTATAAGTAGGGGAAAAACCTAAAGAAGCCGAGTAACCGAATAGAATTTTGGAAAATAATCTGGTTTATTTTTTAAAAAACATACAAATTACCAACAAAAAAAACTGTTTTAATTGAAATGCTCTAAATTATCAGCGACAGCACCACATTATTTTTTACGAATAACATAGCCAAACTCATGTTTTAGTACAGTAGCCGTTTATTTTATTTTTTTCATGCCTACATTTTGAATAATTAAATAAAACCCCACCTAAATTGCTCAAAGCCATCATCATCATCAATTGTATCATGCGTGCGGTTTTCGACTCTAAACTAATGCAAGACGCGCGGGTGAAAACTGTTATTTTTCTGGCATTAGTCGCACTCTTAAGGCACATATCTCACTGCTATCGTTAATTCCAGTGTTAGTGACAAACATGAAATTGCGACCTACTTTATTTCGCTATACTTTTATGTAGAACTGCTTCAGTGGACGCATGCTTTAACATCGATTTTATTTGGAAGCTCATACATTTCCGCCTTATTAGCTGAAAGCTGAAAAGGTAACCATTATTCTAACTGCTTTCTATTCTCTTTTTCACCATACTATAGTATCTAAACAAATCTACATTTTTAGCGTAGTTAAGCTTGTTTTATGTAACTAACGACACGTAGCATTGCACAAGACTTAACCGTGTCTTAAATAGGGGAGGGATGGTTAGATTGTTATAAACTAGATATTAACCATAAGAATAACATATATTTTGTGTATTCATAACGTCTTTGTCGCGTCTACAGCGGTTTCGATCGCACATTGTCACATTGAAGATAATAAAACAAAATGACTGACTCTCTAAAAAATATACAATGTGTAACAAAAAGGTTCAACAATACTGAAGGGTATGTATGTACTCATCATTATGAATAACTTTTAGTATGGGACCAACCCTGAAATCGCAAACAAACAACTGCTCCATACATTATGTCCAAGTTCAATGAACTTTTTGTATGTAACAGCTGTTTTTTTCGCTCTTCCAATTTTGGCCTCATAGTAAAAGTTGTTCGTAATGATGAGTACATACACACCATTCAGTATTGTTGAACCTATTTGTTACACATTGTATATGTTCGATCTGGTTATCGCAGTATAATTGCAGTACCAACTATTAACACCTCGCTGCTGGGGTTGGGGCTGCCCTTCGAGGATTCATGATTTAGCGATCAGGCCGTGTGGGTGGCAGATTCACATACGCTATTAAATTACTTCAAATTCAATATTTTGATTGAGATGGTTTCCTCGCGACATTTTCCTTCGCCGATAAGCCTGTATGTATTTAACTTAAACATTACACATGTTTAAATTTAAAAGAAGTTTTAGTATTCAATTGACATCATGTAATATGAAGGAGGAGATAATACAAGAATTTTTCTTTTCTTTATCGTCAGACGAATATACATTAATATATTTTTTTTAAATTAAAAAATACTCTTTCTTGTAATACACACCCAATAATTAAATAAATGTGCTAATGTGCGAGCGAGATAGTTGCAGCACGGCCATATTGCCTCAAACATATCTATTATATTATAATATCATAAATGTTATAATCACTACGCACATCGATGGGAACTAAAGTAAAGCAACCAGCAAAATAATAATAACATGTTAATAATGTAAGTCATAGAAAAAATTAAATAATGAATGAATTATGGTGTGCAAATAATAAAATCATAAATAATAACGTTTTATGTGTAAAAGTATCATTATCTTGTGAACTGTAAAAAATATATTAAAGCTAATATTTGTATAATTAAATATTTATAACAAATAGTTTTGTCCATATACATGTATATTAAATATTTACATTATAATGAGTTTATATTTTTGTAATTTCATAGGCAGTTATTGAGCTGGGCTGGGTGTAGACACTATCTTTATATCTGCTCTGCAGCGCGAGTACCGTTCTTAACGATCGATAAATTTGACGTTTAAATCGGTAAAGTTCGATAAAAATTGGTATTTTCAAATTCGTCAAATAAATCAGCTTTTTGTTTAATATGTTTATAGGCTTGCGTTTGAGTGCCATCTCGTCTGATGTTAAACGAAGATGCAGCCTACGATGGAGCACGCTTGCCTAGAAGAAACCGATTCACTCGCGACTTGAAGACACCCAGATTATATTTATCGGGAAACACCCGCTCGGGCAGCGCTACCCACTGTTCAGCAGTTCGAATAAAGAAACTGGAATCAAACCGTTTCGTACGAGTTTTTGGTATATTAACCATGAAACGGTGTCGCTTTTTCGAGGTTCTGGCCGTCCGATAGAAGAATGGGCTGGGGGGAATAAGATCATGCAAATCCGAAGCACACTCTCCGAAATGTATCCGATAAAATACCGATAGGCTAGCTACTTTTCGACGATGATCGAGGCTTTGTAGCTATACCGACACGTCAAATTCCCTTCGGCCGCGTACGAAACCGGAGCTTCGTAACCAGTAAAGGCAGAAGAAAAATACTTCGTTATACGATACTGTTTACTAGGAAATACGTTATTTCTTTACACGATACCCTTTAGCGACATACAGAACGGTACTTGCGCTGCTGTAATTTCAAAATGTGACTGAAGAAATTCAGTGAAAAAGTTTTATGGTCTGCCTTTATGGTTTTATGAACAGTATTGCAGGAATCACGGAGCATGTCCCAATTTAATCGCAGTTCTCTGTTGATCTACATTCCCGCTGCTGCTAGAAAAATATCTCGATGATACGTCGGTCCGAAAGAAAAGGATTCTGGTTTAACTTCCATTACCATCATTCCGTTTGTAAATACAGCATTGAAAGAATTAGGAATATGCATGTGTTTTTTTTTATTGACTCACAAAAAAGCTGCCTGCCAACAAAACAAATCGTCGAAAGTGAAATTTTAATATGTGCTCAAATAACGAAGTTATAAACATTTTAGTTACATGTTAGACAGAGAAGGCACTATACTAGGTATTTGACGTCAAAGTTCACGATTCCAAAAAAATACTATACTAGCACGTGTTTTGCTAGAAAGGGACAGATGACTCCCTCCCAAATAATTTGAACGCTTGTATTTCAGAACTTTACCAGCCGATTTCAATTATTTTTTCGAAGTAAGGATAAGATTCATTTGAACTCTCTATTTATGCTATTATTTTTATTAATTTAAAACACATGCATATTCCCTATACTCAATGACAAGACTGAATGTATGTCGGTGTTTTCATTTAGTAATTTAGTTCACATTAGAAATTCTTCTTTAGATGCCATTGTTTAGAGCTTATATTTGAAGTCGAGATCCATCTGCGAGTTTACGAGACCCAGTACAATGTCTCTCGTCACTAACAGTATTAACAGATTGCGACAGACCGACCTACGATAGAGAAAGAGAGAGAACGTACGTCCCTCTTTTTCGGTCTCGTTGGCGACGGTCGTGTTCACTCGCCTGTCGGCGTGTTCACCCGCACAGGTGCGTGCGGCCAGGAAGGGGGCGGTACCTGGCTCCTCGGGGTGGGCCCCGTTGGTGGGCGGCGACATCTCCACGTCGCCGTCGCGCGCGCGCGCCTCCTCGCACTCCGGCATGCCTGCAGACACGGGCGACGAACTTACATCAGGTATACTATAGATACACAGTCTCTATGAAAAATCATACTTCAAAAGTTTCCCCGCGCCCAGCGACAACGATAACATGAATGGACTTTTTTTTTAATGAATGACTGATGCTGTTGGCATCAGATGGCCTCTACAGCGTCACCGGACTTTAGGCAAGCGCAAATGGCGCTCGGCCTAGTTTAAGTTATAGGCGATTAGCTCAAGGGCACCTCGGACGGTACGAACCTCGGCTTGGCCGTCGCCGGGAGTGGGGGCAGACTTGCCCTGGCACCCCAGAAGGGGTGTGCCCTGGGGCCCTAGTAGGTTGATCTGGTTCACTATTTGGAGAGAATCTAACCGATCTTCTGACAGATCTGGGGAGTCCTCGACCTCGCCGGCGAGGTCGGTGCGTGTTTGTGTGCCTCTGGCAACCGGCGGCGCCTATACCAAAAACGGAATACTTCCTGTTGCTAGGAGTGGTCGGACAATGAGTGGTCGGATGAATGGACGGGACATGAAGCGAAGATTATATGTTGAGCGCCGGCTCTCCACTTGCTTCAGTCACACTCTGCCTTTGCGACATGCGAGCCGTTCGATACGACAATACAAACTACTAATACATGCACATGTGTTCTCTTTTTGTCATGCAGTAATTAGATTCGCTATCTCTATTTTCCGGCAAATGTAATATGCATACTTTTAGCTAGGTATGCTTGATTGTGTTGTCTTGTTAATTTTGATCGATTTGCAAGCGCTGGGCCCGTCCATTCCATTATCCCCGTCGCTGGCCGCGCCAATGCTTACATAAACAGATATCATACCTCTCCAGCTAACATAAAAAAGTCTACAAGCGGATATTGATTCATTTTAATAAATGTTTCACCCTCGTTATGCTTAAAACGGTGATGGTGATGATGATAATAATAATAAAAAAATTCTATAAGCTATCTCCATTTCAAGTTTCGTCCAAATTCGTCCAGTCGTTTTGGCGTGAAGAGGTAACAAAAATACAATACACACACACATACCGACAAACATTCACATTTATAGTATTAGTGTGATGTGATGTCGTGTGTGTCCTGTTAAGGGGGAGGCCTTCGTCCAGCAGGGAAGTCTTCTGGCTGCTGATGACGTCGTGAAGTGTATATAATAAAAAAATAAAAATAAAAAAAGTATATATAGTGCGTGGGTACCGTTGGTGGCGTCGCAGTCCCCGTTGTGCATGGGCGCGCGGCTCGTGTGCGAGATGACCGACGTGGCGACGCCGTTGCTCTGCGCCTGCGCAGCCGCTGCGCCCGCGCCTGCGCCCGCGCCGCCGCACGCCCTCTCGCCGCACGCCTGGGCCGCAGGCAGACCAACTGTTAGCGCTGGGAGGCGCTCCCGACACGACACGCGGGGTATAGTGGAGGACTCTAAATTGTCCACTTATCGCTAAGTACGGGTAGATCTAAATAGAAATCGTTGTAGTGGTAGCACTCTACTGCAGAGTCCCCCTGGGGAAGTACCTTTGCAAGTTATTCTACCGCCAAGCAGTAGTGTGCAAGCATTACTGTGTTCCGGTTTGAAGGGCAATGTTACCAAAGAAATTACTGGGTAAGAAGAGATTTGACATCTAATATCTCACGGTGACGAGCGCAGTGCAGTGCGGCGCAGGAATGTGTTCGCAATTTCACAATTCTGCCACTGCTACTGTTAGTGGCGGGCGTGGCGCTTACCACCAGGCGCACGTCTAGCTCGGCTCGTCAGTTGACGTAGTGTGTGGACAGTGACCTGGCGCACGTCGGTGCCGTTGACCATCTCGACGAACTGGCGGCACTTGAGCAGGAACAGCAGCTCGGGGTCGCGCTCCAGCAGGCCGGGCCACGTGCACCGCGTCACCTCGATCGCGGCGCCGATGCGTCCGCCCAGCACCAGCCCCGACACCTCTGCAACGCACACGGAAATTACTGCCCATGAGCAGATTTGGGTATGTCCTAAAACTGCATCCAGAACCGCCGGAGGATGGGCAGTAACGTCCTCTTAGTTAACGGTGGTGAGCATTCTGCGATCCCCGAGCCGCTTGCCAAGCGTGGAGATTATGGCAACCCCTCCCTATAAAGGGCCTTCGTCCAGCAGTGAACGTCTTTCGGCTGTTGAAGTGAAGAGCAGATTTGACATCTAATATTTGAGGGTGACGAGCATTTTGTTTGCTAGTTCAACATTTTGACGCTGCTGCTGTTATGGGCAGGTGTGATGCTTTACCAGGCGAACGTCTCACTCGTCTCGTCACGCCATAGCACAAAAAAACACGATCAGCTGGGATGCTCTCACAACCGAGGAAACGCTTATACTCTCTCTGGGCCTCGAAGCCAATGCTACGTAGGACGCGCAAGCGCATGCAGAAGCTACGCACATTAGCAGCGTGGGTTCAGTTGTCAAACGTCTGCTGCAAACGCAGCGCACGGATATTGCGACGCTATCCCTTCAGTAAGCAGAAGAAACTTATCCTTGAAATAATCTTAGATGAAAGAGAATATTACACACCATAGAGAAACTGGCTACTCAGTTTAATAAACAGTAAATTTACTGAATATTTTATATGAACTGTTTCCGCACTGTGGGTTTATCTATATTTTTTAAACTTAAACACTGCTCGTCACGTTTTCTCACGTTTTTTGCTCAAATGCAGGTTCGAGTCCTGACAGAGACCATAATTTTTATATTTCATAATGTTTATGGAAGTGAGCAGCCACTTTCTCTATGACGTCTCTCAGTAGTTTTTAGGAAAACACGTAACATTAATCAAGCTCTTACATTATCAAGCATATAACTTCATGATACGGAGATGCTCGTCATCGTCATCAGCCATAAAACATCCACTGCTGGACGAAGGCCCTTAATAGAGGGGTATTGCCATAATCCCCACGCTTGGCAGGCGGCTTGGGGATCGCAGAATGGTCACCACCGTTAACTGAGAGGACGCTGTTGCCCGTCCTCTGATGGTTCTGGTTGCAGTTTAAAGATATACCCAGGTCCAAATATGCTCAATCCAAAGGAAATGGTAGGGAGCAGGTAGGTGGTAGGTGGCAATGGGCAGGCCACATCGCTCGAAGAACTGACAACCGATGGGGAAGAAAGGTTCTCTCGTGGCGACCGCGAACCGGAAGACGCAGCGTAGGCGCGGCCTCCCACTATATATAGGTGCACCGACGACATTGTAAAAGTCGCGGGCAACCGGTGGATGCAAATGGCAGGTTGTCGTACAGTGTGGCGGTCTAAAGGGGAGGCCTTCGTTCAGCAGTGCACGTCTCCGGGCTGATGATGAGGTAGGTATATATGTACTTACTTTGCCTATTTTTGATGGAAGCTATATCTTCTTCTATAGGTTGTCCCGTCGCGCGGGAGAAGGCCTGCGCCGTGCCGCAGTAGCCATGGTGTACTAGATATGACGATACCATTCTGGAATGAAGACATTACAATCTGGATTCAATTCAACTGACAGCGATAAAGTTGCATTTGTATCTACATCTAAACAATATTATAAAGAGGTGTATGTGATTTTGTATATTTTTTCGAGGTAACAGGGTAGATGACTGATGTTTATATCGTTGAAACCAATAGCTGTGATGAAGAATTTAAGTAAATATAATATGTTTATTGAAAACATAATTTAAATCGGTTAATAATGTTCTGATATATGAGCATTTAAAGTTTTTGGTAGAGACAACTCTGTCCCTTTCCCACAAAACTTAAAATTACGTCACGCCTTACTTGTCAGAATATAATTTTAGGCGTACAGAGAAGTGACGTCACGATTTGCTGTTTCATAAGTTGCTTATTTTTTGATCAGATTATTTTTATTTTCTTTTCTTTAATCAGCTATATTTATGGGCCACATTTTAATAGGACAATAAAAAAACCAGTCATCTAGCCTATTCTCGAAAATACCGTTTTGATTTACGTAAACCTTGCTAAGGTATATGGAGTGAGTGTAATTATACTTTGTGCAGAAAGAGAACTGTTGTGGCCAAAAAGTGAACTAATAGAGTTACAATTTTTTATTAGCATCCCTCTTCCTTCTGACAAATGTCAACTCAGCTGTCATGTCAACATCACTTTGGTGTAGCTACCTAAACAAAAAAGGTAAGCTAGGGTTAGCACAGCAGCGCACTCGAATCACACAACAGTTCTCTTTATGCATTATGCACAAACTATACGTTTCAATCTTGGTGGTAGATCTAAACTAGGGTAGCACTGAGAGCTCCATACTTGGCATGTATAGATCCATACTTGGCATCAAACTCAAAGATCGTTCTCGTGATACCGAATACCTGCAAACAATGGTTCCAGACGTCGAAACCGCGGTTATGAAGTTGAAGCTGGGCAGTGGGCAGGACACATTGCCAGGCGGAGTGGTGACAGGTGGAGTAAGGTTGTGTGACAGAGAGGTGGCAACATAAGCGGAGCGTTGCTCGTCCAACTACAAGATGGGTCGACGATAACGTCACCATCGCGGCGAGAACCTGGACCACATTAGCACAGGACCGAGCCAGATCGCATAGCAAGAGAGAGGCCTATACGCAGCAGTGGGATAAGGAAGGCTGTGGATGATGATGATGACATGATAATTTTTTTGTTACTTTTTAACTTAAACCGGTCTTTGTCACGTAATCTACCAATCTAGTAAAATTAGTTGTAGTGTACTTGTGCAGTGTTCTACTGTCGATCCTCAAGCCGCCTGCCAAGCGTGGGGTTTATGATAATCCCTCCCTATTAAAGGGGAGACCTTCATCAGCTGTGGACGTCTTTTGGCTGTTTATGTACCTGTGTAAAACTTGCTGCCACTGGCCCTGCTCGTCAGGCAGCGGGAACTCGTCGATGGCGAGGCGCGTGCGCGTGCGCAGCTCGCGCAGCATGTCCTCGATGTCGAACACGAACGGCTGCTGCCCGAAGTTGGCGTCCACCACCTCGCCCGGTGTCTGCAGACCTACGGTCGGGTACAGGTTCGGCTGCGGAAAACAAAACAACACCTGCTTCAGCCGGCTAGTTACTTGTGCCAGTACGTCTATCTAGTGAAACTTGTGTCTTCGTGAGCCAGAAGACGTTCAATGCTGCACGAAGGCCTCCCCTTAATGGGGTCCATGCCATAATCTCAACGCTGGGCAGGCGGCATTAAAGAATGCTCACCAGCGTTAACCGAGAGGATGCTGCTGTCCGTCCCCAGGTGGTTCTGGATTAAAACCGATCTAATAAGATCCACTTTACGAGCAAGTGTGATTAAAAATCCTTTCTAGATTCAGCTGGATAGCAGCTCATACTCGTATTATGGTCAAAGAACACTAGTATAGTTTTTGGAGGACCATCGTCCGAGAGTCTGTAAATACGTAAAGCAATGACTCACTGGTAGTCCTCTGAATGCGATGCCGAGATGGTGTCCGTTCTTTGTGTAGAAGCAGGTGTTGTCGACGAGGTTGACGCCGCAGCCGATGACGTCGCCAGTGGTGAACGTGGGGCCGTAGGGCTGCCCCGTGCCCGACGAGCAGAACGAGTGCCCGTCGTCACCGTGGTACCCGTACGAATGTTTGTCCCACCCTGCACACAACACGCTCTAGTGGAACACTCCAATTACACATTACAGGAATACCTAAACTAAACCTCTGTTTGGAACTATCACTGTTGTTTATTACAGTTATATGACAGCTTTCTCCGCTAAGCTGCCTGTAAACATGGTGCATGCAACTGAACCGAAATATCGGGAGTTCTATTTTTATTATATTTTCATGGTTAATATCCCGTTAATAATAACAAACTTAGCTAAAGTAAATGATAAAAGGAAGTATGCCAGATATATACTTGCTTACCAACAACTGTACATCCTGACAACCTGAAACTCGAGTAAGATGAGATTTCATATCAATGAGATCATAGATTTGTTATACATTACTAAGAGACGCGACAGACGTTGTTCAGAACAGATTTTAAATTTTTCTAGGCAATCTTTCCAATTTTTCTTTCCTTAAATCCGATCATTATGTCAAAAAGTATTAACCAAATCGATCCAGCCGTTCTCGGGTGCTACGCTTATCAACGAACAGCATTGAATTTGTACCCGACTGCCCAAAGAGGGTAATGTTTTTATTTATAGGTATAAATAATGCTATTGCTATGTATACTTCTTACCTAATATCTAAACTGCAATCACATAACCAGGCGCTGCTTCGAAAGAGCTGTGGTTTCTTACCAAGATCACCAATCTCCCAGTTAAACGTCTAGTCCATTAACATTAGTTAGTAAAAGATTCAATATCTACCATGCTTACCAGGCAGTCGGTTCATGTTGACGCCGTGGGCCGACAGGCCAATGCCCATGTACCCATCGCGCCCTTTGGACACGATGCGGACCTCGAAGTAGTAGAGGCCGCAGGCCGCCGGGATGGGATGTGTGGCGCGCACGCTCGCCGCGTCCTTGTGCGTCTTGCCATGACCTGCAATGTGACCGCGCACCGCTAGCGTTAGCAACACACGACTGCTTCGTAGTTCAGAACATCGCAATTGCTGATGGAAACTGATATCTTGTAGTTACATTTTAGATTACTCTATAATTCTATAGTGTATTTCCGCTTCTATATCAAAAATAGTATCTCCATTTGAATAAATCGATTACTTTTAGGTAAGCGTTTTCCATAATAAACTGGGCGCGATGACGGTCAAACACAAGCCTATGTTTGATTTCGTTGAAATGTTTATGTAAAGCGAAATCCAAGTGACCGTTCCCATACTGTTCTTGAGATCTTCACGAAGTTCTCGACACTTCATCTCTTGTTAATCTTGACACAATATAGAAACGGAAAATACACTAATGATTCATTCATCGAAAAATACACTTAAAAAGTAGATTTATTTTCGAAACTTGACTGCTTAATTGACGTCTAGTAATTATCTCGACAAAAGCAAAAGCAATTCGTTAAAATATGACGTCGTAAGCATGATTTTAATATATTTTCTGCAACTTGTGATATCCTATGGAAGAAACGGGCAAGAAACAAAATACCAGTGCATGGTCCAGATTGCGGAAACTTTTCACTAAAGAAGGAAACAAAAGTGTGGAGCAGTATAGCCAACAGCTCAAAGATAAAGAAAATCAGAAAATAACTTTGACCGAAATCTTAAATGTAGATACTTACACTACTTACATGAGAAATAAATCAATAATATATTTATGTATGTAATTAGTACAAAACAACCGATTCTAATCTAGGTTAATCGATTACTACGTCTATGCAAGCAGAGAATGAAACAGAAAAGACTTTGAAATAACCTCTAATAGATACAAATTCAGGCAAAAAGTATTCTGGCAGTTACCAGCGAAATAAATAATACGAGGGCAGAATAGAGGTCACAAACACATGCCAAAAATTAGATGTAAGAATATAGAGGTAGACAAGTTATAAAGGCACCACCGAGCTCGAAACACAAAGCATTTTGAGTAAAAATACCGTAACTTGTAGGGCGCTGACGCTGAAACACAGGCTTTAAGCCTAGTTCAGCAGAAGTTACCAAAAATGTATCATGCGTTTGTATTTTTTGTGTCATATGCTACCAATTATGTACTCTTCGTGACTTTTTCATGGAATAAATTATTATTATTATTGTAACCTTCAAATATTTTCGGCAATATCATGAACACAGAAAATAATTAGACTTGTTTGAGAAATAGTAAACATGAGCATGAAAGAATTCTCAAACAAAAACCAAAAAATGTTTTCCGGAAATTTTGGCTTTACTGAGAAAACTCAACGTTAATGGGTTTCGTCCTTGGATTTATAAGACTTCGTTCGACCTCACTTTGCCGTACATCAAATAATTATTTACAAACAGCTCGCCCCCGACTTCACGCGCTCTCGTAAATGTACTCTGAGCCTTGCATTTTGTGTATTTAATATTATGGTGCGAACACCACAGGAGTTGTTTAGTATTATTTTGTGATTCCTGTAGAATTTACAAATATATTAGACACAGAGAACCGGGCTACAAAAAATATGTTGAGATTTTTATTAGGTTTTTATCTATATAAACATACAGTTAAAAGGTCAACGTTATATGCTTTAATTGACATTCAGGTTAACCATTTATACGTTAAAGTTCATTTTCTAAGAAGTTTGTCATTATTTTCGCGATTGATTACGATCCAAATCAATCCGATCCTAGAACAAATAAAACAGAGTTGAGAAACCCGCTCGTCACCAAACCCTGGCAGCTTAATGGACAAGTCTGCCGCTTGAAAAGCGAGAAGAAATCACTTTGAAAGGTTTATGGCGCAGAGACACCGGGACGGCACGCTGAATGAAACGCATACGTTATCAGCAGGTGCGAGGCGTTTTACAACGAGCCGACGAAAGGACTAAGAAAAACATTCGGAATAGCGGCCAACAACGCACAAGACGCGAAATGAAGGTACAATTCCACCAAAATCGTATCAAACAACTTCTTCCTTAACGATGTAGACAAGAACTGCGACATCGCACGCACTGAGATGGGGAGATTGGTCTATTCCCGTTGTCCTTATTGACGCTGTCCCCGTTCAATGGGGATAACCGAACTCAATAAAAATAATTCCTCGTGTCTCATACTGCTTAGTTAAAGCTGTGACTATAATGAATATATCCCCCCTAAGTAATGAACGTGGAGTAGCCTCGAAATACTTAATCTGTCTTTTGTCTCTATCCACCGGCCACCACGAAAGTTTATAAATAAGAGAAGGATAAACTGATAAATAATAATAAGCTTTTAAAAAAAATACAACCGACTTCAACTTCGAATACCTGGATGACATTTTCATATTTTCTAGTAATTTTGATTTTAAAACCGAACTACTGAACCGATTTCGACAAAATGTATATGGGACCGCCTCTGAAGAAAAGTTTATTTTTATAGAGAACCTCCTTTTTCGAAGTCGATTAGTAGTAAGAAAAGACGGATTTACTATTCTGCAGCTATATTCGCTGCAAAGTGCGCACACATATCGTACATGCGCCACCGAAGAAACATTTGTGCCGTACCGTACACTGCGCAGTACTAGTGGCGCACAGGAGGAACCGGTATCGCATGATCAAACAACACAACAGTTTTATTATAAGGGCGATCATTAAAAAAAGGAGAAGGAAAAGAAAACGTAGGGAGAGCTGAATCCTCCAAGGATATAACTGGAGAACAGCTTCATTAAGAAATTATCTCCCTATCAACTTATCTATAAAAGGAAATCGCTGACAAAGACGCAATTAAAAATAAATGAAATTATGGCATCTTATGTTTTGTGTACGACTTTATTTAAAACCAATCATTTGAATTATTCGTAAAGGTAACACCCAAAGGAACGGAAGGAAAAGATTACACGTAAAGCTTATGATGAAGATAGGTAGAATGAATGCTGACGACCTTTGCCGATTCGTAATCAGTATATACGCCGTAAGTTTATAGAACTCCGCATTCGAGTGGCGTTCGAACAACATTGAACAAAATAACGCCATCGTGTAAAAGAAACACTATCATAGCGACAACGAAATAAAGTTCAATTTAAAATTATTGCGTGGGTGGAAGCGATTAGTTTATCGCAAGGTCACAAACTCTGAATCTACGGTATATTTTTATTGGTGAGACGAGAATTTCCTTCAACACAATACGGCGGCAGAGGCGATACACAATAACAATAATTTTAATTAAGCGAATGATAATGAGGTTTCAATTGCGTTATAAATTAATTTAAATAACATTTATGCTGTTAAGACACAAACAGCAACACTCAGTAATATTTGAAGGAATTCCAAAACGTAGGACTCTTTAATGGTAATCGAGACGTGGCAAACTCGCATTTAAAGTAAAGCCACTCATACTTTCCTAAAAAGAACCCGACACTCAACGTAGTCCTGCTCGTGACGCAATAGTTGGCATTTTAGAATTTATGTTGCTGGATATTTTCTAGCAGAATAGTAGACTAGAAAAAGTAGAAAAACTGACACCAAGCACATTAAATCGTGTTTAGGGACCTTCATTTAAAAGCCAGTTGCTATGCCAGGCTGTATTTATTATATTCGTCTGCACCAGTTCTCCTAAGCTGCAAGTTCAAAAGCCTAGCCAATAATAAAGTACATTTAAACAGTGCTTCCGACACAGAACCAACACATCAGTAACATATCTCAAAAAGCTTCCATTGCGTCAAGTGCAAAAATTCACAAGGGTAATGTTTCTCTCGCTTGGTTATGTTATGAACGTGCACGCACATGACAAGAACATGTGTGCGTGCTGGAGAGCACGAGCGCACCCACATTTACAAACAGATTACCACTCCTGCACAACCAAGAGCCACCCGCTCTTGTGGATTGCAAGAACTCGTAAGTGAGCTTTACCATTGCACAACCGAAGATATGAAAACGCTGACAACTGTCTTCGAGATTTATAACTATAATAACAGTATTATATTATCTTTGCTATAACATTGTTTAAACACAAAATGCATCTGAATTTGTAATTCTGACGATTAAATTTGCTTATTAAGATAGAAAATATGTAGTTTAATAGCTCTAAGTTTAAAAACGTTAAACTTAGTTACAAGAGAGAAGCTCGTATTCTATCAAATAAGATTTCCCAGTTTCAACTGTGTCCTCTGTGTTGCAGTCCTCACACACACACATGCAGAGTTGCGCGTACGCTCGCCATCAGCAACACAACACAGGTTAACGAACCTACACGTGTTTACACAACAAATGTAGAACGTAGGATGAGTGGGATGAGCTCTCCATGATTTAGTGCGATTTTGAAATCGCGTGTCATGGAGCTAGAAGCGGTATCGACAAATAAAATAGTTTTTTATTTATTATAGAGCAGTTTCTTAGCATCGCTGTATATGGCGTGAAACATAGGATGACCCACAACAAAACAATGACAAAGCCATAAAGACTTTGCGATGAAACTTTTTAAGATAAACGGAGAAGGCGCCACTGAAGTGTAGGCACGAGTGTGCGAACAAAAAGAAATGAAGTTACAGATCGAATACAACAATAGACACAAACCGGTCGGCATCAGGCATCAACCCATCCACCGAAGAAGTCAAGTCGTGAATACAAATAGAAGGCAATAACACGATGTAAAACTGTATATTACAATAAAAGAAGCCGTACTAAAAAGATGCAATTAATTCCGGTACGGTAGCGCCAACACAATACTTGGAAACATACGTAAATAAAAACATATAATGTTCGCAATGGAAATATAAGATCGCTAATAAGGAAAGCAAAATTATGCCAAAAATTTCGTCATTATAAAAAGAATCTAGATCCAGAGTTCAATGTCCCTGGAATACAGTTACGACCTTCGATAACACGGGGAACATTGGCTGGCTATCTGCTCCTCTTTTCCCTGTATCGTTTCACAGGCCATTATCACGCCCGCAAACAGCAATTAACATAACTATGTACGCCAATGTTTGTTTGCAAAAGTAAACAGTTTATTAAACGAACAGTACGAGTATGATAATAAGAGTGACGGCGAACAAGGAAAAAATTAGCTAACTCAAGTTGATGCAAAAATGATAAATGACCGGCATTCTAAAGAAGATTATATTTTCATTTGGTCCTTGTCGCCAAATAGTCGACGTGGAGCATCGGTCACCTATTCAGTAGCTTCAAAAGAAAGTAGAATACATAAAACAAGTTACACAGAGAATCTTTCTAAGTAAATAATTTTAAATAAGCTAAAGGATGCCCACAAATAAATAGAGAAATGGTGTCCCAACTCAAGTTATGACACCACGAACGACGAACACTCGTTCATTGACACAACCGCCTAGCCCTTTATAGACGACAGACGAAATGAGAACATGAGATGTGCATTACTTGCGGACGAACACACGACGAGAATCAACCAAAGCGCTATCTCCAAACTAATCTCGTCTTGCCGAGTTTCGTTGAAAACCTTGGCCCAACAGCCAGGGAACATTAGTGGCTGCATCGGAAATTTTGTGCCAACGTTTGATGAGATTTAACGAAGCATCGAAGCGTAGCTAATTATCGGGATGACAAACGTTGGACAAATGTCAAGGCATACTCGAGGTCGTCGACACACCCCCGGTTTCCTGCAAAACAAAGAATCCGGCGCGTGAGTAAGGCAAAGCTGATTGTGGCACGGCGGCCATAATAAACACAATTGAGTTGAAATTAAATCGAACGGAAAGCAATCGTCTGTGCACCAAACCGAATACGCTCGGCCATCGCTTACATTTCTTTGATTTGAAGTTGATAAACATTAAAATCATGTGAAGTAACTTTACCAACTGCACTTCTTTTGAAATAGCAAATAGTATACCAGGTAACGAACTTGAATAAATTACCCCTAGAGGTTAAAGACACGATAATAAATTAATTCGACTGCATTACAACCCTAAGGATCGACACTATCAAAGTAGACTCAATTTAATTGTATGTAAATTAAGACATTTCGGAAACGTACGATGATATTCGTTGTGAATTTCGTAAATGTATCGTCGCAACCTAATTGATTCGATATCAAATTGATATCATATCTAAGAAGTTTTAACAAGTCTTCGATAGAGTTAAGCTATATTCTACGTCTGTCGTCAACATGGACGGTCTAATTGTTAATTTAGGTCATGCGTGAGATGCGTTCGGTGTAATGAGACGTGGCGTGTGGTACAATGTAAGCGCAGCTTAACGCATGCGTAAACGTTATGCCGCGATGAATTAATGCGAAATGAATTATAGGAAACTGTATCTGACATGGGAAAAAAAATATACTTTCACGCGTCCGGGTGTGGATAAACATTTGACGGATTCGTAGTACAATAATATATAATATATATATTTATAGATTGTTCTTACAAATTGTAGGGCCGAATAAAGGCGAAGTTTTTCATACCGCATTGGCTTACAGTAGAAATAATATAGTAGAAAGTTAGTATAGACTAATATAATAGAAAAAAAATAAAAATAGATGGATGGTGAAGTGGAGAAAGGAAACATGCTGTGCCGACCCCACCTAGTGGGATAAGGGCAGGAAGATGATGACGATGATTGGCTTACAGTAGTGCTGAAGTAAATCAGGAGTTGCGAAATGTACAATGCATAATTAAAATCCTAATTACATCATGGCAGAGTGGTCAGTGAATTCAGCAGACATATCGCGCTCACGAATGGAGCCAGCTGATAGATATCAGCGTATTTACACAACAATCCAAACATTCGATTAAACAAGCCAAATTCAAAACGTTGATATTCCGCTCGAATTTGCGCATGTAAGCGTGACATGATTTATATTTATCTATAACCCCAGACTTATATCACACAGGGGCATTTTCAATTATACCGCTTCTTAATTACACAATTTTGTAAAAGAAAAGGTATTTTGGAAGAAAAGATGGCCAACAACTAAACCCAAGACGTATTATGCGGGCGAGATTTTTAAGCAATGACAATTAAATTATGTGTTCTAAAAGTTTAGTATACAATGAACGTAAGGCGTAGAAATGCGGTTAGGCCGCTAGCGCGAATTGGTAACTTTTTTGTCAGCGTAGTTCAGATTTTTTATTGGGGCGGCACTGGAAGAGGTATGCCTTCTGTAACATTGCCCCCAGCCACTACCCGTGCTACGCCTCTATATATAAGTGTATGTAAACCCTAGTAGTAAACGGCAAGATTCGGTGCTGTCCCGATTTTATTCAACCTTTATTTAGATAGGTCGCAAGTAAAAGCTCCCACTAATGGAAGTTTAGTAGCCCTGCCAGCGAAACTGTTTAAAATAAAGTTAAAATCATTTTATTTCAGAAACAGTTTCACATAATTTTGCAGCCATAGCCACCAAACTAGGTGTGGCAACACTGGTTTCCTGTATTTTGGTGGGTAGCCTTCCCATCGTTGCACGACTACAATGACCGTACTTACATCTATCAGATATGATGGATTGTAGGAGGTTGGAATGATTTTAGTCAGTTCCTGTGGTAGGAAACATAATGCAGATCCTCGCAACTCTGACTCCACGATACAAGATAATGTTAAAATGTGATTCAGAGAGCAATACCACGAGACGGAGACTCTTGATAAAAGTAAAAACAGGAAGCCAGTAGAGACAGCGCTTGTTACAAGACCCGTTGGAGACAATCAGACGGCACGCCTAATGTCAGCTTGTCAGCTAAATATATCTGCAACGCAAAACAACTATTTTCAGATTCCCAAGATAGTTGGCGCTACGGTTCTTAGTACTATTGAGACTAGGTCATATGTTATTAGATAGTTCGACTATATTATTGCGAAATATTGGTTTGGTTAATTGTTAGGGAATCTCATCAAAATTTCTAAAACAAATTCAATGGGTTAACGGTGCTTATAACATCACGCCGCAACTTACATTACAGTTGCGCGTTTGAGAAATAGGTTTTAACTGTATGGTAATGTAGAGCACAGTCCAGTACTATTTTATTGTTAGTTTTGAATCAATGCCTTTAAAGGTTAATTTAACAAATATTTTGAGTTGAATGCCTCCTTAAACTGAGAAGCAAACCAACCATGTGCCTGCTGCTCGTATGTGATGCCGGTGTCTAGGTCTCTACATCAGGAAATATTAGATCATTTGAACAATGCAAGCTGTCGCTAATGATCTTGAAATGCCACACAATAGTGATATTAATAGGTATCATTAAAACAATACATGAAAATAACGAGTAAGATGAGTGTATAACAAATGAAGGAAACATTTTAACACAAACAGGCTGATTAACATTAAACTATCACGGTTACTCATTAGTTATATTATTATTTACGAGATATTTACCTTATGATTACCGTTTTACATAATCCCGTAAATAATAATAGAATAGAACTGTGATGAACAGGACCTGGACCTTTTAGACCTGGGGCGCTTTTGGACCAAGGTATGTCCTCAAACTGCAACCAGACCCACCGGAGGATGGGCAGCAGCGTCCTCTTGGCTAACGGTGGTGAGCATTCTGCGATCCCCAAGCCGCCTGCCAAGCGTAGGGATTATGGCAACACCCCTCTAATAAGAGGGAGGCCTTCGTCCACTGTTTATGGCTGACGACGTGATAAACAGGCTGCTTAGAAACATTCCTTTTTTTTAAACACGATTTCTATGCCAAAAAAACGTATTATAAAAACATTATTTGTTCAAAAATTGTTTAGTCTGGTTCACTTGGAATGTAAGAATTCTAACGTTACCCCATATATCCGAGCCTGTTCAGGCATTTAGAAGTAATGGTGGAATAAAGAAACTCACATACATGAACCCTGAAAACATTACAATCCTTTTTTTGGGCAGTCGTGTAAAAAGCATCTTTTCCCACCGAATAGATTACAATTAAAAAGTTGAATGCCCTCGCCACTCTTTCTGCTCCACTACCGCTACTAAAGCGCGCATTCAATTGTGCCACATTTTGGTAATTAATAAAAAAAAATGTAATGCTAGATGTTTAGACCACAGCGCACCTGTTGTTAAGTGATACAGTCTCAGATCACTGGGGTGGACGGGACCAAGTAATTTTTATAGGAAAAATCGAAATACCTAGTCTGGTATGGGAACCGTAATTTTAAGTTAAATATACATTTATGCTAATTTAAATAAAACATTATCGTGTTCAATATAGCAATAAATAATAATACACCGCGCATGAAGTAAAGGCTAAACAAATAAACACGCAGAAAGTGAAGCAAACAAAAGCTCTTATACCGTCGAAAGAAAAGGGCAAAGGGAAGTCAAACAAGATTAGAACGCTCGAGACGTCTTCTCGAGAATGCTCTTACACATGGTTACACACCCGTTAGCAAACACTGTAACGGTTCTAAAGAGACTGGAAAATTTACTACTGATACCTACAGATACTTGCACGGACTCTGACGCGATTGTAGTCTTGATAAGGGCCAGCAACTGACGAAGCAAGGTAGAAACATCTTCAAAGGTCCGTCTTAGGAACTCGAAACTAATTATTTACGTTCTTCATAAGAGGTGACGTTTATAACTAAAGTCTTTTGTCACTCCACTTCGGGTCAGTAGGCAGCCCAATCATCGACTTATAATTACAATAGCTCGATCACCATTCCAACGTAAAGTCAACACAATGCCGACTGATGAATTAAGTTAACAACTAACGTCACAAACTGGCATAGAGTTGACAGTGTTGGACAGGGGGTCGCGTGTGGGTGATAGTGTAATTGTAACGTACGATACATCCAGAGGCGTAAGTGGAGGTATGGCAGGTGGGGTCTGCGGCCCGGGCCCTGCGTCCCACCTTACAACAAGAGAAAATGTCCATCCATTAAAACAGCGTCAGTCCGGCCCCATACACACCACTTACGCGTCCGGCTGCTCGGCGATATCCAGATCCTGGGCACAGTACGCAGCACATCGACACGGGCGTTTATACGTACATTCCATCGCCGAGGCTATCCACGAGAGCAGTGAAGCCGCGGTACCGAGTAATGGAAGTCACGCAGTCACTACTGACGCACAAACCTTGGCGAGAGCGGACTCGAGAGAACACAAACGTCCGGCAAATCTGCCCGTATCAACACATGTCCATAGTCAGCATACCGTGCCCTCGGCCAACAAGATCCGTACCTATTCGTGTAAGTAAGCTTCTGCGGAATACTAAATTGGTCTTGCAACAACATGCAGCTGATGCAGCTCTAGACCGTCACTCGAGCGTTAGAAGCTAAGTGGTGCAATGGAGCCGATACAATCTATTCTAACATTACAGAATTTACAGATACTTATTCTAGTCTTATCGAAAGTAAAACCACGTCAGCCAAAAGCAGCAAAAAACTGAAACGAATTCCCGATTGCACAGATTTTTGGATGTTTCGAAGATCTCATTCGATATTCACTCAAGGTCTCCTCAATTTTTCTGATTCGAAAATCGGACGTCGTTTGTCAATATTCGTGGTTCAAAGTTATTGAATACTTTAGTGTAGAGTAAAAATTTAAGTCAAAACCAATCAGTTTCGTTATGGAATAGAAACTTGGCGCTTTAAATAATGCTCAACATTTAACGCAAGTAATTAATGATGACGAGTGTAAGACGTTAGAGTGTAGAAACTAATTACCTTTTACTTATTATAATAAAATATGCCTACGTTATAACGTAGGCGTATTTGTAAGAGCATGAAGCAAATAGGAAATTATTTATCCATATAGGCCTTAGAAGGGCAACTTTATCGACAACATTTTGAAGTTACGAAAAAGTATCGAAGTCGCTGGTACCTCATCAAAGGAATAAATTAGGTAGACTTGTCGATTTAAAAAGTCGGTGCGTTTTTTTTCTCTACGATTGAAGCGAAGGCCTCTGCGTGCTTCTAGTGCATAGTGGGACAAATTCCCGGTTGTATGCGTGTGTGTTTATTTGTTCGACGATAACTTATGAACCGGTAACTTTATCGTCATGTTTTCTAGGGAACTAGGTCGAGTAAATTAAATACAATTTTAAATCGACTACCGATTTAATACAGACGTGCAGATTTATGGGTTGCCAGCTTGGCTAGTCGCAGTTCGGGGTAAACAACTAGTGGTTTGTCGTGTGTTCCGTTAGATACAGTGCAGCAGGAATACACATTCGCGGTGGCGAGGTGGTTGCATGTCCGCTCGCTGGCAACAGACGCTATCAGCGCGTAGCGGTTACCTGGCGGCCTTGCCTCCCCACATCCGCACGATCACTTCAAATTGAATTAACTCCACTACGTGTTTCGACACAAATCCCTCGCGCGCTCCGCCGGCTGTCCGCAATCGTTTATAAGAAGATCATCGTTGATAACGATATGATGAATGCCGTATTGGCATTCCCGTTGGTTTAAAGATGAGAGAAAATGTGAATCAAACTGAAGTGAGTTTTGTTTTGATAATTATATTTGCAACTGGGAGCTAAACAGGACAGAAAATAATGAAACTAGGCATAAGGTAAATGGAAGAAAACAACGATGACTTGGCAAAATATAGCCTAGTTGCCGCGCTTGGATACGGTAGTAGAAAGTCGAAACTCCATGGGGAATAACATTAAATTGGTTTTCAAATGGCGAAGCTCGAGTTGCCCGACGTATTCCAATGGGAACTAATGAATTAACACGCCTGTTTGCAACCGGCAACACTGGCAAAATGTTTTTTAGTGCGTCGCCATGCATCAAAAAACTTAACTGCGTTACCTTCATCATCTCTCAAATTGCACGCCGGTTTGTACTTAGAAAAAAAAACTTGATTTGGGTCTATTTTTGTTGAAGGTTATCTTGTACGTTTACTTTGTTTTACTTAATTTATCACAGAATTTGTTGTTAACATCACCGCCGCGTACGCGCCGTGGGTACAGTTATTTTGTTTCCGATGGTTGATGTCAACGTCTAATTAAATATTGGTGTTTACAATACTGAGAAGTAACGAAGAATAAAACCAAAAAAAAAACAAAAACACTTAATCAATGATAACCACGTGGCAAAAGATGACATGGAAACATTTAAACTTTTAAAGCAATAGTGATGTAAACTTAAAGTACAGATAGTATCCATGTGCAACAGTGATGAACAGTGATTTATTTCTAGATACTTATTGAATGCGCAGAAAACATATTCTTTGGCGAGTTACCTTGGCAACATAGCGTAATGATGTTTAGATACAAAACGTTAGGAGTACCGGATGCATATTGTGAATAGGTAAGATGCAAATGAGTATCTAGCAAGAAGTAGATAAGAAGATTGTTGTTATTCTATAATTGAACAGTAACAAGCTAAAAAACAGGGTGTTCATAAAAAATACGTTATATAACTTGACGAAAACAACCAGGACCATAACAGGCGTGTCAAGGGCGCAAAAAACGTGTGTCAAACTCAGAGTCACACAACGGGCAATGGAGAGAGCTATGCTCGGAGTTACTTTGCGCGATAAAATCCGGAACGTGGATATTCGCCAAATAACCAAAGTCACCGACATAGCTCGCAGGGTTTGCAAGTTGAAGTGGCAATGGGCAGGCCACATCGCTCGACGAACTGACAACCGATGGGGAAGAAAGGTTCTTGAGTGGCGACCGCGAACCGGAAGACGCAGCTTAGGAAGGCCTCCCACTAGGTGGACCGACGACATTGTAAAAGTCGGCAACCGGTGGATGCAAATGGCAGGTTGTCGTACAGTGCGGCGGTCTAAGGGGGAGGTGTTCGTTCAGCAAAGGACGTCTCCGGGCTGATAATGATGATGATGTCAAGGCCACACCGTGTGGTTTGAGTTTATATTTTATGTTCATTCATTGTAATGTATTTTGATTTTAAATTGGATCAAAAACCAAATTAGACATAATATTCGTTTGTTATGCCTTTGTTATTCCTTATGCCGCATCGTTATTTTTGTTATTATAAGTATTGATATATATATAATGATATAAAATATAATGATAATAATAACAACACAATATTCTGTCTACACATACTCGCCTGATTAGATACCCTTATGCCTTATTGGTGTAGATTATTCAGTATAAAATACTGAAATACTGAAATTAATATAATACTGAATAATCTACACCCACAAAGACAACAAAATAATTATTAGTAAATCGTGAATCAAGAGAGTATGTGTAGACAGAATATTGTGTTGTTATTATTATTATTATATTTTTTCTTGTATAACTAAAGATAGTACTTACTGAATTTATTTGAATTTAAAATAGTAATTAATTAATATTACAGAGTCAAATAAAAATAAACCAGATCAGCAAGCTGCACTGCGCAGAGTTCATTGCCAATAATTATTACGTTACTATGGTATATTTTATACTGTTGCAAGGAGCAACTCGACAACATTCACAATGCTTACAACAAACAGCTTATATCAGCGGACCGCGCTGCGACAACGCAACGTTGCGTTGCAAACAAAACTCAGGCTCAGGGATCGTCGAGCGTTCTATTAGGGTAAGAATTATTAAACTCTGATCTTACCGAACCGGTGACACTCTCTTATGTCGGAGGCCAAGACCCACTTCCGAGTCGCTGCGCCAGCGGAGTAAGTATTCTTACTTTGAATATAAACTCGATTGTGAGTTAAATTAGTCCAGAGATATAGTGGTGGCGACGCGAGGTCACCGTTTGCACCAAATAACCAGTATAATATTAGTTGGAAAAGTGTAGATAAATAGACGAGGTCCGTCATGAATCATTGATTCTGAATGATCTAGATTACAATCCGGATGAGTGGAAATCCTAATGTTAATCTTGCTGTTGCCAAAGGGAAGTGTACCTGCGTAATGTGAACGATTGTATTCGCCTGCGTTGATGGGTTGGTACTATTCTGTGTGAATGGTTCTAAGATTAGCTTGTGCACATATGATTTGGCATCTCAAAATGCATACTTCAGATATCGTATCGTCTTTACAAAATCCAAAAGGTACAAAAGTTCATTCAGAACGCTTTGCAAAAATTTAACTTAAACTAGATAAATAGTGAGGATAGCAACATCTATATCAGACTACAGAAGCAGCTCAAGGAGAAACGTTCAATGTCTATGCAATACTACATTGAACTTGTTACTTTATTACAACATTAAATTCTCTTTTAAGGTGGACTAGATAACAATAATAAGACGGTTAAGCTCACTGACGTAAATGGCAAAGTTTATAAACACCAGTAAGTGAAAAAAAAAAGTAAACAAACAAGTTTTTTTTTAAATCATCACAAACGTAATGAAATTGTTAATTAAAAGATAAACTATAATCATCACTGTAGCAATCAAATATCAAAACTAAATCAAATAATAGCATCACAAGCCGAGATGATCTCAAGGTTCCAAATACCTAATTAGTAAAAACAAGTCCTTAATTAAACTAAAACTGTTTACCAACGACAACGGGCCATTGGGATCGATCTTGACCTACCATTTAATACTACGAGTAGGACGACTGGTAGACTATGTGGAGCGATAAACACCCCTCATCTGACCTGTTTAATTTTAAAGGCATTTTGATATCTTTTTTTTTCTTCAATTATATCTAGTCGTGAAAAAATATATATAATGAGCTACATTCTATATAATGAGCTACAAACCATTTTTAGTTCATAAATAATTGTCTTTTATTTTTATCGGAAATTGTAAATGGCTCTGGGGTAGTATTGAGAGCGTCCCTATATTTACGGAAATGCGAGGTTGGCATCTAAGTGCTGTATGACATTTCGGGCCATTAAATTTCCCATTTACATGGAAAATGGATGGAGCTTTCTGTAACGGTACTAAATCAAGAAGTCGGTCACGAATGGGGCTCGCTTTCACTATCACTTCGCAGCGTTCTGTGTTGCATAATGGAAGACGGTTAGCTGCTGTCCCCATTCAGTAATTCTATGGTAATCCAACAATATCTTTCATTCATTTTTACACTACACTGTGCATGAAATATTATTTAATAAATATATTTATAAACTATGTTAATTTTTTACTAGCATTAATACCCGCGGCATTTGGGGGCATAAGTTCGGCTTGAAGAGACTTTGTTCCTTTTCTTTTTTTTATATTACAACCTCAACATACAAAAAAAATTAAAGATGAATTAGACAATTTAAATAAAATCAATATTCCAAAATTTCATAGAGCCCCATAATGTCCTGCTTCTAGACCCACTGGCTTAGACTGTGCGCTCAGTCAGAAAGTGTTCGAGTTTAATTATGTAGATGAATAACTCCAGTATTATTTAATGCTTCACGCTAGATATCCAATGAATACAAATATAATACGCCAGAGCCTACGCAATATTCTAATACGATGCGAATATTTACATCAGGAACCAGGAGACAAAGAACAACTTCCTGACCATTAAATTTAAAATTCAAACACCCACTGTCGTAGAAGAAGTACATCGTAAGTGTCGGAATAAACAAACCTTTGTCTTAATTGTTGAAGCTGAAGTAATAGAGACTGTAACCGCTGGTGACAAGGTTGACAACTGCACATCGAAAGATGTCCGTAACCAGCTATCGACAAGGCCAAAGCACAGTTATAACGCAGAAAAGTAGACTCTAACACACGGAGAGAAGGCTTAATTGAATTTGTATAAGGGCAAGAGGGGAGGGACGAGGTGGGGCGGAGCACGTGGCAGGCGACCCGACGCAAGCGAGCTTGACCCAGTTACTAGATGCACCATTTCGGTCCCGTTCGAAAGCAAGGGCGGCTTGGGCGGCCCTTTAGCTATGGCGGTTCTTGGGACCTTGGTGTTTATTTCCCTTTGTTCCCTTAAGAATTAGGTGCTGCACATAAGTATACCATCAAAGGATTATATCAGCGAGAAAAGGGAAAATAATTTATTTTAAGAAATGCTAGAAAAACGATGAATATCCATTTTAGGACCCAGTGAGTAATTAATAAATCAAATGTACGTTTATGTAAACATTTAGAGCTTTTGGCACCATGCCCTTACTGATCGGTGTTGTCGCTATTCCAATCCAATATCTATATTACAGTAGGACTTTTATGAATATTATCTATGTCCGCTGTTTACCAACGCAGTCACTAAAACATCACTACATTATTTTTTTCCATTTATATAATTAAGATATTCAAAGTCGCCTCATAACTTACTAACCTAAACTATACTAACTAATAGATAGTAGAGTTCAAGAATAAAGAAACAACCCATTGTACTCATATTTAATGAATATGATCGGGCCTAATAGGCAGCCTTGTGGAACTCCGTCTCAGTTTTCGTTAGCAAAGTAAATAGTCATATTACAGGTATGCGAGTTATTAATTAGAGAGGAAGGATTAAGACAGCCTACACACGAAATTTCCAAGGCAGAACAAAGCCTTGAAACAATACACGGTGGCATTACCCGCTGATTACCGGGGCGGAGGCGTATCACATGGCCGTGCTCCATCGACACGGGAACAATGGGCCAGATGACTGATAAACTGGAGATAAGACTAAGCCTAACCGAAGCGTGCGAGGAACTTAGCTCATACTTGCATGTAAAGTAAAATAGTTATTAAGACAGATTTTAGTAGATCGGAAAAACTATTATCATTGGTCCTGTCCATTACGTCATAGAGGAAAAGAAATAAAAAGACGCCGATTGCAAATGAGGTTACGTTGTTTTGTTATTGTTAAATTTACCCGGCTGCCTACAAGGCAAGGTTTAGTTAGATTCATCATAATTTTCAGATTCCCCTGTAGGCATGTATGTTCCTATTCCTGTGACCCCCGTCTGATAGGTATCAGAGCGCAGGTGTCGTAAGATTTGTCTTTGTATCAGCATTACACATTTTGCATTGTTTTTTTTTTGTTATACGTGCAATAATAAACTTATTAAACGATAATAAATTATTATCATTATTTTGCTATGAAAGCTGAAGTGTTTTTGAGACGTTTCTGTTTTATTTATAGGTACGGGATTATCAGGCTCTGTTTTCAATCCTTCAAAAATGTTACAGAATGTGACCGAAACTGTAGTTGGAGCATCTGACTTAATTATACGTGAATAGCTCCGTATTTTCTATCTATATATATAAAAGGCTCTGTCCTAACTGATTGACTGACTGACAGACAACGCACAGCCCAAACCGCTGGTCGTATAGACTTGAAATTTGGAGGGTGTATTGGTCTTGATGCGTAGGGGTGTACTAAGAAAGGATTTTCTAAATTCGACCCCTAAGTGGGGAACGTTTGTATCAAAGTCTTTTGTTTTAAAGTTATAGTTATGAAAAGTGATATTCGGGTAGTTCAATCAAAGGGGGGAAGTTGGGGGGGAGAGTGGGGGGTGGAGGGATTGGGGGTTTAGGAGGGTTGGAGTTGGGGGAGTTGGTAGAGTTCGTAGAGATTGCTCGGAAGGATTTAAAGTGGAGAATTTTGGGAGCGGTCCGAACTTCTTCATCACGCGGACGAAGTGGCGGGGGACCTCTAGTAAATACATAAAACAAAGATTATAGTAACATAATAAAAAAAAAAAATTACAGGAGAAACAAAGAACAATCTTTTCATATTAGAAACTTTGTAAAGCTAGCAATTTTTGCATGGCTTCACTTTCACGGTGTGACCTCATTAAGCGTGTGCATGTCCCCTCGCTCCCAGGGGTCTCCGCGATCTACATGACGTACCTACTCTGCGGCGAACTGAAAGGGCACATATTATAATACAACCGCAAATTTGCTTTATTTGTTATAACTTTATGGAAGATGGAAATTGATCAATGGTCGACACTAAATTAGCAAAAAAGTAGTCTTTTAGCAGTTGGCAGATTTATTTTTTCATCAGCGTATTATGAAAAGTAGGAGTTATTTTAGAAAAAAAAAGGTTCGATTAGATGCCTCAAGAAAACTTTTAGAAGAACTGATAAGAGTTGAATAATGATAAATTGAAAAACTATAATTCAATGAATGAAGTGAACAATGAAAAAATTATAACCATCCTATTATCAACAAAACATCTTAGTCTATTATGTCGTTGGCAGTCATCTCATATATTATACACAAGATCAGAAATGGAAGGGAAACTGTGTAAATAGTCTGGCGCGGAGAAGATCGGCAAACTAATATATTATGTATACAAAATAAATAGCACGCACATTAATTAAAAAATCCTTATAATGTAAGCATTGTATTGACAACTTCCATGGGGACAAAAACATTGAATTTCCCAGTCATAAACCTTTGTGAAGGTCTTGAACAATAATAAGTACTTACATATTGACATTAAATAGAATTAATTGACATAATATTTAAAGTAGAAATTGTTTATAATAAAAAACATGTGTACATTAATCTGTTCTAAAGCTATTGAATGCCCGATATGGGTAAACTGATGTCACTATTTTGCATGTAGACCTAGCATAACAATTTATAATCAGTTATTCAATAAATAATTCTGACTCTGAATCTGAACAGTCAACGCCCTGGGCGAGAGCTCATGGACATTCTGATCCCATGGCAACGACTCCACTCTTTGTCTCCGAGACTCGACGTCACAATGGATCGAATAGGTTACACCGACTAGATTGTACAACGCAGCTATAATAAGCCTAGCGATACAAAGAAATAATAATTTAACGCCAACTTCAACATCATGTCTTACTGTGAAATTTGACATAATTAGTAGTTGGTGTGCCATTAAACTTTGATCATATTGAATTTGAAAGCAACATCCTAGACACACAAATTGTTACACGGGAGTTCCTTAATGACATAAAGAAAGAAAGAAAATACATTCATTCGACACTACACGCTGCGACAGATATACTGATACATAGGTGAGTATCGAGATATATTTTGGCAAATTAATTCTAAAGGGATTCAGAGCTTTATGTCTCATCATCATCAGCCCGGAGATGTCCACTGCTGAACGAAGGCCTCCCCCTTAGACCGCCACACTGTACGACAACCTGCCATTTGCATCCACCGGTTGCCCGCGAGTTTTACAATGTCGTCGGTCCACCTAGTGGGAGGCCGCGCCTACGCTGCGTCTTCACCACTCAAGAACCTTTCTTGCCCATTGGTTATCAGTTCTTCGAGCGATGTGGCCTGCCCATTGCCACTTCAACTTGCAAACCTTGCGAGCTACGTCGGTAACTTTGGTTCTTTGGCGAATATCCTCGTTCTGGATTCTATCGCGCAAAGTAACTCCGAGCATAGCTATCTCCATTGCCCGTTGCGTTACTCTGTCTGAGCTTTATGTCTGCGAGACCAAAACCCAAGAATAAACGAATAGTAAAACTGAACATCAAAAAACTTAAATTAAGTTGTTTTTTTTTAATTATAATATGGACTGGACTAGGTTTATAATATCTGCAAAAAGTATAGGACATCTCAAAGACACTACATTAATTCTTATTGAGAGTACATAAATACTCATGAACAAAAAATACTTCTTAGACAACCTTAAGCGATATTGAAGCATGCAGCTTCAGACAGCGTTTATTTGACCTTTAATTTGAAAATTTAAATCGATTTGAAACTAGGAAAAAGTGTTAAAGCTAATTTTAGTAAATATCTATTTAATTCTGTGTAGTATCCGTACATGAAGTTAAAGGATTGCGTCTTCTACTGTTTGTGCTGTACTTTTCCGAGAAATATAACAAAGCTGTCGAGAATTATTATTGGAAGGTTTCCGATTGTGGAATGGAATATAATTGGACATGAAAACCGTCCGAGGGGGAGCCCAACAGTAATCAATAGCGTGCAGGGGGATGGGAAACGAAACGAAAATGTATGGAATGTTATTTTGATACAGATATGAAAGATCGCTTCCAAACGAAGAAAGCAAATTAAATGTTCTGTATTATACGTTTCAGTTAGTCTTGGTATGACTTTAAACATGTTCAATTCGCATGTCTAAGGCAAAGGTTATTTTTTCCGAACAAGATCTAAAAAAAATGAGCTCACTTTGCCCGCATATTTATTTCTACGACTTACGTTTTGTTTCTTAACCATAATTAGAGCAATATTGACAAAAAATAAGGACCAATTTGTACTGGAAAATACGTAGACTAACCATAGAAAAATTACCTTGTCAATATCACAATCTTCGAGGTAGAGTTCTAATTCGCTCCTCTTCTGTACAACGACTGCATGCTCCCCTTAGCAACAATTTAGTTCCTTCCGTTTCGAGCTTTATTATAAGTGAGATCTTTATAATTATGAAGGACCGTAACCATTAGCGCATTTAACATTTACTTAACGAGTTCATACAGCACTTATTATAATTGCTAATTTATGTCTCAAGTTATCTAATTAATCAGACTTTACAAAGAACTCGGGCATTTCAGATTTCTTTTTATAAGAAGATGGATTCCTGAGATTTTTTAATTTAATTTTGTTCATTGAGATAAAAACGATAGGATCTATTACATTTTTACCTTTACATTTTATTGTTTAGTGTATAGTTGTTTAACTATACAGGGTTATTTCTAATCAGTTAGCATCCTTTTAAAGGCATATTCTGTACATCAAAACAAACAAGTTTTACTAGGAGGCCAACATTGAAATCGCAAAAAATCAACAGCTGTCCATACATTTTGCCCAAAATTAATGAACTTTTGGACCTGGGTATGTCCTAAAACTGCATCCAGAACCACCGGAGGACGGGCAGCAGCGTTCTCTTAGTTAACGGTGGTAACACTGCGATCCCCAAGCCACCTGCCAAGCGTGGGGATTATGGCAACCTTTTATGGGAGAGGCTTTCGTCCAGTAGTGGACGTCTAACAGGCTGATGAAGAATGAACTTTTTGTATGGAACAGCTCATAATTTTTACGCGATTTCAATTGTTGACCCCATAGTAAAAGCTGTTTGTTTTGATGTACAGAATATGCCCTTAAAAGGATGCTAACTGATTAGAACTAAACCTGTATTAGTAGAAATAAAAGCAATATGTAGCTGAAATGACAATTTATATTATACTCTAATCCTAATCACATTACAAAGAGACAATCAAAGAGTCCATAGATAACAGAATCAATAGAGATGTCCTACACAGCAAAAGCAGAATACGAAGTAACAAGTAATTTTAGTTAAAATGTCTAATGAGCCAAGTAAGGGGGAGGCCTTCGTTCAGCAGTCGACGTCTCCGGGCTGATGATGATGAGGTACGTTTTTCTTGTCATTTGACATCTTTTTCTTTTTATGTTTTAATGTAATGCTTGACAGGGATACAGGAGTACTCAAAATATTATTTTAAAAGTATGTCTGATATCTCCCCCAGGGGGGAAATCAAGGGGAGACACGAGTCCGTCACCAGAAAAACGTAGGTTGTAGTTGTAGGTATAATAGTAGTACTAGAGAGCTAGATCCTCCAAGACAATACTTGAGCGAACAGTCCAATAACTATTTTAAACGTGGGCGTAAAAGTCATCAGCTTTCAATATAGAAATAGGAAAAGTTGATTCAGACATCTAAACACGTAGTTTTCGCGCATGTACTCGCTACTCACAGCACAGAATCCTATTGATTTTAACATTTCCTCCGGTGAGTGACATAATGCTACAAATAGATTTGTGCTACAAAAATATGGTTATGTAGGGCCGAGGCTCTTCGAGTTAGGCTGACGTATTCGATCATGTCGGCGAGTTCAGACCCGTTTAATTTTTCATTTACTGACTGATTTATTTACTTTATCAATAGAATTGTAGCTTCGGTCGTTAGGAAGATATAGTTCCATGTTTTTTTCTTGCAAGACTGCGTCCACTTGGGACCGGTCTGTACTTGGAATACCTAGTAGTAATACGGCTACTACCTAAGCCATTTATGACTTTGCGAGATCGCTTCTCTACCTTATCTTGACTATTGTCAATGACAATTACTGCTGCAATGCGTTTAAATTGTGCATTTACATATTAACTTCTACCCAGATGAGATGTCGTATCGTATATTTTATATTTTATACCGTCTTCGGGAGATATCATTCTAAAACATAGACACAGAACTCTCCCTTACAAACATAGTATTCAGTTCAGTATTCAGTTCAGTATTCAGTTCAGTATTCAGTTCAGTATACAGTTCAGTTTTCAGGCCTCGAGCCTAGTTTGGGGCTCACCGTTAATTATCTTGATAAAAAACTGTATTTTTAAGTCTGTACCTAATTTAAGCAAATATGTACAACTCTATGTGATTGGTAATAAAAACTATTTCAAAAAAAATAATATTGTTATTCGCAAAGAATAACACAAACAATCACCAGTGGGATTTTGATCCTGGATTACAACCATAGTGATTTTTATATTATTTTGCAATCAATATACTCATGGTGATTCATCCAAAATTTAATCTTACCATTGGAAGACCCATACCATATTTGTTTAATTTTAGAGCAAAAGTTTATGAAATAGGCAACTTTTATCCCGGAAAATATAGAAGTTCCTTAAGGATATCGTGCGAAACTGCGGGACGTAAGTATAAGTTATATAAAAAAGAATTCGTCGAGTGAAACAAAAGCAACAAATCACACAAAAGTAAGTGAGGCGGAGTTTTTAGCTCCCTCGCGCGTTCGTGCGAACTCAATAACAGGAAAATTGCGAATTTTCACTAAACTGCTAAAAGCCTCGGAAACCGTAATACAGGCAACTTTTTACTACAAACGTAAATATACTTTATTAAAAACAATGGATGATAGTACAAGATTCACAATAATAGTTGATTACTCACCTAGGGAGCAAAATTAAAGAATGCCTCAGATCTCATGTATATTGTCTCCCGAGGTGAAGCCGAGGGTAACAAACATGAGATCTGAGGCTTCTTTACTTGCTCCCGTGGTGTGTAATTGTGTTTTACGTGCCGCTGCGGGGAAGAAGAGGTTCCTTTCGCTCCGCGTAGCAGGGCTGTAGTAGCCACTTTAGCCCCGCAGGCAATTGAAAATGATTATGTGTCGCAATGGATAGGTTGTGAACACAACAGATACAAGAGTTTTTTATTTTTTTATTTTGGGCCTAATAAGGAGACGAGCAAGACGTCCTCCTAATGATAAGAAATAACGCCTGCCCAGAACTTGAGTAAATAAGTCTCGGGTATCAATTTATATTAAAATGTAGAATTAAGTGACGAGACTACCGCGCTGGCGAGATCTGATGGAGAGGACCTTGTTATCCGAAGCCACCTTGGTATCCGAGGCCAGGACTCACTTAGCTCGATTTATTTTAACGCAATGTATTGCCGACACGAGCGAGAAGTTCGCCTGGTGGTAAGCGTAACGCCTAAACATAACAGTAGCTGTGCCAGAACTGAACTTGCGAACACAATCCTGCGCCGCACTGCACTGCGCTCGTCACCTTGACATATTAGATGTCAAATCTCTTCATGCCCAGTACCTAATTTCTCTGGAAACATTGCCCTTCAAACCGAAACACAGTGATGCTCGCACACTAGCCCTTGGCGGCTGAACAACTGGCAACGGTGTGGTACTTCCCCAGGCGGACTCTGCATTACTAATACTACTTCATCAAACTACATTTCTTTGACTATTTACGGGATATTTACCGTGATTATGTTGTGAAACAAAAATCATAGAAATGCAATTTTCATCACACTTGCTCGTAAAGTGGCTCTTATTACATCGGTTTTAGGCTCGTAATCCAAGCTATTACGCACGCGTGCTTTTTACTTTACATTACGGCACTAGTGCTATAATAGGTATAACCCGGTAAAGTCAAGTTTGTACGTGACTGCAATTAGACGTATGTATACGAAGCACTCTTAATATAGCCGGGTAATACTTACAGTTTTTTTGTAATACCAACAAAGAGTTTGTATGCGGCTGAAGTAAATATCAACCTGCGCGCGCATTACTGGTTTGGACACCATTTTCCGCTAATATTTGTTGACGTTTTCGCTGTGTGGTTGATATTATCAAAAAAAGTTTGGTTTTTCCTCGCAAGTGTGATGAAAACAGTCGTATGAAACGCTTGTGCTATGTTGGTCATTCTCGGCTTCCTTATCGCCTCTAGTGTAATGACCAACATAGCACAGTTGTATCATAATGTACTATAACACCCGTGAGAGTTTAAAACAATGTTTTACTTCCTCAGACTACTTAATTGGCGCACATTTCTTGGTGTTCAATGGAAATTCTCATTAGCCCTGGAATTTCACTAGTTACAGCACCCTTCAAACCGGAACACGGTGATTTTTACACACACTGCTTAGCGGCAGAATGTCTGACACTATACAGTGGTATCTACGTAAACCGACCTTTTGTTTATATCTTCTAGATGAGTTGAATAGTAACGGTGCCAGGTAGAAGCCCCGGTAGAGTTCGACGACTTGAAATCCAGTTTTGCGGCGGAAGGCTTTGAGTAAGCTCTACCCTAAGAACGCCATTCGCAACTCTGTAAGAATTTCTTACGTCTCTCCATTGTTTCTAGAGCTTTAATGCCAACTTTACACTCCAAAAGTAGTCGACCCAAGGCAGCGGGGTTCTCGCGAGTCGAGTAACAGGTTTTATAGGTCATCAGCCTCACATATTGGTTACTGGAGTCCGGTGGTTATACTCGCGATGTTTTTCAGTTCTCCCGCATTTTCAGGATGGGAATGTATCCTACGTTGCTGCACACTACATCATGCCGTCAGCCATCTCATTCAGGTCAGGTCAGCCATTTGGTCGTGAAAACGAGTCAATCATACAGACAGAGAGACAAGTGTTAGTTCTGCATTGATATAAGTGAAAAGTTGCTTTTATAGGACAAAAACAAAACTGACCGATAATTTATCGTGTCATACGAGCGACGATAGCGCTCAGTTGTAAATGCTACTCGCCGTCACCGATCCGATGAATCACCGGATCGTCAGTCGCTTAACTTCTGTTTTTTTTTTTTTATAACAAGCACAAGAAAGCAATAGGCTTCGAGGAACATGTAAACTTAAAATTCGAGCTGCTTTTAAGAGTTTACTATTGAGATGTACTATATTTCACATATACCAAGTTGATTGCGGCAAGAATCGCTGTTTTTTAACCACGCCATTCTCTTAATACATAAAAAGAAAAAAAAATACATAGGCATCGAAACAATAAAGAATGATTTGCGTGAGGCATGGAAAGGTAATGGTATGCGGAGACGGATAACTTCACTGGGCGCCTTGTAAGACTTCAGTTAAGGAACTCTACGTGAGCTAATAACATTGTGAACATTAATTAGTCGGTTTTGTTCCCGCTGGTTATATTTCAACAATATTTCACGCGCGATGTAGAGCGAGGTCGAATGCGAGGAAGCCTTCAACTAATTCAGAGGGGCAGGAAGGTTGAATCCTTGATCCTGAGCCGTAACTACGAGTTTTGGTACGGACCTTTCCTTGCCCCAAGAATAAAAAGAAATCCATTCGGGGCGCGCTGTTCTGAAAATAATAAATTGACCGGGTTCAGCCAGGCCCAGACAGAACCACCTTCAAGTGCCCTCCGATTTGTTTGAACAGACGTTTAATCAAACTAACTCCGTTCGGCAAGTCGAGCTTAGTTCTCATGTTTTTGGAATGAGTATTAAAACTTCTAATTGATAGCAAAAATTCAATCGGGGTGTCTTCGAGTCGCGAGTGAATCGGCTTAATCTAGCTAGGCAAGCATAGTTCATGGTAGACCGCATCTTCGCTTAGCATAATGCGAGGTGGGTTTAAAATCCAAGCCTATTATTGAAAAATCTAGTGAATTAATAGAAACTTTTTTCAGTGATTTAATTTACCGAACTTGCGCTGTGATCTTGTGAAACATTTATCTTGCCTCTTAAGCTACGGTGGCTTTCTGCCTGCCACGCAGAATAGAGATATAACATGAAATTCTAAAGAACAGTACGTAGTACTTGGTACCTAATTTATTTGTGGTACGGTAGAAGTCGTTAGTACTCGTAATGCGAAGCTAATCACCTAAGCTCTGATTGGCATGGAAACTTCACCGCCATACGAAGCTAGAAATGTTGGAACGTATTACAACGTAATTAGAAAGCTATCGCATCGCCAGTTTAATTTAGCAGTCTAGCCGGGTTAGAGGCACTGTAGACAACAAAGGGTGAAGGGATGCATTTCATTTCCAGCTGCCCCCCTAGGTGTCTCCCTGGCTAGACGCGGAATTAGATGCAACAGTGGCGCCGGTCAACAACCGCTGCGACTCGCGCCGACACCTGGGGAGGTATCGACCTATCGACCTCCAGGTTGGAGCTCCTGGAGGACTCGCCACGAGAATCACAAGCAGACGTCTCATTGGCTCTACCTTAAAGATGAAGGATGGGTAGAATAAAGTGTCGCATTTCCAAAATTAAATATGTTGAAATACGATTTTGGAAAATGAAATTTTTGTAGCTGATACAAACATATTTGTTTTATTAAACGGGGCTCGGAGTATTTCAACGTAACTATAAATAACACAAAATGTGCCAAAACTACGTCAGTTTTCATAGAAAACAGACTATAATATCTAGTTCGATGGTTGAAAGGCTAAGTGTTTGACCACATCCTCCACAGCTCACCTGATGTTGGATAACTGTGTGGTCGAAGATGTTAAACACACTAAGCCTGGTACGGGAACTGGCAGTCATATGACGCTATCGGTACGCACCATCACATGCTTTTCGTGACTGATAGTCAACTTGAAGGAGGTAGCTAGCCAAGTACCTAGACTAGAAGGTAACATAACACCTTGCTATGGTTTCCTTGCGAAGTTTTCCTTCTGCTCATACTAATTTTCCACAAATACACGCCAACGCGTCTTCACGCGCACGAGTTTTAGCTTACGCTCTGAGCACGTTGTTCTGGATGATGGGTAGCAGCGTCCTCTTAGTTAACGGTGGTAACACTCTGCGATCCCCAAGCCGCCTGCCAAGCGTGGGGATTATGGCAACCCCTCCCTATTAAAGGGGAGGCCTTCGTCCAGTAGTGGACGTCTTCTGGCTGTTGGGTCAGTACAAAAAGAACACGACATTTCTAGAGTATTGTCTTAGGATTGCTCTTCGTATCATAACAGAAAACATGTTTTCGGTGGTAAGTATCATGTGTGCCTAGTTTAGGGACTCTTCCGAATACTAGAGAAGTCGTAATAGTTAAAATTTGCTACTAAAATGATTGAAGGATTTCAATCGAGTAAGTTAATTTATCATGTCGTAACAACACCATGTATTTAACTGTTGCAAGTTGTAAGCTCGTAGGTAGGTTGTAGGTAGTTTGGACCTAGGTATGTCCTAAAACTGCAACCAGTACCACCGGAGGACGGGCAGCAGCGTCCTCTCCGTTAACGGTGGTGAACATTCTGCGATCCCCAAGCCGCCTGCCAAGCGTGGGGATTATGGCAACACCTCCCTATTAAGGGGGAGGCCTTCGTCCAGCAGTGGACGTTCTCTGGCTGATAGGATAGGTAGGTTGTAGGTACAGCAGGTAAGCTAGTAGGTACGAGCTGTATTTATCAACAATTAGACTTCTCATTTCGGTTCAACGTCAGGTGATCCAGTTTTGTTTCTAATTAATATGTTTTGGTGATAAAAGTTTTTTTTGAAATGCTTTGGCACACTAGAAATACTTGTACATGTTATAGAATAATGAATATATTATGATGAAACTAGCAAAATACGAGCACTCAGAATAGCTTTCTGGTTGAATAGTAGCATGTTTGTCTCTAACGAAAAACCTCAGGTTTGATTCCTGGCCAAGCCGATATGGAAAGATATTTGGTGTGTGTGGGTGTGTGTGTTAGTTTTTCGAGTTTTTGCATCCCAGGCTTTCCTGACACAGATCATAGTAGGAGTGATAAGGTACGTGTGAAGGTATATAAAGCATTCTTTATTCACATTCGATTCATACAGTGAATATTTAGCACAAATACATCATAAACTAAATCAAAACTAAAAAATCGAACTAAAAATAATATAATCATGAACTAAAATACTCAGTACTATTCTAAGCGGTGATGACAAGGCCAGGGGCCTTACCATGAACGCTTATTCCGGGACCTAATACGCTCAGCTGTCGACGCTGCGCGACTGTGAATATTATCGCCTCGCAATAAGGTTCGCGGTCGCGCAGTGGCAGCTGAACCCATTCGTTCCCGCAGTAAGAGGTTCACGGTACGGCCCCTGTACTGGCAACCCGCTTGGTTTATTGGTGCACAAAACTTGCGAATTAAATTAAAACAAAAATAAAGAACAAGCGTCTTGTGAAGCAACATAAATAAAAAATAAAAAAAACATTTATTATGTAAGATTTGTAATTTTCTATTGACATACTTATTTTTACTATTTAGACATTATTTTATTTTATTTTTCTCTCTATGCATGGACTTGATCTAAAATAAATTGATTATTATTATTAATTTATTATAAATTGGGGAATATGTATTGACAATTTAAATACAATAAGGTGCTAATGAACTTCAACTCTTGCTCTTTACACTTTCAGTTTCCAGTACAATTTAATACATTTAATTATCAATGTGCATTTTGTTTATAAGAAACCAATATGACTATTTTGATAGAGCTATATGATTATTAAGAGATAATTCCCGTAAAATATTCTCAAGCAAACCACAGTTATATTTAAAAAACAAGTTTCATTTTGTTAGTCTGCTAATTCTTGTTCCATCTTGTATGTTTCAGGAACCTTAAACCCGAACCTCACTGAACTTGAACCTTCACTTTATTATAACAGACTAGCTTTTGCCCGCGGCTTTGCCCGCGTAGTAATGTTGAATACATGAATTCGGTTAAATCGGGGCCCAACTCAATTGAATCACTAAAATACATATATTATTGCATTTTTTCCAAGCCGCTTGCAAGTCTTTAAGTTTGCCAAATTGATGACCAAATTTGGCATGTCGCGTTTGCAATACTTACTTCAAAACAAAGCCGTCTTGTTGAATTTTAAACAGACAGACAGATGGACATGACAGAATAGATGGATGGATGGACATGGAACTTCTGAAGATTGTGAGGCTTCTTTAAAAATATATGTGGGAGATATATCACTGCAGGTCGGTAAATTAGAATGTGATGAACTGGGAATAGTTGGGATGGTAAATGTAGGTGAAATTAATTTGTCATTTGTTAACTGTGTAGGCTGTACCGTAAATGTAGGTGAAATTAATTTATCAGACTGAGCCGTAAATGTTGGTGAATTCAGTTCAGAAAAATATCGGGCTGAAGAAGCTTGGACGGTATGAGTTGAAGACGTTTTGTAATTATTTTTGGGCATCTCTACAGCTAAAGAATCAAAGTACAAAGGCAAAGTAGAAGTTGCGTCAGAACTTATATCTTCTGTTTGAATGGAACTTGGAGATGTAGGAACCTCAACACGTTGCTTAGTTTTTTTTTCGCTACTACTGGAACACGTGGAGTGCCGTTAGAAATTATGTCTATGTCTTCTAACAGATACGCATCAAAATGATTTCCCGTAAATTGTAGCCGCTTCATAGGTCTTCCTGTTGTACCAAACTTTGCATACAATTTGCCATTTTCATAAACTTCAAACTAAAACTCATATATTTGTCCTGCAGCGGCTAGTTCACACGCAGTGCCCCAACTCGACTGCCGTGACATGTCATCAAAGTATGCAGTCGCAGTGGTGTAGTTGTCGCCGTTTGAATCATGAGACATGATTTCAAACTCCTCCCAATTAGCTACTACATGAGTAACGATGTTTTTTCGCACCTCAATTGCCTTTTCTTGGGTACCGTGCATTAAAAAAGAAAGCGCACGAAAAAGACACGCTCCATCACCAACGAAGGGAACAACATAGTGTTTTACCTTCGCTCCATGAATGAAGAGAAGTTCACTAAGCATTTTAAATAACAAACTAAATAACAATATCAACAGTAACAATACAAAAAAACCTAATAACAAACAATGTAAACTAAAATTTAAAAAAAATACGAATAACAAACTAAATAGCAATCTAAATAATTAAAGGAACAAATAACGATAATTATACGAAATCTAAATAACAAATGAAATGAAATAAGCTTAAGCATAAAAAGTATGATAACAAAGAACGCAAAAAGATCACCAAAATATCGCAAGAATTACGAAACTTCGATATAATACAGTGCTGCACTGATCGCTTAGGTAGGCTCGGTGTGGGTTGGAGTGGGGCGCGCTCGACGTACAGCGCGTCATTATATTCGGGTTTTAACGTATCTGAGCCGACGCGGGATGGACGTTTCGAAAGCGCTGTGCTTGGTGCGTGCACCGGATCAAGTACATGTGTTTAAAACATTTATCTTCTTACGCATAAACACTCGATTAGCTATTATTATTATTAGCTAATCTATAAATATAACATTTTTTTTAAATGAAAAACTGACCCGTGGCCTTCCAGTTTTTAAATTGTTTGAAAATTCTGAAACATGTTTTGTTTATGTTTATTTTATCTTATCTCTTAAGTAAAAAAACTTAACAGCCTTAAATGAATGGTTTCGGCAAAATGGTATTTTAATGATACATTGAACCCCTTGCGAATTTTTCAAAATCCTTGCTGAGTGTGCGTTTCTCTGCATCAGCCCTTAACACTAATGGAATATCGGCCTACCCTGATTGGGCCATATTCACTACGCTGGCCCAGTGCAGGTTGGCGGATTCACATACACTATCGTATTTCTTCTCCGGAAACATGTAGGTTTCCTCATGATGTTTTCTTTCACCGAAAAGCCAGTGGTATTATCCATGCGTAAGTTTCAAAGAACTAACTGGAACGGGCTCGCCCGGGTTCGAACCCGCAACCCCAAGAATGTGAGTCGAGCTTGATCTCACTGAAGCTACCACAGCTTGAGCTGAGTGTAAGTTTACACCACTCAAAATTTAGTTTAGGCATTTAAAAGTAAGTTAATTTCATATTAAATATTAATTTAGCAGCTTAGGCTGTACAGTATCTATAATAATTATGTCCGTCAAACAGTCGTCTGCGTGGACCTACAAAAAAATTGCCTATGTCCGTTTCCGAACCTTATGCTATAACTACCTATCCAAAAATTCAGCCGACCAATTAATACGCCCATCCCCGTCCCCATTCCCAGCCTCATCCCTATAAGCGCCCCCTTCCCCATCCCCATCCCGATACCAAATGTCATTTTAATATAAACACGCCCATCCCCGTCCCCATCCCCGTTCCCTTCCTCATCCCCATCCCGAACCCCATCCTCACCCCATCCCATCCCCACCCCCATCCCGATTTCAACTTTCATCTTAATATGGACACGCCCATCCCCGTTCCCAGCCTCATCCACATCGACATCCCATCCCCACCTGTCCCCACCAAATCACCACCCATCCCCACCCATCCCCACCCCATCCCCATCCCCACCCCATCCCCATCCCGATACCAATTGTAATCTTAATATTAACATGCCTATCTCCGTCCCGTCTCCGTTCCCAGTATCATCGCCACCCCCACCCCCACCCCCATCCCCACATCTATCCCCATCCCTATACCAAATTTCATTATAATATGTACAGCCGTTACAAAGTTAAGGAGAAACAAACGTACTATCACTAAAACTTAGTTTTTTTTTATTATACTAACGGGAGCTGATTTTGAAAAAACTGTGACACCCGTATCTTCTTATTTTTATAGTAGAATATGTATACCAAGTTTTGTATCAATCGAACCAGAGAATAAAAAGTTTCATACAAACTTTAACACCCCATTTAACCCCCTTCGGGGTTGATTTTCGAAAAATCCTTTCTTAGTGGGCGTTTACACCTCTCCAAAAACATACCCTCCAAATTTCAAGTCTCTGCGTTTAGCGGTTTGGGCTGTACGTTGTCTATATGTCAGTCAGTCAGTCAGTCAGTCAGTCAGTCAGTCAGGACAAAGCCTTTTATAGTTATAGATATTATTATTTAAGTCAAATTTCCCTTACAGCGCAGTTGGTTGTAACTCTGCTCTGAGAGCTGTAAGGGTGTGGATTCAAAACATTTATGTGATGAACATGGATGTCTGTTCTGTGTATGAGGTTTGTATGTATATACAACAATTAAAAATTATATTAGTATTGCATACATATCATCTAGTTCCTATAATACAAGCTTAGGTTACTTTGCGGCTAGATGTTGCCTAGTGAAATGTCCACCGATATTTATTTAAATATATATTTCCTTTTTATAGACTCATTGGGCATAAATGGTTGTGTACACACACATAATATTAATAGTATCGTTTTTTTTTTGCACATGAGAATGATTTACCAATTCATGGGACTCTAAGCAACAAAAATTAACTACAAATATTTGTAAATCATACAAAAATTTGCCCTTTGCAGGGATCAAACCTGCGACCCCTCGCTCGCAGCTGGCTACTCACCCGCTGCGCCGCGGAGGTCGTCAGCAAATATGCAAAGAAAAAATCGCCTGTTATGGAAGGATGCAATAATTATAGCAACATTTTGTAATGACGGGCAGTGGAAAGATAAGATTCGTCTACTCATTAAACTTTTAGGCATAGACCTAATATAACTTTTGTGCTTTAAACATTTTGAAAGAAACCTTTGAAGTTCATTAGAGTTTTTTTTAGTCTATAAGTTTGCTTTGGACAGCCCAAATTTTAGTTTAGTCAACTGGCTCATGCCAATGAACTGTTTAGCGACCGAGCAACCAGCCTGTGTAGAGAAGATAATTATACTACATAAAGCTTTCAACAAATACCTATGAATACAACATCAAGGTCCTGCACCGGAGCAAGTGATTCTTTGAGATGGAGCATTAAAAGGAAAATGAGCCGATTGTGTGTACTTATTTACTTATTGGGTACCAAGATAATAGCATACATCATCACATTAACATGTACATTATATTATCATTATATTTACTTGTTCTGATAAGGCTAATAGACACAAGTTTCTCCATTAAGGTTGGTGTTTAGGTAGTAATGTAATACCTATAAATTTGCATTCTAAATTAATAATTTAAACAAGAATAACTCAAACTATATAATGAAAATAAGAGATATGTATCCATATCACAGGAATAATGTTAGTCATTATTCCTGTTCTATGGACTAAGTTATTTTATTGGTGGTACCTACACTCAGTTACAACCACTTAACTTTCAACAAAATCACAGAACTTGCCTATTATTAATGGTTATAAATACAATAGTGTGAGATAGGGTTGCCAGGTATTATTTTTAGAAACTTGGGACATGTACTTAAATTCAATTTAAAAAATCGGTACAAACCAAATGTGGGACCGGACAACAAAAAAATGTAAGCTAAGAAAATTAAAAGTACTCATGTTTATTATGTTTTAGTTATGTTATTTTTCAGATATGATGTTATACCTATTTCTGCTCAAATCGCAGCCAGGTGCAGTGACGATCTGAGTAAAGTGACGCAAACATTGCAATGAGCTGCCGACCAAGCTCAGTGGCGTACTTTAGTAGAGGCCTATGTCCAGCAGTGGACAATAAAGGGCTTATAACAATGTGCTCAAAGCAGATGCTAAATCCTTATATTCGGAGAATGATTCGTTTTTACACAACTGCGCAAAAAGGAGTGTTATGTTTTCAGGGTTCACTTATGTGTGTATCTACATGCGTCTACATGCCTGAACCAATTTTGATGTATGGGGGTTTCGTTATAATCTTTATATCATCCCGAGTGACACAGATCCTATTTTTTTGATATAAATTGTTTGATGCATGTTTCAAATGTGAAAATTGTTATTACTTTAGTTCGCTTTTGGTAGGGGGCAGTCGTGTTTTAAGTTTTTTTTGTTAGATGTTTTGTTTTATTATCTTCCTGAAAAATATCTTAACGCAGGACATTATGTATAGATAAATGTCCCAGCTGGTCATTTGTTTTGCGGGATGTCCTGCCTACATCGGGACACCTGGCCATTCTAGTGCGACATATTGCGTAGGTATTAGGAGATAACATTGAATATAAACATTTTATCAGATATTATATTTTTTATCAAAATATATGTTTTTCAATAATAAATACAGACGCAAAGTTTATTTCTCAATGTGCAACACTGCGAGAATCTAATATATTATGTGAGTGTGATAACACTATAGAGTTGTAAAACAACTTTGAAACATGTTAGATTAGCTTCGAATCTTTGTCTGCCATTTTAATGAAGGAGACCTTGTAAAATATCGAACTGAATATCAAAGTCGAAACACCTGTCGAAATAGAAGATATTTAAGTGGAAAATATCTCTGTCGCTTCCGAAGCGAATTCACAAAGTCATCATTTATTTTCGCCCGAATACAAAATTTCGTGCGATCAGCTGATTTCTTTGTTTGACTCGAGTGACGAACGCCACTGCCATACGACGTGGTCCAGCGACACGTCGGACGCCTCAATAATTACATAAACAGCGACTGCTTAACGCCAACTACATCTAAATAACTTCAAAGTGTATCCACGGAGAATTTCGCAAATAACTAATCCATAAACAAACCTTGGAAGTTCTTACCTTTGTAATGGACTCGTAGATTATTTTGCGACAGCCCGATGTAGCTGAACTTATCCTTGGTGCTCCAAGATCGCGGCAAAGGAGTCTCTTCTTCATTAACATTGGGATAGAGCAACTTTAAACGATCTACGGTATCACTTTGCACTTGATTTTGGGAATCCATCGTTCCCCGTCCACTACCTATCGCAGCCATTTCTAAAATTCTGTAATTTCTTGTCACGAACGTCAGAACGTCATGACGTCACTCTACTAAAGTAAAGTAAAGTCCATTCGTTCCGATTCGTTCACTTGCCATTGGGCAGATGGCAGCACAAAATAACGTAGATAAAAAATCAAACCATAGATAAACAGCAAAATATTTCTAAATATGATAAATTTCTTTGAAAATATGTAATGTAAAAAAAACCTACCCGACATAGCGACCTAACTATCGAAATGACTAAAACCCTTGAAGCCTAATTCATACAAGCATAATCCGAAGCCACAGACCGCTTCAGTGTAGGACCTTTAGAACTTTAGGCCATGCTTGTCAATAATAATGTTCAATTAATGTTGAAATTAATATTGATAATCTCTCGAATAACGGTAACGGTGGTGAGGATTCTGCGATCCCCAAGCCGCCTGCCAATCGTGAGGATTATGGCCACCCCTCCCTATTAATGGGGAGGCCTTCGTCCAGCAGTTGGTGTGTGATGTGATAACCATAATATCACTGACGATAGTTACTACGGCAACAAAATAATTGTTGAATCATTATTCATGTAGGTTTAATCCTACCTGCAGAGTTTTAAATAAAGTTTTGGGTGTTTTACGTTTTTCGGCGATATTAAACCATAATACCCTAATTATTTGTAAGTTGTTCTATATTTCTTGTGTGCAATAAAGTTATATTGTATTGTTATGACGGCGATTGCATTACCCAAACATCTGAAGGAAATCGAAACAAAAGTTAGTGAGAGATTAACGCTCGTCGTGAAACCTAATAGTGATATATTTGAAACACAACAATTATATTATGATTCAGTACTTGAAGTAAGTAAGATTTACTCGAACATAGCATGTCATATTTTTCCTTAGTCTTATTCCATAAAATATAATCCACAATAATTCATCATGAATAATTATCATAATAATATTATTATGTACTATGCTTCCAGGTTTATCAAGAAGCCTTTAAAAATTTAATACAAAGCTCCATCACGTACTCCAAATTTTTAAATGACGTTCGGAATGCATATGAAACAGCGATTCACATTAGGGATAAACGAATATCTCAATTCAATACTCAAGATGTAAGTGTGAATGTGTGTGTATTTAAGGGAAAGCATGCTGCGCACCGCTATTTCACCATTTTTGAAGATTTAAAATCATTGAGTATGAAAATGAAAAAGCGCAATCGGTGACATTAACATTTGGAGGAGAGTAGGGCCTTCGCTTTTCTGTGGGAGGATTTAGCTCCTCTCTCTTTATTTAATCACTTACATTACAAACTATAAATTTCTCTGATTACAAAGATTCGGAAAAAAATATTATTTAAAAATAATAATTTGTAGTACTTGGAACACGGAAAAATCATGTCGCTGCATTGTATTATTTTTCGCGAATTAATTATAAAAAATGGTGGTGTTTTCAAAATTAAGTTTGTGTTGAATTCTCGGAGGAACTAGCTCTATATAATCAAAGGTTGAATTACATGCATGAGTGTGGGCAAGAGAAGAGATATAATTGTGGTGAAATGTGTCTTTTCAAAACTACGTAAAAGCTTAAGGTCGCCAGAACAACAAAATTTTATTCTATTCTATTCTAACTTTACTAGGGCATGACTTAGACTTGATTATGACTAATTTCGTAACTGTGATTGTATGACCTTTATATTTAACTTGATGATACTTTATTATAATTATTTAAAAACTTGCATTATACTTGACACTGGTAGAATGCACAAAGTGCAATGCAAAACCAAAAAAATTTTTTTTTTTGAATGGGTGGTTTTCTTGAAAGCCAATTGATTTGGAGTTTTGGCGGGAACACGGAAAAAACATAGTTCCATTCTATTCTTTTCTTAAACGTGTGTTTTTTTGCGAATTAATGATTAAAAATTGTGGTGTTTTATTCATTGAGTGTTTAATTACAAGCACGAGTGTGGGTAAGTGATATAATGTGGTGAAACATGTCTTTTCGTGTTGTTTTCAAAACTCCGTAGTACTCATAGTAAAGTCGCCACAACTTTACTACACCTAGACCAAGTGGGACAACTTAGGTTAAAAAAGAATACTACATAAACTTGAACATTCATACATACTTGACTCTGGGAGAATGCACAACATGCGATGCCAATAAAAAAAACTGCATTTTGACTTTGGCTGTCAGAAAACTTCTCATTTTGATTTTGCTTTAATTTTGGCCACAGTAGCATTTTTTTTTCTTTGTTATTGGCATCGCACGTTGTGCATTCTACCAGTGTCAAGTTTCTGAATTTTCAAGTTTTTTATTCAAATCAAGTCTTATTAAGTTTTGAATCACAGTCAGTCACACGAAATTAGTCATAGTCGAGTCCAAGTCATGCCCTAATAAAGTTGTGGCGACTTTACTATGAGCTTCTACGGAGTTTTGAAAACAACACGAAAAGACACGTTTCACCACATTATATCACTTGCCCACACTCGTGCATATAATCCAACACTCAATGAATAAAACACCACCATTTTAAATCATTAATTCGCGAAAAAACACAAGTTTAAGAAAATAATAGAATGCAACGACATGATTTTCCCGTGTTCCCGCCAAAACTCATAGTAGCTTTTGTTTAGTACGTCCATGATTTTGGCAAAGGCATTTATAGGATTTTGGATATAGGAGGAAAAAAGTTAAATGCTCAATGGGAAAAACAAAGAAAAAATATTGTATTGTTTTTGTTTGCTGTGCTGTGTTGTTGTGTTGTGTGGATTATAATTTATGAAAATCAATGAACTGTATGTTTAAATTCTTTATCTAATCTGTTATATTACTTTAGACTTCGTACATAGGCATTATAACGTATTTAACTACTACATCGCAAGAATTTAAGGCGTAAGCTGATTCATGGCTGATTCGACGCGAGTATCAGGCAGAAATTCAGTGCTAGTTCTGGATGGAGGGTTCTCTACGCAGCTGGCAGAGCACGTAGGCACCACCGCAGACGGCGACCCGTTATGGAGCGCTAGGTTCCTCCAGACTCATCCTGACGATGTCCTCAAAACACACCTCGACTTCCTTCGCGCCGGTAGCGACATCATCACGACAAATACTTATCAAGCCTCAGTTATAGGGTTTGTAAAGCATCTTGGGGTTACGCCCGAAGAAGGGTACGATTTGATACAAAATGCTGTAAGCTTAGCTAAGAAAGCTCGCGACATATACTTGGAACCATTTAAAGAAAAAGGCGCATCATCTCCGCGTAACCCGAATCCATTAATCGCTGGCTCGGTGGGTGCGTACGGTGCCTTTTTAAACGACGGCTCAGAGTACAGCGGAGACTATGCAGATAAGACACCTGAGCAGATCATGAGAAAATGGCACAAACCTCGCATTGAAGCCTTAATTGAAGCAGGAGTGGATTTACTGGCATTTGAAACTATACCGTGTCTAAAGGAAGCAGAAGTACTTGTTGAGATGCTAAAGGACTACCCCAACATGAAAGCATGGCTATCTTTCAACTGCAAAGATGATAAGTCCCTAGCGCATGGTGAGGACTTCAAAACTGCAGCAAATAAATGCTATAACATGAATCCGGAGCAGCTTGTAGCCATTGGAGTGAACTGTTGTTCTCCTTCAATCATAGAAAACTTATTTAAATCTGTTAATGAGGGTAGATCTAAACCTATACCACTGGCAACATATCCAAACTCTGGAGAGAAGTACATTCCAGGAAAGGGCTGGGAGGAGAAAGAGAAATGTTTAGAGCTGCACACTTATGTGCCTGGGTGGCTTAACCTTGGAGTAAAGTATGTCGGCGGCTGCTGCAGGACAGGATGCAACGACATTGCTTTGATAAGCAAAGAAGTTGATAGTTGGTTAGATGAGAAGTCCGGTGTGTGTTAAACTAGAAGTAATTAGGCTGGAAATTGGAATCAAGAAAAATCCAACAGGACTTGGGTACTAATAGACAATAGTATTTCAATTTGATGAAAAATTAAACCAGTAGGATCCCTTAAGTTATTATATCATAATATTGATTAAATTAACATATGTGTAATGCTGTTTTCTGATTGCCTTTATATTTTTATGGTTGACAGATAAGACGATTGACCAAAGATAACATGATGTTAAATGTTATGTGATAGTGTGGTTGAAATTGGTAAACACATCGAGCCTGAATGTGAACTGACTTACAATTTGTTGGTGGCTGATTACTAACTGAATAGTGGCTGCTAGCTAGCCCCAGGGGCCGTACCGTGAACCTCTTATAGAGGGACCGAATAGGTTCCGCTGCCGACACTGCGCGACCGCGAACCTTATTGCGAGGCGATAAAATTCACAGTCGCGCATCGTCGGCAGCTGAGCGTATTTGGTCCCGGAATGAGCGTTCATGGTAGGGTTCACGTTTCTGATTTCTAATGCTGATAACTAAGCTATTTTAATACCTTATCTAATGACTGCTGTTTGCTGGACCTATATTATAGGCCAAGTTCCATTTGAAACATGAATAACAATCCACATGAAATGGGTACATAATGTCGCCTAGTCATATTCTGTTTATATTCCAGAAAATCTTTGGAATATCTGTAAAGAAGAAACAGAGAGATGACAAAATGAGGAATTTGATTAAAGAGACTGAAGAATTAAAGGAGCAGAATTTAAAATTGACCTTTGAAATATCGAAACTTAAAAAGGATATGGGCAAGGTTTGCTTTGAGCATAGGATTATAACTTAAGTGCCTTGTAAATGTGTTTATGTTCGTACTATTTTATACATTGTTTCCATATTAGATGTTCCATGTTACATGTTAAGTATAGCGTATGGTGTAAGCTCTAAAGGGGGTAGCGAAGGCATAGTTTATTTTGCATGACAAGGAGGATGGTGGGTCTACGTCAGCAATATTTATATATAGATTTTACTGCAATATGTAATAGCCTATGATATGGCACTTGTCTATGCTCGAAAGCTCAAAGCATGTTCAGGGACTCGCTAAAATAATTGTTATTGCTTTACACACTCTCATGAGGCGTTTTGTATCGCGTGCGCTATTTATATTGATTTATAACAAACACATATACCAATGTTTACATAAGCATATAAAATAGGGTAAGAGCTTTGCTTACTTTTGCTGACAAGGTAGAACGTAAAGGTAGCATGGAAGGTGGGGCGCGTCAAAAATTACTAAAATTCTGCTTAGGTAATACTTGCATGGTCCGTAAACTTCATGTGATGATCGCCAAATAATTGTATAATGTATATGTCGTAGCCGAATTGAAGAATTCGCCGTATTACATAATGGCTAGCCATTTTACAAAACTGAGTCGTTTTATAATACGGCGGATCAACGTTCAGCCGGTTTGTCTTTGCGATACGTTCTACAATACGGCGGCCTATATTTAGCTAAACTGTAATAATGTTGCGTACAATTCAATATGTTACCTATATTAACAAAATAATATGGTATTCAGTAATAAGTACAATTTTATGTTAAAAAGGACACTTGGTAAGTCAGTTGCAGGCAAACAAAATGTAAAAATGTCACACTTAGGTTATCAAAGCGCCAAAGCGCCGCGAGTGTCTAAAATTTTAACTAAAGATTTTCAAATGCGGCGGACTATGACCTGTTCAGTTACATTAGGACTAGCCGTTATGTAATACGGCGTATTCTGCAATTTGGCTGTTTCCATGTTGTGTTGCTTAGTTATCTGTATGATTATTGTAGTGCAGCAGAGAAAACATAATAAGTACAGAAAATTTGCTTCCATAGAAAACGCGTCTATACTCTTTCCATTATTGTCATCACGTTTTGACAGCTCATAAAAAGTTGAGTAAAGCGCCTAGCAAATTATAACCCATTTAGTACGGCTTCTTAGCTCAAAAAAAGGTGAATTTCTGGTCCCATTCGGCAGAAAGCATGAAACTTGGCATGCTTGTAGCTTTTATATTTATATGCTTAAATGTAGAAGTAGAAACACGTCGAGAACTGATTCTCCCCCTCCCCCTCTTTTGTGTCCCTAATCATGATTGATTGATTGATTAACTCTTTATTGTTCACACCAAGAATTACACAGAAATAATTTAATAAACTTAAATATTGGAACATGTGGCGGCCTTATTGCTAAAAGCAATCTCTTCCAGGCAACCTTTGGATGGATAGGATTTACAGAATTCATCATGTTTTTATTTATTTATAAAGAAAACTGGAAGTCTGTTGAATGTTGATAGGAGTTATGGTTTTCAAGATATAATCACATTTGTTCCAACTTTTTTACAAAATTGCATCATATTTTCTTAATAAGGCCAAAATACGTAATATCGTATTTAAGACCTCTGTACACTTAGTTGCAAATAAATAAATTTATCTGAAATATACGTAATAACGTAATACGCCGTATACAAAACGGCTCGGTTTTGCAAAATAGCTAGCCATTATTTAATACGGCAAGCTCTAGAAAGCGGCTGCGACATAATATCTATATCAACAATCATGATAAATTCAGTGCAAGCTAATTTGTACTCTTATTTTTGTTAGAACAATATGGACAAGTGGCGCACGTGGTCGGCGGGAGCCGCGTGACGTCTACGAGCCAAGCGCTACAGTGGAAAATCGACACACTGTCTCATACAAATAGAGTACATAATCATTACATAATCAGTTTGCACTGAATATGACATTGTTGTCGTTATCTCGTTTCTACGTTTAGACGCGTTCTCTATGGGAGTGAACCTGCCTTTTTTAAAGTCCCTAAATCTTTGAGAAAGTATTGGATACTGTTAGTATTAGTTTACGACAACCCAACTAATTGGCCTAGTCTACATTTTGTTGATATATAGTACAATTTAAAAAAAACTAATTTATAGTTTAAGTTACAAATGTTCAAAATATTATTAAGTACTTTTGTAGATTATTTATCAGTAGGCTGGTTTATAATGATAGTTTTGTAAGTAAGTACTGTATTGGACCCGGGTATGACCTAAAACTGCATCGAGAACCACCGGAGGATGGGCAGCAGTGTTTTCTCTTTTAACGGTGGTGAGCATTCTGAGATCCCCAAGCCGCCTGCCCAACGTGGGGACTATGGCAACCCACCCCACTAAAGGGGAGGCCTTCGTCCAGCAGTGGACGTCTTCTGGATGATGATGAAGTACTGTATTTGTTATTAGAAGTCTATAATCGTTGTTTTACCTATGCTTACTGGTGTTTACCTATCAGATGGGAATTGATGTTGCATTGTGTTATAATAAATGTTTTTATTTTATGTAATTTTGTAATGTTTTCTTTGTTTTGTGCAATCTTTGTTGTTCTGGTTTGAGAATAGATAATTCTCATTAGAATCAAAAGTATTCAACCTTAAGTGTAAAATGGTGTTGGCATTTTTTTATATTTTGGCGAAAGGCATGGAGATGAGCAAGAAAAAAATATAGGGAATACGCATGTGTTTTTTTTTAAAAAAAAAAGCTGACTGGCAACAAAACAAATCATCGAAAGTAAAATATTAAAATGTGCACAAATAACGAAATTATAAACATTTTAGTTTTATATTAGACAGGGAGGCAATATACCACAGAATAAATAATAGTACTACGTACAGAAAGTTCACTCCGCAAAGGAATTGAAATAAATAAGGACTCTATCTACTAGGCAATAAAGTAGCAATTCAACTCGCACGCAGCGCTGGTTACCGCTCGCTATATTCACCTAGATATACCGCTCTCTTTTTATCACGTATGCTTAGTTACGTGCGACGATGCTAGCGTGCGGGCGGCGACTGACTTCTGCCTTGCATTGTCCACCCGGACGGAGCGCCGGCCGAACATACCTAAACTGCAGAATGACACCCCCCCTGACTATACTAGGTTTATGACGTCAAAGTTCACGATTCCAAACAAATTCTATACTATGCACGTGTTTGCTAGAAAGGGACAGATGACTCGATTCCTCCCCAATACTTTGAACGCTTATATTTCACAACTATACCAGCCAATTTCAATTATTTTTTCGACGTAAGCATCAGATTCAGTTAAACTCTCCATTTATCCTATTATTTTTAATAATTGAAACACATGCATATTCCCTATTCAACCTACTAAGATCACTTGGGTACTAGACTTGTATTTGACTATTTGTGCTGCTTAGCTTGGTGATGGAATAAAATCAATGTAAGTAAATTAATTTTATTTCTATAATCCATAATGTCTATAACTAGTCGGCTCCATGAAATATAACTCTTTATTTGTGTCCAACTTACCAGTACACCATTTTGAAACAGCCATTGTATTTTACACCCAATCGGAAAGGTTGCCACTCGGAGACTGCTTTATCTATCTTAGTCATACTTTTTTAGTGCAGAAGACGGAGATGGTGATAGTAGTTTTAGAATCGAAGCTGATCCGATTATGTCCTTCACGCCAGAATCCTCACCTCTGAAAACTTCATGAAAATCGGTTTATTGGGTTTACAATACGGGGAGTAAAACAAATAGATTAAAAAAAAAGTACATCGAATCGTAATATCACCACAAACAGGTACGGTATTTTGTTTTATCGAATGTAATTGGTTCTTTACTTGAAGTCTATACTTGGCATGAAGAGATGGTGCAAGAGAAAAATGGCGCCTATTAATATCGCAGGATAAGCATCGGCTGCGGAATTGGGGGGCAGAGCACCCTTAAATTAATCACCGCACCCCCCAATTTTACTACCTGGTAAAGAAGGATATTTGTGCTATCAAAACAAAGCTCTGAAGCTGTTTTTTCACGAAAAAGCGCTCGGTATAGGTATGTAAGAAAAATTTTCGGAGAGATTTGACTAATAATTTGATTGACCTATAGTCATCTCTGTATCGTCTGGTATCTGCAGTAAATAGACCGGGCGCGGCCGGAGAAAGGAAGGGGTGCATGACTAATGAAGTATGCGCCACGTCATGGAGTACTTCCGCGAGAGTGTCCCTGAGATTAAGACACATTTTGTGTCACTTCACTACGTCAGAACCAGAAACGCCGGAGGACGGGCAGCAGCGTCCTCTCGGTTAACGGTGGTGAGCATTCTGCGATCCCCAAGCCGCCTGCCAAGCGTGGGGATTATGGCAACCCCTCCCTATTAAGGTGGAGGCCTTCGTCCAGGAGTGGACGTCTTCTGGCTGAATAGGGAGTTTTTTCGATCTATAAAATATGCCACTTGAAATGCAGTAGGCACTTCTATAATAATATGTAGCTATATATTTACCTACGAGTTTCAAATATTTTTTGAAGCTGAAAGACGAGAAGTTCTCCGACTACTTGACCGTGATGCGCGAGCGGGATGCGCGGTACTCGCTGTACCTCGAGAACCTGGGCCTCCAGCTGAGGCTGAAGGAGCTGGACGGGCGCGCGTACCACGTGGACCAGGCGCACGGGGACCCGGTGGTGCTGCGGATGGCGCTCGACCGCTGTCGGTGAGAACCACTGAAGAGAGAAGTGAATAGAACGGAAATGTGAAGGGCCGCGCTAGCCGGCATTATATAAGTGCAAATTCGCTTAATAACAAAACTGCCAATATACATGTTTTTGAACGGAGAATACTCAAAAAGACAATTTAAATATACGCGTAGGGAACCAAGCCACATTCCATCGTAAAAATTAGATCGATTTTAATCTGTTGCAAAATGGCATTTCGAGTGTTTCTTTCAAATGTGCGACCAATGATTGGCATTTTTTCGTCGTAGTTTCTATACAAATAAGTGTGAAACTGGCGACAGCTGTTTTCCATACAATAGCTTTACAACATTGTTTTGATTTTGACAGCCGTTCTACCTAAGAAAAGAAACGAAAAGCTTTCGCTTTTCTGTGGTGTGGTGACACTGCCTTATCTCTTGTTAGCTACGCCCCGCGATATGATAATGATGATAATAGAAAGTAGCCTTTAGGTATGTTATTCCGAGAAATAAGCTATCTCCATTCCGAGTTTAATCCTAATTCGTACGGCCGTTTTGGCATGAAGAGGTAACAAACAAATAACACATATACCGTTTTGATCAATAAGGCCTTGTACTGCCGAATAATGTACCCTCATTAGTTCTAAGTTGTTCTATATATACCTATTTCTGTGCAATAAAGAAAGACGTACCTATATTGTTTTGTATACCGACAAAATATCGCATTTATAATATTAGTACCACAGTTCCTACAGTACCCAGTGGCGCGGATTATCCTTCTGGCAAACTAGGCACGTGCCTAGGGGCGAGAAGGTACAAAGGGGCGCGCGCGGAAGTTTTAGAAAATCCGCAAATCTGCAAATTGTATAAGATATTACCAATAACTACACAAATACATAGAGTCACGTCTGTTTTACTTATAACAATTTGCAATGTATGGGTGCCAGATTCCAGAGGGGCGCCGACGCTGAAGTGTGTTGTGAATGTGATAAGGCTTTGTTTCCGGCGGGCGGTATTCATCTACCCACCAAAATGCACAAGAGACTTCAAATGAGAGAATAGGAGTGCACTTTTAGAGCACAAGTTTTCTAAATTCGAGAAAATTCATATACAAAGTGAATCCATGACTGGTAATTTTGAATGGGTGAATAACTAATGTATGAGTAATAACTCGATTGTTTTTACTCTCAGGCTATAATTATCATAAGCATAGTTTTTGATTCGGTTGACAGGCTAACCGTTTTAACCGCCAAAAGTTTCTTCCTCCATGGTTTAGGACATTACCCATACGTAAAACAAATGTAAGGACAAAGGTATATACACAAAACTTGCTTACCTACCTTATTACCTTATTGTATCAACTAGGCCAAAATGCCCTACACAGAGTAAGTAAATACTACGTAATATGCCTTTAGCAACCGGTCTTAAGAATAAAAGTTATATTGCGGCAAATAAAATTAATTTTAAAGTAAATCTTAAAGTTAGAGCCAGGAAAAATTCTAAATCATAATCAAACAAAATTTTGATTTCATTTTCAAATAATATAGGAAACCGCAATGAAGCCACAAATGTTTGCCTTCAAGCTAACACGTAGGTCCGGTCCCCAGCGAGCAGCTATCCACGAGCCAGACGCAGCTGAAGAAGCTGACGGACGAGTACGCGGACACGGTGCCGCGGCGCGACTTCGACGCGCTCGAGGCGCGCCACGGCGACGTCGGCAAGGCGCTCGGCGCCGCGCACGGCGAGCTGCGAGCTCTCCAAGAGAGCTTCAACAAAATGCTCGGTAACACATGTTGAGTATTCAACCGCCAAGCAGTAGTGTGCAAGCATTACTGTGTTCCGGTTTGAAGGGCGATGTTACCAGAGATATTACTGGGTATGAAGAGATTTAACATCTCAGGGTGACGAGCGCGGTGCAGTGCGGCGTTGTGTTCGAAAGTTCACAATTCTAGCACTGCTACGGTTAGTGGCAGGCGTGACGCTTACCACCAGGCGAACGTCTTGCTCGTCTCGTCAATTGATTGTATAAACAAAAAAGTACAACATATTGGGTAGCTTATTAACTTACTAGTAGTTCGCAGCGAAATGAGGCCTCGTGACGCTCATATCTCCCAGACCCCTCGGTCAGTTTGGCTCATACTCCGTGCTTACAAATCTTCATAAAGACTGGTTTAACGGTTTGCAAATTATCGTCAAACAAATATATACATAGAAACGTGCAAACGCCGACTTTTCCTTATAAACTCAAAGACCATCGATTCGCTTCCTCAACAAGTGTTCTCGCATAGGCATCTTTGTCTCGTGTCTTCAAATCCAGATAAAACCGGTTCCTTTTAGGTAAGGATTGTTTTGTTAATTGCTTACACCTTGTTGCTTAACTCAGGCTGGATGAAGGCAAACATAATCCTACTTAGAACTTTAAAAACTTACCTCTTCTATTCCAGCCAAAAAGAAAAGCACCGAAGAGGAGTTGTTTGAGTGCAAGGAACGCTGCAGCGAACTGGAGCGCGCCGGCACGCCGCGCCCGCAGTGGGAACTCTGCGCGGACTTCATCAGCGGCGGCAGGGACAGGTCGATATACAGTTAAAAGTGACGTTGATATCGTCCGCGTTGTGTCCGGTGATGGCGAACCTGGTTAACGTCTGGCGTGTGCTCGGATGTGGCTGGTAAAGCGGGTGTTCAAGACAAATGAGTGATGAAGACTTGAGTGTGGTTTACTCATGTCTTCATCCACTCATTTGTCTTGCACACCCGGTTACAAGATGCGCAGTACAGCTGCCGTACGGGCCGCACCGTTGTACGTGTAGTTGTAGGAAGGTATAGGACGGTTCTTGCGAGTCTGGCGCTTGTGGTTTCACTGAGAAAGGCGAGCGCCTTAAAATATATCGATGCCTTTTAAAATCTTTTAACGAAAGACTGATCTTCTATGTGCAGCTTCCTCCCAGTTTTCAATAGGTACAACATTATTGTTTAAAGTACAATATTATTGGGCTCAAACTAACGTTCAGATACCTCTAACACGAATGTTCACCAACTAAACCAATGGTTTAGATATTGCACAAACTATAAGGTTCTGATTTCGCTTATACTTTAGTTCAAACATAACGTCTGCGCATGACTATTGTAGCGACCGGTACCCTGAACTTGTAACAAAACATCAAAGTCCAGGAGTCGTACTGTGATGTTAAGACCATTTACTTTAGGTTTACCCGCCGACGCTACGCGACTGTGAATTTTATCACCCCGCAATACGTTCATGTTTTTTAGATGTCACAGTACGGTGCCTGAGCATCACTGCATTCGCGCTCATAATATTAAAAGGTCAATTTAAAAAATTACCTGAAATGAAAGTGGCAAAATGTGTGTGTTTCGGTAGATGGTGGCAGCTGGCCAGCGGCCTGACCTCCCGGGAGACGCTGCGGGTGCTGCTCAAGGAGCTGGGGCCCGCCGCCGAGAGCGACCATCTCGAGTATTTCGATGGACTGGTGAGTACCTACTGTTTTGTAGAATTCAAAACCACCTGCACTCGGGGCGGGACAGGACACAAAATGTTTCGAGGCCAAGATGTCAATCGGTAACATAGTCTGCAATGTAAACCTAACAAAAATTATGGGTCATTTTTTTTAATGCTAAGGAGTGACGAGAAGAGCGTGACGTTTGCTGGTGGTAAACATTGCGCCTGTCTAGAAGCAGTGCCAGAATTGTGAACTTGCGAACAAAATCCTGTGCCGCACTGTCAAATATCTTCATGCCCATAATTTCTCTGGTAACATTGCCCTTTAAACAGAAACACAGCAAAGCTTGCACAATACTGCTTGGCTCTCGACTGGCAAAGGTTTGGTACTTCCCAAGGCGGAATCGCGCAATAACACCGCGGTTCATACATCTTATGAATTCCATACTCTTTCAACGACCCGAACGTGATATCTTCTTCGATAATCTGGGCAGATTCAGTGCTATACTCCTCGCTCATCTTAGTTACAACATGTAATGATTTGGACCTGTCTGTAAATTACGTGTTTGAATTAAATAAAGAATTGAATTGAATAAGAGTCTACCACTACACTACGGTATACAACAACTCGAAGTAGAAAAGCGCGAGCCAACAGAACGTGAATTTTTACCCTTCCTTATTTTTTTTACCTTGTTTAAATTGACGGATTGAAGGGCATGGATGCGTCCATCCCCCCATACCTGCGGTGGTCGGGGCGCGTGCGCAACCTGCGGCTGTCGCGGCGCGAGCTGTGCGTGCTGGTGCACGACATCTGGCGCGCGCGGGAGCCGCGCCGCGACCTGCCCATGCGGGACTACCTCGCCGCATACTTCGAGGAACGGTCGGTACCGCGAGCTCGTACTGTCGCGGCGCGAGCTGTACGTGCTGGTGCATGACATCTGGCGCCGCGACCTGCCCATGCGTCCATCAGCCCATTCTTCCCGTTCAGTCCCATTGCTCTCTAAGCTATGAATATATATAAAGTACAGAGGAACCCACACTGGGCTGCAGTACTCCAGAATGCTTCGCACATAGGAGGTACATAGTTAGGTACAAGACCTTCAGACAACCAATATCAGAGAATGGAAGACTAATCCTCAATTTTAAGGCCAGACTTTTGTAGGCCTTACCAACCACTAAATCCACGTGTTCAGAAAATGTAAGCTAGGTCTCTAATAGAATATACATTGCCTATTTTCATACAATAAATTTGATATTCAAACTTTGTAGGTTTTTTTTGTAAACGAAACAAATTAGCATTTACTGATATTGTTAAGGCGCAATTTAATTTCTTTCATAATATGTAGCCAATCTGTCTAAATCTGCTTGTAGGTTCAGACAATCTGATAGATTCTGTACTTTCATGTATTTTAGATTTTTATTACATATAGATTTTAGTGGCATCAGTGTACACTAGAAACCGTGCGAGCTCCAAATAGAGCCCTACATCAGAAAGATACGAAGCATACAACAGAGGCCCCAAAATTGAGTCCTGTGGCACTCCAGAAAGAGTATCAATAAAATCTAAGCAGAAGCCACCCACTACTACTGCTTGTGAACAGTTGCGTAAATAGGATTCTAATATCCATCTGAACAAATTGCCTCTAATACCAAGATCATAAAGCTTATGAAAGAGTATGATGTGGTCTACGCGATCAAAGGCCTCCTCAAAGTTATAACCTTGCAATTTGAAGTTACCGAAAGATATCGAAAGGACGCCCGTATGGTGCGAACGATCGCTTTCTAAATGCGTTTTTCTGTTCGAGCGTTGTGTACGAAATTTGAAGGGAACGGCAAGTCGTCCTTGCCATGTCCGTGGCCTGCGTGTAAGCAAGGTGTATTTGGGCAGGTACCAGCAGGCGTCAATGCGCGCGGAGTGGGCGTACAACCTGTGCGCGGGCGCGGAGCAGGCGCTGGACGAGCCCGCGCTCGCCGTGTTCCTGCGCGCGCTGCATGGCGGCGCCGCCTGCGAGCGCGCCTACTGGGCGCTGCGCGGACACTGGCGCGCGCTGCGGGACCACCTCTACTCGCACTACAAGGACAGGGAGGTACGCCACCACCTGGACGAGCCCGCGCGCGCTGCAGCTCTTACATAATCTGTTGTTTTTGTAGACGGTAACGCTGGAGGAGTGGGAGAAGGCGTGCAAGGTGACGTTCCCCCTGAAGAGTGAGGTTGACGTTAGGAGCCTGGCGGAGGCGGCGCGCCGCCAGCTCAAGCTCAGGCCCGGCGCCTCCGACCTCAACCTCGACAAGCTCTTCCACGAGGTATACTTATATATCCCTTCATTTCAAAATAACATAATAGTATTACCTCATCCATATCCCTAACTACTTCCATATAAGATGATCAGCCAGAGAACGTCCACTGCTGGACGAAGGCCTCTCCCTTAATAAGGCTATAGTTGTCTCTTTATTTGTATAGCAACGAAAGCAGTGCATATTGAGGCTGTTTCTGACCTCACATCCGCTGGATTTCTGTCAACGTTTAAACGCTTTGTAGCCAGACGAGAGAGTTGCTCCCACCTGCGGGGCGACAAAGTTTGTCGGTGCCTCGAAAGAAATAAAGGTTTTGCTATATAGCGAACGAACTTCATTTCCAAATGAATTTGCTTCATTGTTAGCTAGTAACGGAATCGAATGGCACTTTATTCCTCCTCATGTTCCCCACTTCGGGGGACTATGGCAAGCAGGAATCAAGAGCACGAAACGCCATCTCCGTCGGATATTCGGAGATTCTACTCTGACGTATGAAGAAATAGTAACATTGTTGGTTCAAGTAGAGGCGTGTCTCAATTCGCGACCCCTTTCAGCCTTAAGTAGTGACGTGAATGACCCTGTGCCTTTGCCGCCAGGTAATTTTTTGGTAGGCGAACCTCTGGTCCTGGCTCCTGATCACGATTACGATCAGTTGCCAACTAGCCCTTTACGTCGGTGGCAACTTACCCAGCGAATGTTGCAACACTTTTGGAAGCGCTGGTCCCAAGAGTATTTAACCCATTTCTTCCAACGTTATAAATGGAAAAACTAGAACTCCTGAGTTGAACGTAGACGACATGGTTTCGGTGAAAAAGTACAACTTGCCCCCAGCAAAGTGGCTCTATGGTCGAGTAATGGACGTACACCCCGGAACGGAAGGGACAATATCACGCGAGTCGTTACCTTACGCTAGAAAGGCTCTCAGATCAGACGTCCAATTTCTAAAAAGTGTCCTTTGCTGGTTAACTTTAATTAAAATTTGTAATTGTGTAGTCTCCGGAATTTGTTTTTATTTTAGATTGTATACTGTTAGTAAACTATTCTTTTCCAAAGTTATTTCCCACTCAGTTGTGTAATATCGTTTAATTTGTACAATAGGAAGGACTATTCGTCCTTGGCGGGCCGTATGTTCAGACTGTGTCATCAACTTACATCCCAAAGAATTTTATATGAACCTTAATTAAATAATAAATAAATAATAAATAAATATTGGGGGACATCATACACACAGCGCCATCTAGCCCTATACTAAGCATGGAAAAAATGAAAAATGAATGTTAATCTTATTATGGACTAAGTCTGAAAATAAATTATTTGAATTTGAATTTTGAATTATGGGAAATTAACTTAATACATTACTGATTCGTTGCTTAGTTCCGCCAGCTTAAGCTAGATGGCATGTGCGTCGATTTAGCTAGCGGTATGGCTTCGTTCGCGGCACAAGATCTATGGTTTTAGTGTTGTTTGATTAAATTATTTTCTGAGCAACACCGAAGAGTATGATTTCACCCTCGCTTGGAATACCGACGAACAGCCTCCTTATTTTGGTTGCCATATTCCCCACGTTTGGCAGGCGGCTTGAGGATCGCAGAATACTCACCATTAACCGAGAGGACGCTGCTGCCCGTCCTGGTGGTACTGAATCATACTGTATGTAGTTTTACGACATTACCAGCACCATTATCATGGACGTTCGCGATTCCGATTGCGATAGCATGCCATCCTGCTCGAACCAACCCACTCGCGCCATGCGCCCTCCTGCTCGCGCACGCTCGCAATCAGAATCACGAACGTTCATGATAAGGGTGCAGGTCCCAGGTTTTAGGATACTCCTTTAGTGTGTTTCTGTTTTAATTTTGTAATGTAATGTTTGAGAGCGAGGAGGGGTTCCTGCGGTGCGAGGTGTCACGCGAGCTGTTCCGGCAGCGCGCGGCGGCGCAGCACCGGTACCTGCGCGAGCTGCTGGCCGAGCTGGGCGGGCGGCGCGCGCGCGACCGCGCCGTCTCCGTCGACGCGCTCAAGCGGGCCATCGCCATCGTCGACCCCGCTATAGGTACCGACCCACTCATCTCCGACTAGAAGACGTCCACTGCTAAATGTATCGCGATCACTTGTTGCAGACCACATCCGCATGGAGCGCTACGTGCGCTGGGCGTTCTCGGAGGAGCAGAGCCCGCTGGCGAGCGTCCCGGCCGCGCCACTGCACGCGGTGGCGGCGCGCCTCGCCGCCGCCGACCTGGAGCGCGTCGGGCCCCGGGCCCGCGCGCCGCGGAGACCTTACAAATAACTATATATTATACACACATAAGTTGTTTATAATGATGAGTCCATACACACCCTTCCGTGTTGTTGAACCTTTTTGTTACACATTAGCTATATATAATCAATATTAGCGGACGTGGCGATCTTTGTACCACCTATAAGTATACATTTTATGGGTATTTTTCCGATGTTTTAATAGTTATTTGCGGCGGAGTTGGACAAATCCAACAAATCTAAGATCATAAAAATCGGTCCAGCCGTTCTTGAGTATTAAAACTTGTATCACATAATATGTAGTGTACATAAATCTTGTTATAGTACGTATGTATCATCACATTTTTTTTTTACAAATACAAATACAAATACAAATAATTTATTGATAACACCAAAGTTACACGTCAAATTTCATTAAGTAAGTCAAAAATAATAATTACTTAGGTAATAAAATGAAATAATAATTATAAAAATACGTCAATAATCTCTTATTTTAAAATAAGCTTCAATGTCATAAAACAAATTCTCTTGTAACCACGCTCTGAGCTTAGATTTGAAGCACCCGGTGGAAGGAGCATCCCGAATGGAAGCTGGTATACGGTTGTAGATCGCGGGCCCCAGAATATACACTGACCTCTCCGACTTGACGAGACGGTGCGACGGGGTGATCAGTTGGTCTTTCTTTTTATTACTTCGTAAATCTAAAGTGCTGTGAACGCCCCTACGTTGGAACGTTTCTAGGTTTACATGGGTGAATAGGGCTATCTGGTAAATAAACTCACACGGCAAGGGCAGTATCTGAAGTTCCCTAAATAGCTCTACGCATGAGACGTCGTTCTGAACCCCGCATATAGCACGTATGGCTCGTTTCTGCATTACAAAGACTCTGTTCCGATCGGCAGCGCGGCCCCACAGCTCCAACCCGTACGTGATGTTACTGTGGACGGTCGCGAAGTAGCAGGAGCGCACCACGCTGCGGGTGGCGGTGCTCGCAAGCCGCCGGAGCGCGAAGCACGAGCGGCTCAGCTTCCCGCAAAGCTCGTCTATGTGCGTCTCCCACGTCAACGCACCGTCGATGTGGAAACCCAGAAGTTTCGTACTATGTACCTGTTGGAGCGCGGTATTGCCGACTGCTACCGAATAAGTCTTTGTTGAGTGACCATTGAGGTTGAATGCAAGGAAGCAGGTCTTGTCCTTATTAAGAGCTAATCCGTTAGAACGGAACCAGCTGTCGAGCTCGTTTGCTACCGTGTTCAGTTTCGACTCCAGCTGACTATGCGTCGGCGCGGTAATCACCGCAGCGACGTCATCGGCGTACATGTAAATCTCGGCGCCAGTGATGGCACCGGGTAGGTCGTTGAGGAGGAGACTGAATGAGGTGTTAGACAAGCAGGAGCCCTGTGGGACGCCCATCCCGTTCTCCATCTCGGACGATACGACGTGGCCTCTGTCACCCACCACGACCTGCGTTCGATTAGACATGAAGGACGACATCACACACAGAGCCGGACCGCGGATCCCGTAAAACTGCAGCTTATTAGCAACGAGATCGTGATCGGCAGTATCGAACGCGCTCGATAGGTCGCAACAAAGAACGGCAACCTGTAATCCCGCCTCGCGTGCGCTCAACACTCGCCACACCACCTCACGCACCAAGTCTGTGGTCCCACGGCCGGCCCGATACGCGTATTGCCGTTCCGACAAAACGCCACGATCTACGATAAAGTTAAGAAGTCTCCTGTTGAGTCCGACCTCAAACACTTTACTTACGGCAGGGACGAGAGATATGGGCCTATAGGACTTGACCTCTGATTTTTTGCCCTTCCCTTTGTACAAGGGGCATATTTTAACTTTCTTGAGTGCTGTTGGGTATATGCCTTCCCGCAGGCATGAGTTAAACAAGTGACTAATAACGGGTGCTACTGGTTCTATACCGGTTTTTAATATGCTCGCGGACAGACCATAGAGATCGGTACTCTTTTTAGGAGCAATACGTTTGGTCGCTATAGTAACCACTTCAACGGGAGAGAGCGGTTCTAGCCTTAGTGACACGTCGCTAGCGGATGCTTCGTCCCCAAGTGCAGCTAAAGCGCTTGCGCTGTTAGCCGCGGGCGCTCCGCACCTACTTGCCGCCGTCACGAACCCCGAGTTAAGTGCGTCCACCAGATCCTTCTTCGTGCCAAACGCTTGACCGTCCGCGTCCCGCACCAGGTCAGTGAAATCGACTCTCTCGCGAGTGCCACGACCCAGCTCTGAATTTATTACAGTCCACATGCGTCGTGGATTATCCCTGACTATACTAGAGTAATGACTGACACGTTTTTCTTTTAATAAGGCGTGATATTTAATTGTAAGTTCATCGCACTTAATACGCAGTAAGTCATCGGTGGGAAATGTTTTCTTTAATTGTATAGCCTCATGCAGTAAGTGCTTAAAATTGTGAATTTCCGCGTCAACCCAGTGTTTATTATGAGTAAGCTGTTTTTTTTGCGGAAAACAGATTTTTAATTTATTAGATAAAATATTGACTATACTCTCGGCCAACGCGTGACAACAATTACTCGATTTTTCAATGATATTGTCCCAGTCAATGGAATCCAGGGCAACAATAAAGTTATACTCGTTGGCCGCAGAGAAGCTGCGGCCTAGATAGTGCGCGGGCGCAGGTGCAGAAGTAACGCTTCTTGCTAGAGTGAGGCGCTGGGCGCCATGGTCACTGAGCGGGTGCGTGTCGACGCCCACGATGGTAGTCACGCGTTTCGCAGCCATGTTTGTGTACGCGTGGTCTAGAAGAGACTTACGACCACCCGCATCCACGCGCGTTGGGTGGTTTACTAATTGCGTAAAATTAAAACTTTCAAGCACATCTACCAACTGCTTTTGTGCGCTAGAGCTGTCTAGCAGATCGATATTAATATCACCCATTATGACGCAGTCCAAGCCCTCGTCTGTTACTTTACAGAGAAGGGTCTCGAAAAGTTGAAGATAGTCACCGTGACTCGTCAAGTTGGAGTGGTACACTCCTACAACTAGGATATTGTCGTCAAGTAAGTGCACGGCGCACACGTCAAAAATTTGTTCCTGCGTTAGGTCGCAATAGTCCTGTCTGCTGACCGCCATCATTCCCGACCGTACGTAGATGCAACTTCCGCCGTGTGCTACTTTTTCTCTACAGCTAAAAGATAATAAATCAAAGTTACATAGTGTAACAGAAACTAATTCGTGTTTACGTAACCAGTGTTCGGTGATAACTATTAAGTCGCAGGTGAGTTCCTTTGTCAGTAGAACCTCGAGTTGTTTAGTCTTGTTTGTTATACACCGAATATTTTGGTGACAGATTGTCAGGGACGTTGATTTACAATGTCGAGGTTGATTTCCCGGAGGTGTACATCACTAGTGTCCCTAATTCACCTTTTTACTTTTTTCTATTCAGCCGAGAGTTGCCTGGAAGAGATCACTTTTAGCGATAAGATTATCCTTTCTGTGCCGTGAATAAAGTGTTATTGTATTGTACTCTTTTTTATTATTATTATTTATACACTCCGCAGACATCAGGGTCCATGCTTTTTATTAAAAATTGGTTTGATGATCTTGTATATTAATTAGTACCTACGTTTACTTATTATTAAGTGATATTTGGCTCCGATACTATTGTATTGGTCAGCTTTTATTTCGACCAGTTGGAAACCTTTTTTAGGAGATAGAACCTTCGAACATGTAGTGGGGAACGTGGTTAACACACATGGCACACTTTCAAGTAAACTTTCACACCAATAAAACAAATTCTTGTTCATATGAACGAACGCACACTAAAACGAAACCACACACGCACAAAAGGTATTTAATGGTTACTGGTTATCTATATTTTATGGTTATAAAAATACAGGTATAAAGTATATAGGAGCCCAAGGGGGAACTTGGACTATGGCCTATGTGCCCCTCCCAGAAATAAATCCTGGATCCGCGTACATATGCCAAGTTCCCCCATCTATCCTATGCTGAAAGGGTTACTTGGTATGGTATATATTGGCAGAAGAATATGGATTGGCTTGCGATCTCCAATTTTACATGCTTGAAGGATAGAACTGTCTCTCTCCATACAGCGGAGCTTTATCTTTAAGGGATTTCCCTCGTATCGTAACGGATAGCCAGATAAGCGGCACTATTTTTGTAAATATCGTGAAGCCAAAGTTTTGTAATATATTTTTAGTTTAAAAAACCTATAACAACTTTGGCACTGCAGACACAGCCTCATAATACCCTTTTATTGGAAATCCGGTAAAATCGAGGATGCTTCGAATTTCGATTGCATTCCCATCACTTGATAACCGTTATCTGTGGTCTGTGGTTTTTTACATTTGACAGTAACTGTTAGTCAGTGTCAGACTGTCTTCTGTCAGTCAGTTGGAAATAGCTATGGGTAACTCAACAGATATTCGTGAGCTGCGGTTCAGATCACGGTTCATTCAAATGAGCTGAATTCTTGAACCGACTCACAGATCAGCTCATTCCGATCTAAATACTTCGTTATGCCTCAGAAGATTCATTCAATCTGTGGCGAACCGACTCCAGTGGTTTACATTGGCGCGGGCGGTGCATACTCGGCATCGCGTCGCGCTCACTTCGTCGCTCGGCTAAAATCGGTTCAACCGCTCTTCTGTTGCTGCGTTCCGTAATGCGCTAAAAGTGATAATATCGTGAATCCGACCAGCTGAGCCGCGAGCTGCGTGTGAACCGCGCTTTGGATTGAGCTGTGACTCGGCGAGTCAAACTTCTCTAGTGATCTGTATATTTGAACCGGTTCAGAGCTGAGTTACACACGTCTAGTTGGAAATTGCATGTGCGGTGGTGCGGTTTGTTTGTTTACAAGTTTTGGTTATATAGTTTTATTTATTTTTCAAAAAAATCTAAAGTTCTTTAGTCAAAAATTTACAATTATAATGGCGGAAGGTGATATAATAGATTCTGAAGAAGTAGACAGAGACACACTTGATGCCGACGCTCTAGAAAAACAATTCAGCAAAAAATACAAGTTGCTTACTGAAACCGCAGTTTCTCTCAAACAAACTTATGTAAACAAACTACATGCTACAAGGTAAGCACTATTATCATTTAGTAAGGTTACGGAGAAGCTTCATGCCTTTCACAAACAATATTATAAGAAAATAGACATAAGATGGAACTCTCATTCTAACCTAAATTTCATTTGCGAGACGGGGTTGCGCTCTCCGGCAGTAATACATCGAAAAGTGTTAGTTCATTGTTCATGACTTTTACTCTTGGACCAATCCTGAAATTGGGAATTAAATCATAAGTCTGTTCCATACATTACATCAATGGTGATTGATTTATGTGTACTTAAAAACTAGAATGAGTAACACAACTTAAAAATACCACTAAATTGTGTAACAGTCTCAGCAAGTACTCCTTAATCCTATCGTTTCCAGATCACTAAAACTGGCAGTGAGCTTAGCAGACAACAGCATAGAAGTTTACGAATTAAACAACACATCGTTAAACCGAATCTGTCGACTTAGTGGGCATCGCGAAACATTGACAGACTTAGTATTCAGCCCAAAAGAAGATAACCTCTTATATTCATCAGGAGAAGATGGCGTCATCAAGTTATGGGATACAAGAACTAGTGGCACTTGTGTACAAGAATATAAAGGTAACTTCCACATGACTTTATTTTCAATATGTTTATAGGCTTGCGTTTGGCTGCCATCTGGCCTGATGATAAACGAAGATGCAGTCTACAATGGAGCACGCTTGCCTAGAAGAAACCGGTTCACTCGCGACTTGAAGACACCCAGATTATAATTATCGGGAAACACCCACTCGGACAGCGCATTTCACTGTTTAGCCGTTCAAATAAATAAAGTGGAATCAAACCGTTTCGTACGAGTTTTTATCTCTCTTGTATTTAAAAGTATGTCCACATAAGCAGTAATATGTAATTAAAAAAGTAAACAAACCAAGTGTTTAAATTACAAAAGCTGTATCAATATCTCCTCTCAAAATTCTGTTGTCTAAACAAAACCTTCTAACTAAACCTTCTCTCTTTCTCTTACAAAGAAATAAATTAAGCTGTTACAGTCAAAATAAATAAAACTCTTAATTAAAGTTTCATCCAAATGGAACTAGTTGTTTCAGCAAAATAAGATAAAGATAAAAAGAACTTTATTGCCAAAAAAAAAAATATATACATAAATGCTATGCAAACAAGAGAACAATAATTAAGCTTAACATTTAAAATTAGTATTCAACCGACTTCAATTTTTACTACCTGGATGACGCCTAAATGATTTTTTTATGAACTACAGGGAGCTGTTAACAAAACTGGTATTAAAGTTATTTAGAAATTTCTAAACTCTAAACTTTTTATTGTAGATCTTTCAGTTGTGTTGATCTGATTTACCATGCAGCAGTGTGAATCACACACATTTGATTCTTTTCCCATAGAGAAATGCATTTAATAAACAAAATAAATAAATAATTAAACTGGTTTCAGATGAAGATGAGGAAGTGAAAAAGCGGTACGAGTGCATGGACGTGTCTTGCAACGGGCGCGTGCTGTGCGCTGGCAGCCAGCTGGTGCAAGACGACGCCTACGTCGTGTTCTGGGACATTAGGAACTCTGCAACACTCGGGGGGTACTGGAACTCACACACGGATGATATTACACAGGTAATATTGTTTTGTTTTATACAATGGAGAGATGAATGAGACTTCACCTGGTGGTATGCATCACTTCTGCCCATAGCAATTGCAGTGCCAGTAGCCAGTATTTGTAGTGGTAGTACTCTATTGCACAGTCTGCCTGGGGAACTGCACACCTTTGCCAGTTTTTCAACTGCCAAGCAGTAGTGTGCATACATTACTCTATTTCTGTTTGAAGGGGAATGTTATAAGAGAAATTACTGAGTAGAAAGAGATTTGACATCTAATATCTCAGAATGACGTGCGCATTGCAGTGCAGCGTAGGATTTTGTTTGCTAACACTCAAAAATTCTTTCTAATTTTCAGGTGAAATTTCACAAAACAAAGAAAGAGATTGTCGCGTCAGGCTCCCTAGACGGCCTCCTCAATGTGTACAACATCCTGGAGAAAACGGAAGATGATGCACTCACATACTCCCTCAATGTGGAGAACTCGGTGGAGAAGATATCCTGGCTGAACGACAAACAGGTGGCTGCCATCACACAATCAAATGACCTGCAGGTGTGGGACACCGTTACAGGAGACCTAGTCAACAGTTTCGACAGGGATAAAGTTGCGAGAAGTATAAAGGTACGCTATTTTTAGTAGCTACATTTCTCACCACCATGAACGGGAGAGCGCAACATAGGTAGGCCTCCCTCTAGGTAGACCGACGACATTGCAAAAGTCGTTGGTAACCAGTGGATGCAAATGGCAGGTCGTACAGTGGGGTGGTCTAAGGGGCCTTTGTTCAACTGTAAGCGTCTCTGGACTGATGATGTACCATTTTTACTCGGGTTCTTTGATTTATAAATCCAGGCTTTTATTTACAGAATTCATACTGGTTTCTTACATCACTAATGTATAATTCGATTCCAACAAAATGCACTTCAAAGGCAGCTATTTTTTTCCTTACAGGCCAGGTATTTGTCCACAACCACCTGATGTTAAGTGATGGTAACACAGCCTAGCCTGTAGTGGGAAGGAGCCATCAAGTGACGCTGGCGAATTACACCGTTAGATGGTTGGCGCCAAATTTTTGCTATGCGCCGCTTTAGCCGCGCACACATAAAATCTTTTGCTAATGCAACGTCTGTGTTCCATGTTCCTCATTTTTATCACAACAATCGTGGGTAAAACCGCGGTGCGTAGCTAGTATTTAAATATTATTACATGCACATATTTTTAGGGTTCCATATCTCAAGAGGAAAATAGGGTCTGTTATAGGATTACTTATTTGTTTATCCGCCAAGTTTTAGTTCTATATATAATTCTATAACAAGATATTATATAAAAACTGATGTGATTTTGACACATTTTTGTTTTATTTATACGAGAATACTCACGTTTAATTAAATCGGATACTCCGACTACAGTTTCGATCACATCCGGTGGACTTTTATCAAAGAGCGAAAACAGAGACCAACGCGCGTGCAGCTGCGGATGTGATCGAAACTGTAGTCGGAGTATCCGATTTAATTAAACGTGAGTATTCCCGTATAAATAAAACAAAAAAGATATTAAATAATTTGTAAAAACGAGACGAGTCTAATAAATTAGGCTTCTAAGATATTTACAACATTGTTTTGTTCCAGAGATCCAAAGGAGACGACTGTTACTTGGTGGACATGTTCACAAGCAGCGACGACACGCCGGCCCTCCTCGCCGGCTCCTACGGGGGAAACGGGTATGTTGGGCAACACCTGCGCTGTCCCGCGGCTTTACCTGCGTGCTGACGATGGTGAAATGTAGCCTAACCTGTCAATAGTTTCAGCAATCCTTTTAACCTAATTTTATTAAGATTGTGAAAAAGTTACAAATTGATTGATTTTCTTTCAATAAATAATACTAGTTCTTCGTTCCGAACTAAGATCTCGCGATTTCCGTATCTTCACAAAATAGAAATGCCCCTTAATAGATATGGCTCTTATTCGAACTTCAAATTGTTAATTTTACTTGTCTTCTTGCTACAGAATTCCGAAAAATCAGATCGACGACGTTTCGAAAGTTGCCGTCCAATAAACACAAAAAAAAATTCGTTTAGTCCTACTAATTAGCTTCGTTCGATCAATCAGGATTATTAACAGTAATCATTGAGGTAAACACTAATCTACAAACTTAACTAAAATCGAAACATTCACATAACACTGTTGTCCACGCCCGGAGATTCGGCTCCAATGAAGCTGATTGCAAGATTCAAGGAGCGTGGCGATGGCGCAGAGCCTTAAATTTAAATTATATTTAAAACCGATTTGTGGTCTGCTCAGAAAGACTTAAATGCCGTCAAAATATTAAAACTAAGATACAACTAAAATGGTAACCTACATAAAATAACTGAGGGAAAAACACGAAAAAAAAACAGCTGTTCCATACATTTTGTCCAACATCGGTGAACCTATTTGTACAGAACAGCTGCTTTTTTTTCGTGATTTCTGTGTTGGCCCCATAGTAAAAGTTGTTCATAATGATGAGTACAATGATATCCTAGAAGGATAACGGTGTTCAAACTAACACCCTGTATAAATTATAGCAGTAAGCATTAGCGGCCTTACTTAAAAAAACTTCTCAACCGTTAGTCACTGCTTAAGATGCTCTGCCATCTTCTCTGTGACGTGAAGTTGCACGTGCTAGAAAAGGACAGAGTAGTTTAAGCAGTGACTAAGAGAATCGAGATTATTTTAGGTAAGGCCGTTGGTGATGAGTGTTTTATATTTATTTCAGTGATGTCCTGAGGTCGGTGAGTGTGGCGGGCAAGAAGCTGCAGCCCCGCTCCAGCTTCACGGACAACAAGCAGACCGTCCGGTGTTGCTGGTACGACACACATGTGAGTACCCGTCGACTGAAAATGGTGACCGAACCCGATACTAGCATATCTTCAATATAATAATGTGCGAGAGAACTGCGGGCGGTGAACTAAAGCTGGCACGTTCACGTACTCACACTAATGCAATTTCATTTTAGAGTATGTTTAACAATACACGATTTTTATTGAAAATGCAATAAATTTAAAATATGTGAATAAATAAATAAAAATGTGTTACTTGTAATTATTATACATATCATATTTATGTTTTATTACATCATTACTGTTTTTATCTACTTTAAATTGAATTACTAGAAGATCTAGAAGTATGAATATATATTATGTCCAATGACCACAGAAAAAAGTGTATGCCAGTGGCATTGTGCTGCGCCTCGTTGGACTGTTTGTATGTGTGTTATCTGTTGTTCCAGCGAGAGCTGCTGCTGACGGCGGGCGAGGCGGGGCTGCTGTCCGTGTGGGGCGCGGCCGAGGGCGCAGCGCCCGGGCCCGAGGGCGCAGCGCCCGGGAAGCTGTCCGCCTCGATGCACAAGCTGCACGTCAACAGGCACAGACCCTACTGACACCACTACTACCTCATTTATATATTCAATATAAAACTATTCTGCTCATTGCTGTTTTCATGTTCACGTTATGTCTTGGTCATTGTCAAAATGAATGGTAAAGTATTGGTGGACATATTTTCACACAGCGCCATCTAGCCCAAACTAAGCAAAGCTTGTACTAATGTTGATCAGACGCCAGTAGATAGCTCAGCTAAACTATCCTGGGTGGTCACCTGGGTGGTCACCTGGGTGGTCACCTGGGTGGTCACCTGGGTGGTCACCTGGGTGGTCACCTGGGTGACCACGGTGAGGCTGTGAGCTGCTAGTTTGAAGCGGAAAGTTGACGATCTGAGTAGCCTGTCCACAGGCCTATGTCCATCTGTAGCGCTCGTGGCGTAGCTTGTCTCGGTGATGTTAAGCAACGGACGGTCCGGTCAGTCTTCGGATGGGTGACCGTGAGTGGCATTTAATTCTGAGCGCTACCGTGGGTCAGATGACACGTTAAATTGTTGGTCCCGGGTTGTTTGTTCTAGTTTCTATAACAACAACCGTCAGCCATTTCAGAGGCCTTCGGGCGGCACATTAACTCTGACACTAGGGCTGGCCACTCAGCCTATACGAACTTACTTACTTTTACTGAACTATGGTACACTGACTATACAATATGTATCAAAAAGGTTCAACAATACTGAAGGGTGTGTATGTACTCATCATTACGAACACCTTTTACATTACGTAGTATTTACTTACTCTATGAGGCCAACCCTGAAACCGCGAAAAATCAGCTGTTCCATACAAAAATAATTTCATTAATTGACCTTGGACAAAATGTATGGTACAGCTGATTATTTATTCGCGATATCATGGTTGGGTCCGTAGTAAAAGTTGTTTCTTAATGAATACATACATACCCTTCAGTATTGTTGAACCTTTTTGTTACACATTAATGATGATGACGATGATTGCTAATTGAGTATTCGCTTACGTAAACGATTGTTATATTATGATCTGGCAAAACGTCTTCAGTTGTTCCATAATTTAATAATTCAATAGCAGCCGCTATGTCAGCCTTATAGCTCAGTTGGTAGCATGTCTGCCTACAGAGCTGTAGGGCGTGGGTTCGATCCCCACCCAGGACAAAAATGTATGTGACGTACATCGATGTTTGTTCTGGGTGTAGTAAGTATTTACGAAAAAAAAATTGTATATAAGTATTCTATCAGCTATCTGGTTTCCATAATACAAGCTTTGCTTAGTATGGGGCTAGATGGCGCTGTGTGTAATAAATGTCCCCCAATATATATGACGGAGGAGGAGGGTCCTTTCGCCATCATCATCAGCACTCATCGTTGATCCTTGTAGCAGTAGGCGTCGTCGGTGGGTAGTGTCGGATGAAGAAAACAAGCTCGTATAATCAATCAAATTATAATCTTCACAGGCACAGTACAGTAATCAGGTAGGCACAAATAAGTTGTAGGTAGGTACGTATCACAGAACGCGCGACGGTTCAGTGTCCGTCGCACGCGCCGCTCGCCAATGGGAAAGTGAAGTCACCGACTCCATCGAGTGCCACCAGGTGGCGCTGGCGTCCCGGATACGACTCGATTGCGACATATATATATGACTAGAGTACTTGACTTGGACTTGTCCATGACTTGCTTCGATCGGCTTGTTTGACAATACTCACTTGATACCCTAAAAATACTTAACACTGGCCATAATTTTCTGCTAATGATTGTAAGAACATAGGCATTTTTCAGTGTAGTGGTGAGTTTACATCAACAAGGCCCCCTTTAATAGAGGAGGGGTTGCCGTAACCCCACCGCTTGCAGGCGGCTCGGGGATCGCGGAATGCTCACCACTGTTAGCGGAGAGGACGCCGCTGCCCGTCCTGCGGTGGTTCTGGATGCAGTGTTAGGACATACCCAGGTAGCGGAGAGCTCGAAGGACCAACATTTTGTACATTTTGATTGCATGACTAACTTCTTGAACAATGTTTGACAGCCTTATAGCTCAGTCGGTAGCGTGTCTGCCTGCAGAGCTGTAGGGCGTGTTCTGTGTAGTATGTATTTACGGGAAAAAAATGTTTATAAGTATTCTATCAGCTATCTGGTTTCCATAATACAAGCTTTGCTTAGTAAGGGGCTAGATGGCGCTGTGTGTAAAATGTCCTCCAATATTTATTTATTTGTTTTATTATTAATGTCTTAGGCAAAAGGAAACAACCGCTTGTAAATAACATAATTTTCATTTATTAAAATTTCAAAATATGGCTATAAATAAAATGATTAAAATGTGTTTACGGCGTTCTTCCGTACGTTTTAATTATAAAATAAATCAATCTATAATAAGTCTTATGTTAAATCGAACACACGTGAGCAGATCATACATTCAGATAAATACCTACCTAAACTAGCTTTAATTTGGACAGTCTTTCAAACTTCCTTCATTCAAACTCACATTAAAGATTCAAAATGTCGGAAATAACATCTCGAACCTCAAGTTATATATACTAACCGTCTTTATGCATAAAACACAAAAAAATATTTCAAACCTATTTTAGTTAAAAAGTGTTTTGTCTTCTTTTTCAAACTCAAATCGTAATTCGAAATAAATTTGACACAACACTTCTTAACTAAAACAGGTTTGAAATACGTTTATGCATATGACGGTAAACATACACAATTTGTATGAATAACATTTGTTTACACGACACAAGTCAAAAACTTTTCCATCAAACACAAGGGAACTAAAATGGCTTGACAAAAATAAGTTAAACATGATATTTTCTAAATGGTTCGCTCTAAAATTGTTGCCATCCTTTTCTCACCTTTATACGAAAAGAGATGCAGAGAATATAATTTTAATCCTGTCAGATTGGTTTACAAAGTAGTGTAGTGGACTACTACAACCACAAAAACGATTTTATTTTACTGCTATACTGCCTTGTCTTTGTAAAATATTGAGAAAGCGAGACATAGTTTAGCATAACGACAGAACATTAAATAGTACTACGTAAACAAGAGTCCATCCCAAGGACAGCACGACTAACAATATACATTTTACTATAATCATGTCATATTCAGTGCAAGCTAATTGTACTCTATTTGTATATAACAGTCTCGGTATTCATTGTAGTGCTGCGGCGCGCGCGCAGCCGCGTCACGTCAACGAGCCAAGCGCTTCAGTAGAAAATCACACAGAATGCAAGCATACAACATACAAGTTTGTATGCTTAAACTATACAGGGTTAGTTCTAATCAGTTAGCATCCTTTTAAGGGCATATTCAGTACATCAAAACAAACAACTTTTACTATGGGGCAACACTGAAATCGCGAAAAAAATATCAGCTGTTCGATACAAAAAGTTCATCGACCTTGGGAAAAATGTATGGAACAGCTGATAATTTTTTCGCGATTTCAATGTTGGCCCCATAGTAAAAGTTGTTTGTTTTGATGGACTGAATATGCCCTTAAAAGGATGCTAACTGATTAGAACTAACCCTGTATAGTACTAATAAAGTACAAATTAGATCGCACTGGGCAATGTCATATTCAATGCCCAGTGGACATTGTTGTAGATATAGGTTATGTACGTTTAGACGCGTTTTGTAAGGGTGCGAATCTGCCGTTATAATATTAAAATAGATTGTATACAATTCCGAAAGTAATTAAACTATTTAAAAAACATGACAAAAGAATGGCAATAGGGTAGATGACTGATGTTTATATCGTTGAAACCAATAGCTTTCATGAAGAATTTAAGTAAATTAAGTATATTTATTGAAAAAATAATTTAAATCGGTTATTAATGTTCTGATATATGAGCGTTTAAAGTTTTTGTTAGAGACAACTCTGCCCCTTACCCACAAAACAAAAAATGACGTCACGCCTTACTTGTCAGAATATAATTTATATGGCGTACAGAGAAGTGACGTCACGATTTGTTGTTTCTTCTCTCTGTCTAGCATGATATTATATATGCTTAAAAGTTGCTTATTTTTGATCAGATTTTCATTTTCTTTTCATTAATCAGCTATATTTATGGGCCACATTTTAATAGGACAATAAAAAACCAGTCATCTAGCCTATTAATAATGACAAAATGGCGCACCAGAATAGACATCAATCAATATTAATAAATATTTTTAATATACCTAACAATCGTTCAAACACAATTTTGTACTCAAATTAGAATTTTAGTCTAATAGCATCTCAAATTCTTTCATAGATGACATAATATGACATGTTTTAATCAAATGTCAGTTACTCCCTCTCCGAACAACATGTAGCATTATAATAGGAAAAACATTAGAAAGGAGATTTCTAATATGTAGCTCTGATTTTAGGAAGTTAATATGACACAACTTTGTGGGGTTTTGGGTATGACTAAAGTTTGAATACTGTAATGTACCGTGGTAGCTAAGATGTTTTACCTTAGATGAGTTGTCCCCCCGCCATATTTACTAGACGAAATCAAGGTAAATGCCGTGATCGCTACCAGTCTTTCACTTCCGAATGTCCGGTAATACGCTGCCGCTAATCGTATGTTTTCTAGCAAAAAGATGGTGATATAATGCCTTTCTGTGTATTTAGACCCTGCACAATCTACACAGGCACTGTGAGAGACAAAAAAAATCATTTCACGCGTAAGTACTGTATTTTTATTGCAATGGGAAAAAATGAAATTTATTTTATCTAAGGCGACTGTTGTCACTTTGAAATGGATGGCCGAGATAGATAGATCGTCATGTGTGAGAGAGTGAAAGAGAGCCACACCGGCGCGGCGAGGGCGCTCGCTCTGGCCAATCAACTTGTGTAGCTTATTACGCCGTAAGAGAAATTAGATATTTGTCTCTTTCTAACAACAGGTGTGGCGTATAAAGTCGGTCATATTCTTTCCTTTTCTTCACAAAGTGCATAGTAACATGCGTAAGTATATTTATATAGGCAACTTCTAGTCAGTTTTTAAAGCAGTTTTGTTCGGCTATAACTACTCTATTTATTTCAACTCACTGCGTGGTAGTGGTAGTTTAAACAGTTTGACTCAAAAGTAGCCCCTTGTATTTTTTTTACTTATAGCATTAGACAAGCTAAGGTAAATGGAGTTTATTATGTCTCGTCTACGGAGCAACTAAAGACAGACCAACATTATTTTAACTAGAATCAGCCTATGGAACATTTCTGGTATGTATAATGTACTCTATGTTATTCATCATAATACAGGGCCAGTTCAAACAACCAAATAAATAAAAAATATACATAACAACTGCACCTCTATCCGCAACTCCGTCGGAAAGGTTTCCGTTCGGATCCACACTATCCGTCCCACTCATCTAATTCAGAATGACAAAGACGGAGGAAGAGAAATTCGAATCGGAAGTTTCCGACGGCATTCTGAATAGGGGTGCTGATCTATCCAGTTCTCTCCTGTTCTTAAATAAAATTTAAAAAAACTTTAGTTAGCTAAATTATCTATGGGACTTTCTAGTTTTCGCGAATTATAAAACAAAAATTGTCCCTTAGTTTTGGCGGGAACAGGAAAGAACTACATCGCCGCATAGTATTATTATTCAAAACGTGTGTTTTCCCGAGTGTTAATGTATAATAATGGTGGTGTATTTTCATTAAGTGCCGAATTACGTGCGGGCAAATGATATAATATGTTGAAACATGTCTTTTTGTAGTTTTAAAAACTCCGTAAAAGCATAATAAAGTGGCCACAACTTTACTAGGGCATGACTTGGACTTGAAAGTGACTCATTTTGTGTGTCTGGCTGTAATTTTATGAACTAGGTATTTGATTCGACACTAACAAACACTTGAAAAAACGCTTATACTTGACTCTGGAAGAATGCACAAAGTGCGGTGTCAAAAATGAAGAAAAAACTAATTTCTTATCAGGGCCCTTACCGTGACACCTAAAAACCATGAATGCAAGCCATAGAACAGCCGCCGACCTTAAGAGTATCGTTTTAACATGTCCCAGTACGGCCCCTGTACAGATATTGATTGTAATAGGGTGTTAGCTGTATACTTGACCCTGTATATTTGCAATAAATAAGACGTAAACTATATATTTATAAATTCAAGCTCACTCAACCAACACAAAACCCTTCGTACTTGTTTCAATTGCATTATTGTCCAAACTTAACTTGCAGAAATTTCAAAAGCACCTCGAACTTATCTAAGGAATTGTTAACGATATGTCTTCTAGCCTCAAGGAAATTAAGTATATCGGCGCAGAGTTTCTGTATTAGTACGATCTAATTTATAGACCTCCTGTTCGTATGAACGCACCTCACAACACATAAAGGGTTGGTATGTAGTCACTGACCAGATTCCTTTTGGCAGAGGGTAATTCCTAGTCTTGCCACCTCCATGGTATATACTCGAAGCGTCCTTGGGTTATTTTTTATAGATAAATTTGGTAGCATGGTAAACAGCTTCTAAAATAAATTTCCAAACAGATACTATTTCAGGTCAGTGCAAAAAAATACCGGACTTAAGGTTCGAGTAATCTCTGAAAGTACAATACAATAGTTTCTTGATAACACCAAAGTTACACGTCAAGTAGATGAAACTGTTGCAATCTGAATTTGCATTGATTGAGTCATTGTTATTATGGGTTCTCCCTTGTTTCGTATAATAACGTTTCCTATAATTTCACTTGATATAATTTCAGTTCATATAAAATCCGTTCGCATAATTATTAATTTCATCGAATATTTATTTACTATAATTTTATTTCGCATAATCATTGATTTTATAAAAAATCATTTCACATAATTGTTCACTTTGTATAAACTTGTTTGACCGCATATTCATTTCGAAAAATTATACTTGACCTAATATTTAACTGACGCCTGACTCGGTTCTGTCAGTGGAGGAGACTCCGGGTGGGCTCCCGGGCTTTTTATATACACTCTAGGGGTTGGGACCACAAGCCTAGGTGGAGTCGGGGTGCTCTGATTCGGATCTGTCACCCATTTCAAACCAAACCAACTCAAGTCGGGTATATGAAATAGGATTAGATAAAGCAAAAATCACACCAAACGAATATGATATCAAATAAACATTATACCATATGAACATTAACGCAACCGTTGTTATATCAAACAAATGTAATTTGAAACAAAAATTATGTGAACTAAAAATATACGAAACGTTCGCGTTGTTCGATGAAGTGAAATTATATGAAATGTCGGGGACCCGATATTATGGCATTAGATTTACTTGAATTGGTTTATCTGTAACGTTAGGACACCTCGACAATGTTATATTAAGTCCTGTCATGTAATTTTCGTAACGACACGTTTTTAACCAATAATAGGTTTTGTATACTGTAATGTGATCAACTTATGTATGCCACTGTTGTTCAACCTTTGCATTCCAAAATCGTTAAATTCGATATAAAACTGCTTCGACATATCCATTGTCAAAAATTTGAGTATGGTAATGCAATAGCAAATTCATAACCCTGTCAATTATTTCAGCGCATAGCACCGTCTCAACTTCTACCAGAAATCAAATCAATTAAACGAAATTAGGTGGACCACGGGGAAGAAACGATATATACATGCATTTCAACCAATTAAGTGTTATGTGGAATTTCATGCCGAATTTAAAGTGAACTTTCAATACTCGTTCAGACAATTCAAATTTTCATAAACCTAAGATTAATTTAGGTTTTGTACGATTTTGTTGTCTGGACTATGTAACACGAAATTGTTGCATTGTGATGTTTGCGACGATCTTTGGTCGGAGAGCAATCAGAGTGTTTGAATCTTCGTTTTCGAGCAAAACCCTCCGCGACTCACGACTTGGACGACTGGAACATTATGAGTCTGAAACAACACAAAGAAAACGCTCTTTTTTCAACCGACTTCAAATAAGGAGGTTCTCAATTCGACTGAAGGTTTTCTAAGGTAATTCAAACGCCATGCAAGCAAGCATGGCGTTTGAATAACTGGCGAAAGTGTGGTGTTTCCCCAGGCAGACAGCAACAGAGTCATATCACTACAGAAATACGCATATGTGATTCCGCCGCATCGGTCTGAGCGGTAGAAATGGTGTAAGCACCTTTCGAGGAGAGGCCACACCCACGTGCGCGCGCGCATCCGCGCCTCGCCGTACGGATGTTAGGGAGTGATGTTACCTGAAGTGTATGGCCTTGTTGGAGAGCAGGCGGTTGGTGTCGGCGAGGTCCGCGAGCGGCAGCGGCTGCGGCGGCGCGTCGGGCGCCTCCTCGCGGTACGCGTGCGCACACACGCGCGCGCGCATGCGCGCCTCGCCGTACGGCCCGCGCAGCACCACCCACTGCAGCGCCAGCGCCGGCAGCGGCTTGCTCTTCACGATCAGCTGCGCACACACACACACACTCCACTCACGCACCGGCTACGTGCTCACGCCTCTGCCCACGTTCGCAACTCACATTTGGTTAGACTCTACACGGGCAGATTTAACCTAATAATTATTTATATCAAATTGTCTTTTAAATTCTCAGTTACTCTGCTGATGATATGAAAAAATTCGGATCGACCGATTCGCCCGAGGGTGTCGAGCGCATTCAAGCTGACTTGAATCGCCTTGATAATAATTGCCATTGCAGGCATTCATTGCAGTTAGCAAACTTGATCTCGATCCCTCGAAATGCTCTGTGGTTACATCACACGTAAGTACGAGATATTTCCCTCTACATTTAAATTAAAGAACCCATCATCAATCCAGAAAACAACTGTGCGTGATCTTGGCGTTATACACGACTCTCTATTATTTGATGAACACATTGATCATATAACTAATAAAGAATCTAGAGCTTTACGCTTTGTGATGTGCATCTCTCTGAGAAAATATCGTACATGTCTGATGATTATCTGAGTACTTGAAGGAAGTTTCATCTTTTACCTCTAGAAGAAGGTAAATAGCTGATGTCACCTTTCTGTTACAGATAACTGCACAATTGTATATAGTCGATAGTCCTGAACTTCTTGGCATGATCAAATTAAATTGTCCTTCGACACGTATTCGTTTTAATCGTCTCATAAATATATCCAAAATGAAAAATAATTATCGGCAATACTCTTAATTGTGTCGAGCGAGCAATAATTTTAATTCTATACAGCGTGGCACTACTGTGCCCACATTAAATTAACACACGTGACACGTGTTGGGTTGAATGCGAAAATAAATATCAGATGTTCCATACATTAAAAAAAAAAACAAAAAAAAAAACATTTGGACAACGAACAGCCTTCTTACGGGGAAAGAATAAACATTATAATGAGCACATATAGGCCAATAAAGGTTATTACTAATAGACAGTGATCAGTTATCAGTGATTTTTTCTAATGTCGATGAACTTTTTGTATAGATCATCTGTTTTTTTTTTTCGCGAATTTTGTTTTTCAACATTATTTTTATGATTACTGATAATTAACCCTACACGTGTGTTAATTGAATGTCGGCACAGTAGCGCCACGCTGTATATAGTTAAGCGCATAGGCACCTATGTACGAGCGTGGCATCGGCGAGGCAGCTGTCGAGCAATTAATTATTTAATTAAACTCAGTTTTTTAGTTTGAGTTCATAGGTATTCTTGTATGTATCTGTATTCTATTTGTTCACCTTTCCTTTTATATATTTATTTGTTTCTATTTGTGATGCTCTGTAATTTTCTATAATATTTTTTCAATTTATTTATACTTATTGCGTTTGTACGACGCTGTGTTGTGTTGTGAACCTGGGTATGTCCTAAAACTGCACCGGTCGACGGGTAGCAGCGTCCTCTCAGTAAACGGTGGTGAGCGTACTGAGATCCCCAAGCCGCCTGCCAAGCGTGGGGATTATGGGAATCCCTCCCTAATAAGGGAGGTCCAGCAGTGAATGTCTTCCGGCTGATGATGTGTTTGTAACAAAGCTGTTGATTGACAATTTAGATTTAAAAAATAAATTGATGTAGACTTTTTAGTCAGGCTTCACTCTGCCGTCTGCCCTCAGCGGTGGAAATAACAGCATGCCGAGTACTGTGCACACAAAAATCGCTTAGTTTTCTTTATTTCCCTCATTTGGCTTTGAGAGATCTTCCCCCTCATCCTCGTTCAAAATGTGTGAGGAAACGACTTTTTAAATGTTATATTATTGTTGTTTATTTTACTTTAGACATATTTTACATAATATTACTCAACACATTTTAGACAAGCCTAGTACCGAGCAAATTTTGTTATTATAAGTAAATGGCGTTTTATTTTAAGCTGTTATGTTACTTATTTCTTAAATAAAAGAATTTGAATTTACTTTTCTTTGACTTTAAAACGCGTCATGTTGCTCTATGTGTTGTGTAAGCTGTAACCTGGTAAGTGATTTCCCGCTGCGAGCTCTGTGTGGGGTCGCGCTGGTGTTTGTTGATGTAAGCCTTCACCACCCACTGGTGGCCGAACGCGGTGAAACGCGACGACTCGTAGTACAACTTGTGGACAAACTCTTCCGTACGGTATGGCTTCAACTGCAGGTCTGAAACGTCACATACTTCTAGCTACCTACCATCAAATCAGCGAAACCATTCAGACGACTTAGAGAAAAATCCCAGCTAGTGTTGCCTTCTAATCTCTTGAGATTGTGGTAAGCCACCTGAATGGTTATCTTAACGGCATATTTGACTACAAATATCTTAGGTGTAGAACTGAGGAGTTAGGAGTACACCAGCCCAAGGAAAAAATGATTTTAAGAATGTATCAATTGCTACTTTAGTTTAATAAAGTAACTAAGTAAGTTCGTATAGGCTGAATGGCCAGCCCTAGTGTCTAGAGTTAATGTGCCGCCCAAAGGCCTCTAAAATGGCTGCCACTCACGGTCACCCATCCGAAGAGTGACCGGGCCGTCCGTTGCTTAACATCGGTGAACGTTTAGAATCACCTAGACAAGCTACGCCACGAGCGCTACATTTAATATTTAATGAAATAAACACAAGTTATGGTACCTATGGCATGCACTTCTTCGGGATTACATTTACGCTTTCGCTTGTTAACATATCTCTTCCCTCGACGACCTACGGACACACATCGTTCTGTTGTGCTGTCGGTTGAATCGTTTCAACTTTTCAACCGACTTCAAAAAGGAGGAAGGTTTTTTAACTCTATGAGTAGCTATTTATATGCACGCCAATAATTACTCCGACGTTTGTAAAGAGATTAACGTGCTTCTAACCTATGTGGATGGAACCTTATGAGTTGTTCTTATCAGTGTCATGCTTGACTTATATCAATGCTGTTTTATTTATCTCATGTACTAATAGAATAGAAAAAAGACCTACGGAAGCCTTATAAATTAAATTAAAATTCATTTATTGCAGGTAACTAGACCCATAAAAATAGCAAAATACAATAACAATAAAAATGTCCAGAAACAGTACAATTAAAAAACAATAATAATAATAATGATGTTCAATAAATTGCAAATGAAATGTCAAAATAATATAAAAAATTAAAAATAGAATAATGATAACAAGTATGAAAGTCATTTATATAAATAAAGTCAGTCATAACAATATTAAATAATTAAGAATAGTCACAGTCGTTTCAAAAGTAGGTAATTAGTACTTTCGGTAATCGGTACTGCAACATGTCTGTTACAGCAATGCCGAAGGAAAGCACAATCGAGTCTGTCCGCAATGATCGCCAGGACGGCGCTGGAGCTGGCCCGCGCTCTGCGCACCAAGGACATACCTCGCTTGCGCATGGTCGCGGTGAACCAATCTGTTCGCGCTTCCGCGAACATACCCGAAGCGCTGCAGAACCGGGGCAGCCCTAGCACCACCCTGAACGCGTTGTTGTATTGGACGCGGAGGGCACTGTAGCTTTTCTCCGTGTAGTCAACCCACAGGCTGCACGTGTAGAGTGATGTACAGCAGGCTTTATAAAGCGTGACCTTAACCTCTTTTGAACATCGTGCAAACTTGCGGGCTATGTTCGCATGTGTATGTAATAGGGCTATTTTTTGCTTTTATATTTTTTTTTAATTTGCATATTCTACCGCACGACCAACGAGAACGAGTTGGGAGGTAATTATTAATAATTCTCTCGCGCTCGTTACACGGCGGTCCACGGTAGTCGGGGCCAAATAAATCAGAGCGTTATTTTTATACAATAAGTGATGAGACGAGCACGACGTTCGTCTGGTGGTAAGCGTCACGCCTGCCACTGACAGTAGCAGTGCTAGAATTGTGAACTTGCGAATACAATCCTGCGCCGCATTGCACTGCGCTCGTCACCCTGAGATATTAGAAGTTTAATCTCTTCATACCCAGTGTTTTCTCTGGTAAAAAACCGGAACACATTAATGCTTGCACACTACTGCGTGGCGGTTGAATAACAGGCAAAAGTGTGGTACTTCCCCAGGCGGACTCTGTAGTCTCTAGTTAGTAGTGGTAGGTCTCTCAGTAGAGTCATACCACTACTAAAATGCGCATGTCAATACTATGCGCGTATGTAAAGTTTAAACACGAAATAAAATTTATTTTCTGTGCCACTGTCTTAAACTTCTCAATAATACTTCGACGATTTGCATAGAGACGTATTTATAGGATGGTTGGGACCATTAGCTGTTTCGCATACACACGGTAGTACGAGCGAACTGCACCGTAGTAGTAAAGTAATTATAATATTGAAAAAAAGGGCGCGCGGGAACCCATCTTGATTTTACTTCAGACAAAACATTATTATTATTATCCTAGTACAGTTGTATGACATCGTATTTTGTCTCGCTCTCACACAAAAACAAGACATCAGTACTCCAGAATCATCAGCAACAGCATCAGCATCGTGCTGAAGCACATCACTTCGGCGCAACTGAGTGTATTATCGTAGAAAAGGGAACATTTGTAGTCGAGTTACCATTGAATGTGATCTTCTCGTAGGAAAGCAGGTCGATGACCTGCGTGTAGAGGCCCATGGCCTCCTGCGCGCGGCGGTCACGTTCCGCCAGCGCCGTCACAACGTCAGCGGCCGACTTGCCGGGGTGCGCGCACGCTGCCTCGTGCCCGCCCGCCTCGTGCGCAGGCCCGCGCCACGGACACCCAATGCACGCGAACCGGCAACCCGTCAGCCTGGACACACACTCACACTCCGTTACATGCCTTCATCTCAAACATACACACTGAGCCTGCCTGTCTTCAAAGCGCTTATGAATCCACGACAACGATAATTAATCATATTCTAGGTAGGGATGATACGTTCTGCACTGACGTGCCCCTTTGGTTGATTATCCATTTTCCCATATCAGCGTGGACTATGCCGGCCCAGCTGCTCATAGCCCCAGAGCGAGCCTGGTTTGCATGCGCTCCTGTAACTTAGAAGATAATGGTGAAAAGATACCAAGCTGTTGTGGTGACATGAATGAAGATGAAGCTGTCTCATGGTCAAGCAAGACGTAACATTCACAAGTTAGTAAAGCTAGAGGGCATCACATCTGCACCTGTTCATTGTAGGTAAGAGTATATTATGACGACTATTCTAATAAGAGCGTGGCTCTATAGGACATAGATTCTTCGCGTATTTGACATCTATGGTGAACTCAGTGCTCTGCGAGTACGAGTTTGTGAGCACGTTATCGTTATTTTATTTTTGACGCTAGTAAAAAGTAAGTGATACAAGTAACTTATCCAAAAAAAAACGACTTCAAATTAATATGGGACCACCTCGGGAGTAAACGCTTTCAAATAAAAAAAGAATTGTAAAATCGGTACACAATTGACGGAGAAATCGGTGAACATACATTAAAAAAAACATACATACCATCGAACATAGAGCCTCCTCCTTTTTTGAAGTCGCTTTAAAAGTAATTAAGTGGTTGTTGTGGCCTTCGTTCAGCAATGGACGTCTCCGAGCTTATGATGATGAACGAAAAGATAGTAGAGAATTCCGTTTGAATTCTAGATAGTCAAAATCTCAGACCACGCAGCTAAAGATATCTAGTGTTCTTTGCCTCGTCAGCTTATCACACCCCTGTTAGCCAGCACTTACCTTGAATTAAACTGTACCTGTTACATCGATTGCAGATACGCGAAATACCCTAATTTGTCAATCATGAGAAACCTTAGCAGACTCACATGACATCGCTACAAATTAAATGAAGGTTACTTCTATTTACAGTACAAGGAAATCTGCTCACATCGGAGCAAGACTCGAGGTTAGCATAGAGTGATCGACGCCAATAAATAGAATACAGGCATAGACAAGCTAAGGACAAGCTGAACAAGCTAAATGAGTTTGGTTCGCATTGTACCAGATACCAGTAACACAGAGAAGCGATACGGTGCTATAAGTACGCTATGGAGAGGAATGTTAGTGCAGCCTGTGGAGTATGTACGAGCAGGTATACCTGAGGTACCTGCGCCGCTTGGAGGCTCCCGCCACCGACACGAGGTAGTTCCGGCGCAGGGTCGACACCAGCAGTGCGAATATCTCGGACACAATGCGAACCAAACTACGCCAGACCGGCCTGCCCGCACCGGGGCTCACTACGATTTGCGAGAACTTGTATTTCCTGGGGGAACAAACGGCCGGTTTACTTGAGTTTCTACTGGACTTGACTATCCCAAAACATATCTGAATATGACAAAAGGCATTTCTAATCAATTACTTGCGTTATAACGAGCCTATTATTGTCCTAATAATACGAGCTATGAGTTGAATTGACCGATGATAATTTGTTTAGGTATTTGAAACTAAGGTAGTCTGCAGTCGGTTATCAGGACGACCTCGTTGGAAAGTGGGGCGACTGTCACTTTTTACTCGGTTGACCGGTGACTGACCCGGTTAGCGAGGCGCTTGACCTGCGCTTATCAATGCTAACCGCCAGTATCTCAAGAAGACTGAGGATGATCACTGATGATAGGAAGTCTCCGAGAAATAACCTTTTAGCAGAATTTGTCGTCTTTTCCTAACAGGTCTCTTTTGGAAATAATATTAGGACAACGCACCTTAGATCATGTTATCCTGGGGAATACAAAATTCTGATGTGGCAGAGTCAAAATCATGTGAATGATGATGTTTCCTAACACAACACTTTGCATAGGTAGCTTTAAGCTTCAGACTTTAAGGTGGAGTCGACTCTTCTGTCAGAAACTTTTAACATAAACATAGAATTTGAAGCTACTGAAGCGTGGCAAGGCTCCTCATCCTCACCTCTCCTCGCAGAGCTTCTCCTCGTGGTGCTGCAGCGAGTGCCGGGGGAAGACCTGCGTGCAGAACTTGCACTCGGAAGGTAGCTCGGAGACGGTCTTCTCGACGGCGAGGTTCCTCGAGGCGGAGGTCTTGGAGATCTCGACGCGGCAGTTGGGGCAAGTGGCGGCCTCGTCGCGTAGCCGCGCGTCCGCCAGCAGGTGCATGAAGCAAGGCGCGCACATCAGGTGCCCGTTCGTGCACTGGAACAGGACGACGATCATACGCAGCCCGCATCACTGCCAGATCAGCCCTCGAGGGTCTTCAGACGCAAGGGGACAAAGGGAAGGGAGAAAGGGGCTTACGCATGATAGGCTCTTTCCCCGTGATTCAATGTAGAGGCTAGAGGCGCTGTTAGATATAACCCATTCCTGGTCCTCCTAACTATTTCTGCTACTGATGCATGCCAAATGTAATTACCATGGTTTGGCCTTGACCACATACCGTGATCACATATTGTGCTATTGCTAGCTAAAGATCTTCTCATTTTATCCAGTCTTACAACCAGCCGTCTTTTTTTTGGATTATGTCTTTGTTTTTCGGAAGAGTCCGATCAACCTGCTCACCTAGTATTAAAAGGGGCTTCAAACACCTTCAGTGTAAAAAAAAGATATTGAAGTGAGGCTGCTTTCACAAAAACTATCCGAGAATACCATGACTAATAAATTCTGTTTTAAGTATAGGGGGATACTTATATAAGCTTATTTGTAATAATAATCTCAATATCATGTTGTATTCCTATATAATTATAACTAAGTTATCAAGGATAATTATTAAATAGATGGGGACAACTAATATGAATAACAAGCTACCCAGATCGTGATCTATGTAAATAATAAACATGTAGAAACTCTACCCTACTAATATCATAAATGCGAAAATGTTTATGTATGCGTGTGTGTGAATGTGTATGAGTATTTTCATCTTAATGTTTTTGTGCAATAATCTATAAGTTTGACTGATCATCCATGTTTTTAGGAAATTGTATTGAAGAGTAACATAATACCTATCTTGATAAGCTCAGCTTGCTAGATTTAAGTTATTATAGCTTTGTTCTGTCGTTAAATTGAAATCATAAAAGAAAAACTGCTTTTACTTGTTAAGTATTTAGGTTGATCTTTAGATTATTTTAGTAAAGATAGAATTTGTGTAAATAATATAGCATTGTAGTTTTATTACTTACTTAGTACCTACATATAAATCATTTAAATAGAATCTGCTATTATTATATGAAGAATAAATGCTAAAATATGTCTCCTGTCTACTCTCCTGACCATGGAGCCACCATCTTTTACTTACTCTATGCTCCTAATTTACTCTTTAATTTGAAATCAAATAATAAAGCTTAATTAAGTAAGTCTATTTTTTATCTAGCATGAATTGAATTGCAAGCTGTAGTCATTATTGCAGTGCATTATTTGTAACTAACAAAGAATGAAGTGTGATTCAATTGAATATTGAATTTATGTTCGATGTCAGGGAACGGGAAATCAAAGGGTGGAGAGCTGAATAAACAAGATTGATATCTCTGAAACATTTCTTTATTGCAATGAAATGTTACAAGAGTACATACTAGGTAGTTAACAGCTACAAGGTTGTACAAACTAGTTACACAATACAACAGGCACACCTGAATACATGTACACTCTAGTATAAAATCTAATAAGCAATAGTGCTTCAATATACATCAATGACTCGAAAAGCGCGTTGGAACAATCTTATAATGTCAATTCAGTCTTGTATAGTACCACAACAAAGAGCGTCGGCACTATTTCTGGCTTACATAGGTAGGTCATACAATCAAACGCATACAATAAAAATAACGCCATAAAATCTATGTCTCAAAATGGAGACAGGACTGAATGGGTCGTGTAGGCGTCTGCACGACGCATTATGTCGTTTCGAAAGATGAGCTCGGGCTCTTACGTAATGCAAGAAGGGAATCGATCGATAAAACAGCTGATCGTCCGCTCGCGAAGATCAGCTGTTTTGGAATACCTGATACACGGCGGCTGAGGGCAGGTCCAGGCATACTGCGCAACACAGGATGCCTCCGAGCCTGTGCTCGAGCTTGTTAGCATCGGCCTCGGACACTTTGCGTTTCTTGGGCAGCGGCTCGTCCTCGTCCAGAGGCTCGGAAGCGGGCGGTGCAGGCTCGCCCTCGCTCGACGACGGCATGGGATCGGCTTGTGGTGCCTCCTCCATACCGCCCAAACTATATCAACAACGCGAACGAACACAACACAAAGCGAATTGCGTCTGATTGACGCAGACCAAAATATCGAGCGACGACAAGGACAAAGGTTTGTTGTGTTTTTATACTTCACCCGCCCGCGCTCCGCGACCACAGCCCACCTTTCTTATAGTGATGTACTAAGTCCTTACCTAACAAAAAACCGAGTAAATCGAGATAGTAGTCAATGTATTTTTACGGTTTAATTTTGGCATCGCTCTTTGAGCATTCTGCCAGCGTTAGGTATTTAGTATATCAAGTTTAGTCATAATCGCACACAAAGTCAAACAAAATGAGTCAAGTCCAAGTCATACATCACCCTTACAGCGGGTGAAAGTAAAATCAAAAAGATTTAACCACCACCACTCTGAAGACTAAAATACCTACCAACACAAGAATACCTCGGACAATCTTTCGAAGAATACTTATCTAGCCCTTTACAAGACATTGGCAAACTAGGCGGTTTTCTGAAAGGCAATAAAAAAATATTGTTCATAATGGGTCAGAATCACTATCACCTTCTATGGTTCTGAACATTTTGAACGAATTAAATGTGAAGCAAGGGGAAGGCCTTCGTCCAGCAGTGAATGTCTTCCGGCTGATGATGATGTGAAATATGTAGCAAGAACAAAAAATAAAAATAAAATTATTTCATTTGCATCAGTTCTGTCATGTTTTGTTTTGTGGTTATTGTTGGTCTAACAAAGTACTTGCCCATGGTATTTCCTATGGCCTATGCTTTTGTTCTTCCACAACACAAATTAGGAATCAGTAGTTTGTTTCCCTTTTCATTAAACAAATGCGAAAAAAGATAATCTTGACTCGTCAGCGCCATCTATCCTTTGGCTGTAGAACCACGTTCTGAAAGCTTTGAGCTTTCAGAAAACCTCAGCACTGCAGTAGCCATTACGGCAGCACTGCAGTAGCCACTCACAATTTCTCTGCACTCACCTAATAAATGCTGCGTTCCGTAATGCGCTAAAAGTGATAATATCGCGAATCCGACCAAAGTCACAGTTATTACTCGATTAAATGAAACCCCTTATATTTTGTGACTATTAAATTTGGTCGGATTCGCGATATTATCACTTTTAGCGCATTACGGAACGCAGCAAAAGTTGAATAAAATAATTCAATTCAAAACGGCTAAACAGATTTAGATGAAATTCGCAATGGAGATAGCTTGTTTCCCGGAATAACATTATGTGATACTTTTTATCATCATCTCGCAAGTGAAACCGCGAGGCGCAGCTAGTTGTACCATGATTTGTGTAGTATAAGTACCGTGATGTTGGCAGCGACGGTGATAACGGAATAGACGGGCCCAGCGCTTGCAAATCGATCAAAATTAACAAGACAACACAATCAAGCATACCTAGCTAAAAGTATGCATATTACATAATGCCGGAAAATAGAGATAGCGAATCTAATTACTGCATGACAAAAAGAGAACACATGTACATGTATTAGAAGTGTGTATTGTCGTATCGAACGGCTCGCATGTCACAACGCAAAGGCAGAGTATGACTGTAGCGAGTGGAGAGCCGGCGCTCAACATATAGTTTCTAAATCCGTGCGCTTATTTCCCGTCCATTCATCTTATCATTGTCGCTGGGATTGGAACTTTTACTAACAAGGCAGAAATTAGATGTTTTCCGCACGGGAATGTTCATTCCCGCCCTCTGTGCGGAAAACAGCTCATTTCTGCCCTGTTTGCGAGGAACAAAGAACAAGTCTGTTTTGGCCAATAGATGTGATAAAAGGGTATATTATATAATAAAATAAAGGTATATTATATATTAAATAATATCTCACACAATAGCCCTATCCCGCGGATGTGTCGTTCCTATAATGATCTAATTCGTCGTAGCGCCTGTGACGAAAACAAAGACAGTGATGATCTGGATTTATTTGGACTCAGGTTTGGTCGATTTCGGAACAACATCTATAAAATAATTAATTGACAGTATAATTTTAGGATAATCTATTATATGTGTATATATATATATTAATGACTCATTTATCTATTTGTAGTTTAAATAATAGTATTAAATAATTAAACTCGACTTCAACAGTTCTATTAGTTTAGGTAGGTAGGTGCCAACGATATTTATAACATGCCCTCATTGGTCTAGCTCACAACGTTTGTTATTATTGTTTTGATATATATATTATTATTTTTTAAGTGTCTAAATTACGTAATATTTGCAATCCGAATCTACTGTTTTAGCCATGTCGAGCGCTTGCTATTTTGGATCATGGGATCGTTCTGTATTTTTCAACATGTTACTGTATTATGCAATTTCTATGATCTGTTGTAAGTGCCTAATAAATAAATTATTCATTTATTGTTGTAGGTTCAGCAAAATGCACAAAAATAACTTTGCACCTTTAAATTTGTCCTGTGCTAACATTTTAATGGTAAAACTTAGCAGTATTTTACTTATCAACAAAGTCCCATTGGCATCCTCTGGGTACAGAAACATTTATTATTAATCATGACCTTTTTATTACTATTTAAGTGTATGCAACTGAGCCAAGCAAGTCACTCTCCTAATTTTAAGTGTCATGTCTTTATTCTATTACAGTAGTCATCCCAGTTTATTGTTGTAATTCATATTTTAAGCATCCATGGCCAGTCTTTTGTGGAGCATTCAGATCAGTCCTGTATCACTTAAACCATAAACTTAAATAAAGTAGAATTCACTAGATTTTTTTTTTTCAATATCCCAGATATTATGATTATGTATTCAATCAAATCTTTGGTTTCTTGGTGAGTGATCCGTAAGCTGATATGACAGTTCCTTTGGTGCCTGTGACATTGCTGGTGAGGGGCTGCTGGACCAGGCCCGGCTGCTTGATGGTTGGTTTGTTAGAATTAGAAGCATTTGGCGCTGCCTGGTCCCACTTTGATTTCCTCTTCTTTTCATCATCACTCTCCGGTTTCTTGGCTACTCCACTTATAAAATCAATTTTAGACAATTTTTCCTTCTTTTCCTTTTCTCTCCTATCCATTTCTACTTTTTGTACACGTGACAGCTCATCATAATAAGACTCCTTGCCCCACTTCAGAGGGTCGTAAATTTCAGGAGGGTAGTTTGTGTCCAGCTCATTTATATCACAGAACTGGATGAGTTTTTCATAAATACTAGGGTTCCTAAAGTTTTTCTTGTCCTGTATAATTTGGTTCATGTCGAGGCCTTCTGTGAGCATGCGGCTGTAGAAGCGCGCGATGTTGTCCTGCAGCTCCTTGGGGCACTTGCCGGCCGGCTCGGGCGGAATGGCGCCGTCCTCAGGCTCGGGCGCCGGCGCCGCCTCGTCAGTGTCCGTCTCCATGGACAGCCGCCGCATGTCGTCGCGACCCTCGCCGCCCGACAACTGATCCTCGTCTGATACCACCGTGTCGTCTACGTACGATACTAACCTCCTCTTAGGAGATGCTGGGGCCGAGTTAGGTTTGTTGCTATCCTCGTGTTTCTTAGGGCTAGTCGGTAGTGAATGAGTTTCCTTTGGCTCATCTTTGTCGGGTGTCTGGTCTTCCATATCTTCTTCGCCCTCGGAGTCCGTATAGGTCGCCGTGAGCGACGCAAGCGCTTGTGAAGCCATATCTCGTTATATTGTTCACCAAATAACCATTATTTATTTCCAGCTACGAAAAATTCGTCATTCATACGAGCAAGGAAATCAAATCAAAAGGAAATTAAGATCGTTTAGTTTAATTCGTTTACGAAGATCACCGAACATAGAGTAAGTAAACCTAATATCACCGAATATGTAAAACGAGAAACGAGTTCGTGGCACTGACAGATGACAGTAGCAAGTGTTTTTTTTCTTTGTTATTGGCATCGCACAGAGTAGCAAGTTGACTGCTTGAAGTGACAGTTGTTTTTTGTTCTTTCGCCCATCGGGCTGGCTAAAGCCGTGCGGCCATACTGTCTCGTTATATCATACTGTCACGAGTATTATGGAGAATTTACCTCATTCTCAGAGTTTTTTTTTGCGGAAATACGGCAAAAACGTGTTGCATTCTATTATTTTCTTAAACTTGTATTTTTTCGCGAATTAATGATTTAAAATGGTGGTGTTTTATTCATTGAGAGTTGAATCACATGCACGAGTGTGGGCAAGTGATATAATGTGGTGAAACATGTCTTTTCGTGTTGTTTTCAATACTCCGTAGAAGCTCATGGTAAAGTCGCCACAACTTTGCTAGGGCATGGCTTGGAGTCGACTATGACTAATTTCGAGTGACTGTGATTTCATGATATATTTGACTTGATTATACTATTAAAACTTGCTAATTCATAAACCTGACCCTGGTAGAATACACAACGTGCGAAGCCAATAACTAAGAAAAAAATTATACAACTCATTCTCAGCTAAAAAAAATATTGACTTTGACATTTGTGACATAATTTAGGCAATTTGCGATTTTGTCATTTTGCGAATGGGGTGTTGTGTTGGAATTTGAGAATAAAATAAAATTAATTTTAGGAAATTTAATGACGCCTACCTGTGAAATGAAGTAGCAATAGAAGTACTCTCTAAGTGACGCAGCCGAGCGCTCGCTAAATCATTCAGGAGCATGGCGACACAACCGAGAGACTCCACAGAGTTTCCTCCCGAGATTATATTGAAGCCTCTGGCTTTGATCGGGCTTTCGGGATTAGACGCCGTGAACAACGCTGTGCACAAGGAGATATGGGACGCGTTCTCGAACAACCGGCGCGCCGACCGCACGCCCGTGCGCTTCAAGCTTCTCAACAACACGTTCGAGTTCCCAGTCGTGAAGCCAAAACGGAGCTCCTACGAGTGGTACATCCCCAAAGGCATCCTCAAAAAGAACTGGATCCACAAACGAATCTCGTTAATTCCCGCCGTTGTAGTTATATTCTACGACATGGACTGGAATGACCCACAGTGGAACGAAAAGACGATCGAGTGCGCCTCGAAAGTTCAGTCGATTCGAGCCGCTGTGGAGGGACACGCCACGCGCATCGCCGTCGTAGTGATCCAGAGCCGGCTATCGCCGCCACCCTCGGAGTACATGCTGGGTGCAGAACGCGCGCAGGCTCTCTGCGCCGCATGCGAGATACAGTCCAAGGCTCTCTTCGTGCTGCCGCACAGCGACCACCTCATCGGGTATATCGTGCGCCTCGAGAACGCCTTTTACGACATCGCACAAAACTACTACCATCATGAAACCAAAAACATCAAGCAGCACAGAGACCACCTCAATAAGACTACGCACCAGTACTTGTTTGTGAGGCATCAGTTCAAGCTGGGCTTCCTCAACGAGCTAAAGCAGGATCTGAGCACAGCTCATAAGCATTACATGCATTCTTATAACAATCTTCTGGAAACCCGGACTGTTGATACCAATATTCATGAGGTGAGAATTGTTGCCGGTTACATCAACTACAAGCTCTGCAAGCTCCTATTTGCCCTTAACCTTCCGAGAGATGCGATTGCTCAACTCAAGTCTCACGTTGAGAGATACAGGAATAGAGTTGGGTCAACAGAATTACTGTTTGAACATTATGCCTGGATAGCCAGACAGTATAGTGCCTTCGGGGAGTTGTTTGATGAGGCGATCAGAGCAGGACTCCCAGCGATTCAGTCACAGCATCCGGGTTTCTATTACCAGCATGCATCTCAGTACACTGTGAAAAGGCGACAAGCAATGAGATCAGTCTGCAGTGAAGCCCTGCAGTACCCTTCCACCCCTGATCCAATGGAAGGCATTGTAGAGTTTTATGGACAGCGGCCATGGCGCCCAGGCCGACTCAGTGCCGATCCCCACGACCCACAAAAAGAGCAAGCAGCTATTCTGGCGCTGCAGTACAATGAGCGCATCTTCAACCATTCAACCATGATTATCAGTTTCCTTGGGTGTGCCATCTCGCAGTTCAAAACATTCCACTCTCCCCGGATGAGGAAACAGCTGGTGGTAGAAATGGCAAATGAGTATTACTACTCTGCAGACTACGGAAAAGCTTTAACTCTTCTATCACACATGCTCTGGGACTACCGGAGGGAAAAGTGGTGGTTTCTCGCTTCTCATGTGCTGAATAGAGCACTGCAGTGTGCTTACTTGTCTGCTAAAATACAAGATTATATCCAACTATCGATCGAAGGGCTGTCCAAATACATTCAAGTGCCAAACAATGATAAGGATAGAATTTTCAGAAATATAATAACTGTTCTGAATTTGAACATCCCAGGGCCGGAGCCCGAGCTTCCTGCTGGAGCCCACACGCGTGCGCTCGAGCTTTGGCAAGCGGCCGTGCAGGAGGAACCCCTCACAGTATCGGTCGATATGGCCAACATATCCAGCTTCCTGGAAGTAAAGCCCAAATTCAAGCAGCAGAAGTACAGAATGGATGAAATTATAGAAATTGAATTATATGTGAGGTTGTCTTACTCTGCAGCTCTTGAAGTGAAAAAAGCTTTCCTAACAATATCTAGTCCTACTGAAACAATTGAAATACCTGTTACGGAGGGTGGCAGTGGTAGCATACACCTGCAGGGTGGGAAGGTGAAGAAATTCTTGTGTCAATTCAAGTGGAACCCTCATGATAATGGATCAGAGTTACACATCAAGAATATCTCCTTTGTTCTCGATTCCGACAGGACAAGGAAAATAGTGCTGAATTTCAAAATGGATGACAAAGTAGCAGAGTCTACGATTCACCCAGAACTGCTACATTTCATAATAAGCCCAAAAGCCGACTTTGAGTTCGACTGCATTGTGCCTTTGACGGTGGCCTCTATTATCTCTAGGGAGTGTAGGCTATCAATGAGTGTAGAGAATCGGAGCCCAGCCTTGCAGGGGGAGTGGTTTCCTACTAAATTAACCATCACCAATAATGAAGATCATCTGGTATATGACACTAAACTGACTCTGAGTTTGCTTAGTTCTCCTGACAACCCTAACCCGGATACAGTCACAGAAATCAGCTTGAAAGAAGGGGAGTCACAGTCACAGCCTCTAAACATCAACATCTGCAATATTGATAAAAACTCAAATTATTCAAATACATTCTACCTAAAGACTAACAGAACTGCCACCACAGCAGTTCAAATAAAGGTATCCTATTTCATAGATCTTCCAGAAATATCTAAATTGGAGTGTGTGAAGGACTTCACAACTAAGATAACTGTGATCAAGCCATTTGAAGTGAATACTAATTTTGTGGCTATGAACTTCAAACCGGTATCCAAATGCTTCATTGATGATCCAGTCATTGTTATGCCTCAAATAAAAATCTTGAGTCCTTGGGATCTTGTGATAATGGATACAGAATTGGAGCTCATAGATTGTTACAGCTATGGAGATGAAAGCAAGCCCCTATCTTGCATTAGTAACCTTGAAGTGGCAGAGAAGAATATATCATCGGACGCTATTTGTATACAGGCTAAGTACAAGCCAAAGGATAATCCTACAAGAGTGGGGCTTTATAACATAACATGGCGAAGAAAAACCAACCAGGAAGGTCAGTGTGTGATGAGCAGCACGGCTCTGCCTGGGCTGCCAGTTGATGATTGTCCGATCGCAGTCGAAGTCAATTACCCAGAAGCAGTGGACTTGTTAAGTTCAGTGCCTCTCAAATGCACTTTGATAGGAAAATCTAACAGACCTATTAGGTTAAGTCTAACAGTGGAAGGCACTGATGCTTACATGTTTTCTGGTTACAAGAAAATGTCAGTTACAGTGCCTCCTTACGACAGGGTCGAGCTCCACTACAACATTCACCCCCTCTTCCCTGGCAACACCACACCTCCACGGTTAAAAGCTACAGTCATCGGTGACAGTTCCAGTCAGGAAGTAGTCAGTGAAATGTTTGAAAAGACATTTCCAGAGAACATTTTTGTTATGCCTAAGTACAATAAATAAATTGTATGAGATATTTAATTCAGTTTTAATATGTAATTATTATAGTTATATTGTACATATGAACAAAAAAGTTGTATTGTAGTTACCTGTAATTATTATCTAAACAATAAATCTGGTTTCTTGTTAAAATCTCTTTATCTTTATTTGTAAAAATTATGAACACCTTGTGCACACATTGAGTGAACGTTGCTTTTCTAGTGTTACTAAAGCATTTTTGCAGACAGTAACCGACTTTGAAAGAATGCATAACCTCAGGTCAGGCAGTCTGAATGTGTTATGATATCTATGTCTATCCTTATCCAGTCTCCTATATCCTTACAGTACAGTTATTTAAGCTCTAACTAATCAGTGACAAAGGAAACGCTTAGATGCTATTTAAAAATTTATTAATGAAAAAGATTAATCTTTACGAAGCTGGAATTTCTCTTCCTGAATACCATTTGCAGTGATAATAAGAATGTAAATACAGTCTCCGGTGTAGATGTCACGCTCAGCAGCGCTGATGAAAACGTCTTTCAGCAGGGCGAGGGCTTTTTCTTTAGGAAGTGGAGCTTCTGATACATTTTGCATGTTTTTAAGCCCAATTTGATTGTCGAGCAGAGGCTGCAGCTGCGCGCCCGCTGAGCCCCCAGCGCGGTAGTTGGAGCGCTCGCAATGCCCGATGGGGTCGTAGCTGTAGACGCAGCCGCGGCCATCCGCATCCAGGCCAGCCAGCACGTTAGACACGTAGTACGGGAAGAACCGCTTGTAGTAGAGCATCGTGGAGAGCATCTGCGCGACCGCCGGCGTAGACATGGACTTATTGTGCTCGTGGGTGTACATCTGCAAGCGCGCAGACAGCAGCCGCGTCAGCGTGAGCGTGTCGCACCAGCAGCCCGTCGCGCCCAGCACGGTGCGCTCCGACAGTCGAAACAGCTTCTTCTGCTCTCGCGTGTAAATGGAGAAGCCCGTGCTAAGTCGAGTGTCCGCGCCTATCACGGCGTAATCTTCTCCGGCGATGGCGACAACGCTGCCGCCGTTGTCCGCGTATGGCTCGAAGTGATGCTGCGTAGCCCCGGGGACAGCATACTCAGGGAAGTTTTCGTTAACGCTCAACATTGTGGTCTAACCGATCTCAGGAAATTTCTTCTAAAATGGGGAGCCGTAAAATAAACGCTATGCTATTAACTTTGCAAACAAATCAGTGACATGCAGAATTTTGAAATTACTTTATTTTAGGATTGACTTTGACAAATAGTTTGTTTGTATATTTTTTACCCTCTTAGTTATTGGCATCGCACTTTGTGCTGCATTCTGCCAGTGCCAAGTTTATGAATTTTCAAATTTGTATTGATACAATATTTATAGAATAGAATAGAATAAAATTTTATTGTTCATAACTGTGCTTACAAGGTCTTAAAGTTAATTTGGGTATCAACAGTTATTATCCTTACGGACGTACAATAATTAAAAGCTAATTTGCGCATTACATAAACAAGTGATTAAACGGACTTGTACAGTCAAAATATTCATTTAGATCGTAAAATACCTTATTTATGAGCCATTTTTTTAAACAATGCTTCAATTTATTGCCATGTAAACATTTGGAACATTATTATAGATTTTTATTGCAGTTATGTATGCACTTTTATGGAACATTGCGTTTTTGACTTGAGGCATACATATCTTTAACTGATGCTTCGGACGTAATGTTTCAAAACGTGTAGATTTTTTCTCAAAAAAATAAATGTAATTTTTTTTAACAAACAAACAGATCTCTAGAATATATATGCCGGTTAATGTTAACATAAAAATTTTCTTTGAAGATATTTCTAACAGTTTTCTTTTGCTTTGTAGTTTGTAGATGGCTCTAATACATCTTTTTTGCATTAAGAATGTAGATTGCACGTCTACTGAATTTCCCCAGAAAATAATACCGTACGTTAAATGAGGGTAAACGTAGACGTAGTATGCACTTTTTGCAGTGTCTTTATTTGCAATACTACTTAACATAGATAGAGCGTAAACTGTATTTTTGAGATCTTTGCATTTACTTGGGATATGTGTCTTTTTCCAGTTTAAGTGAGTGTCTAGTGTAAACGCCTAGAAATCTTGTCTCAGTTATTTCATTTATTTTGACATCTCTATTTACAATGTTTAATTGGACAGGGGAAGCTTTGTAGTTACGAAATTGCATAAGTGTTGTTTTTTGAGAATTGATTTTTTAAATTTATAGATTCGAGCCAGTTTTGTTATTTTGTTAAGTGTATTATTCACTTCAGCTTCTAATTCTGATTTATTTAGTTTTTTTTTGTTCTATGTAAAATTGTTGCGTCATCTGCGAACATGACACATAGATGTTTGGTTATCAATGGTAATTCATTTTATGTATATTAGAAAAAGTAAAGGGCCAAGAATACTTCCCTGAGGTACTCCCATTAACACTTTTTCTGAATCCGATAGAATTTGTTCGACTGTTTTGGTAGACTTGTTGTAGTAATCTATAGCTGTTGATTGACTTCTGTTTGTTAAATAACACTTAATAAGGGACAGTGCTGTTCGTTATTCCTATAGCTTCTAGTTTACTTATAAGAATTTCATGGTTAACGCAATCAAACGCTTTTGATAGGTTTAAGAATACTGCTATACCTTTCTTTTTATCGTTAATATCTTCCCAGACTTGCTTCAGAAATGTAAAAATAGCTAATGAGGTACCTACTTTTACCTTTCTGGAATCCAAATTGATTACTATTTAGGATTTTGTTCAAGTTTTAATAGTATAGTCAGTCAATTATGTTATGAAATCACACAAAATTAATCATAGTCGAGTCCCAAGTCATGCCCTAGTAAAGTTGTGGCGAGTTTCCTATGAGCTTTTATGGAGTTTAGAAAACAACACGAAAAGACACGTTTCACCACATTATCGGCCTTAATTAAAAAAAAACTTTTCAACCGTTAGTCACTGCTTAAGATGCTCTGCCATCTTCTCTCTGACGTGAAGTTGTACGTGCTAGAAAAGGACAGAGAAGTTTAGCAGTGACTAAGAGAATCGAGATTATTTTAGGTAATACTGTATATCACTTGCCCGCGCTCATGCATGTAATTAAACACTCACGGCCTTACTTAAAAACGCCACTCAAAGTTAGTCGCTGCATAAGATGCTTTGTCAACTTCTCACTGACATATTGTGTAATCGACTTTCTTTTTTATTTTGTACTCTGTTAAATACGTAAGACGAGGCGGTATGGCCTTAAAGGCATTAGCCTGCTAAAATAGGAGAATTAAAAAAAACTCATTGTGTTGTCAATGTCAAATAAAACCGGCACCGGGCCTCATTATTAGTGATGGGTCCTCACACGTTTTGAAAGAGGATGAGGAAGGATGCCTCAATTCCAAATGAGGGCCTCGTCCCTCACCCCTCAAATGAAGTGAGGTATGTTGCACCCGCAACGAACGGCTGACTCCTCAAGCGGCACTCCCTCGCTGCGGCATTGTCGCTCGGCTTGATTTGGTACCAATCAAGAAAAGGAGTGCCTTATTACAATTGCTAGGTGGCGCCACGCACAGGGTCTACCTATTCCCCTTATTTCATTATCAACAAAACAGTTCGTTGGAGTATGTGTCCTATTACTATAGCAATAAAGATCAAATCTTTTTAAATCATTATAATATAGAAGTGAGGGAGGCGAAATGAAACAATATTTTATGTTACGCGAGTGAACGAGGCAGCGACACAGCAAAGCATTCGTGTCGCGATGAATGAAGTGAGGAAATAGAATGAGGTGCTTCAACTATTTTGTATTAGCTACGAGTACCTCAACCTCACTTTCGATATTTGAGGGCCTCGAACGAGGTAACTCACGCACGAGTGAGGAATTCGAACCGAATTATCATTTATCACTGCATCACTACGCATTATCTTCATTACATTTGGCTGACGTGTTTTACGATTTTACGAATCACAATAATAAAAGGCTTTGATTCTACAAAAATGACTTCCCTAACCGCTGTTATCCCCAAACTGTACCAGGAATATACCAGCAAAACATCCAAGAAGCTTAAAATTATCGACGCTTATTTACTTTACATATTTCTAACAGCGGTTATTCAGTTTGTGTACTGCTGTCTTGTCGGCACTTTCCCATTCAATTCTTTCTTGAGTGGATTTATTTCTACAGTTAGCTCATTTGTGCTCGGAGGTATGTATCATTAGTGATTATCTATTTAAAATGATAAAAAGATATTAGGTATTAGAAAACTGGTAAACAACATAACCTCGTACTTGTTGCAGTGTGTTTGCGGCTCCAGGTGAACCCGGAAAACAAGAATGAGTTCCAGGGCCTGAGTCCGGAGCGCGGCTTCGCAGACTTTATATTTGCACATCTGGTTCTGCACCTTGTGGTTATCAACTTCATAGGATAAATACACATCTCTCCACTTATATCCGTAATTTTGTATGCTTAAGTAAAATTAAATAAAGCTAAATCGTACATGTTTTATTTGTATGTTTAAATAAGTACCTACTTAGGTATAAATGCCAGGTACCCATAAACTGACTTAAGTATTGAGAGGCAATAGCATTACTTGTTTTGTAGCTTGATTTATATCATAATAGCAAGATATTTTTACATTCTTCAAAGTAGGTAATGATAAGAAAATATATTGAAAACTATAGGTACATTACATTCTTTAGGTTATCATTTACCTTTAGACTGCCACCATCATCAAGCGACAAGTGCTAGCGGGCCCTGTGCATCAACTACATATTTATGTAGTGGTAGGACTCTACTGCAGAGTCTGCCTGGGGAATTACCACACCTTTGCCAGTTATACAACCGCCAAGCAGTAGTGTGCAAGCATTACTGTGTTCCGGTTTGAAGGGCAATGTTACCAGAGAAATTACTGGGTATGAAGAGATTTAACATCTAATATCTCACGGTGACGAGCGCAGTGCAGTGCAGTGCGGCGCAGGATTGTGTTCGCAAGTTTAACTATTAGTGGCAGGCGTGACGCTTACCACCAGGCGAACTTCTCGTCACTTGATAGAAAATATAAAAATAAAATAGATCACAAAAATATTGCCTGTTTACAAATAAATGTAATAAATGCCTAATTATAGATAACTGATTATACGTTGTACCTATTTTTTTTAATAGGTCACATTTTTTGGGTTTGTCACCAACAAGTCACAATGTGACTTTTCTTCCCATTGAGTAACACTGTTACACTGGGGTGACTTTTTGGGAAACCCTTTAAAAAAAAGTTTAGTCAGTGTGACTCAATGATGAGAAGAATAAAATCCCATCTAGTAATTAAATTACCCTAAACATTTACACTATCTAAATATTACACACACAATCTAAAAATTTATCTATATATTTATAGCTCAGTTGGTAGCATGTCTGCCTTCAGAGCTGCAGGGCGTGGGTTCGATCCCCACTCAGGACAAAAATGTATGTGACGTACATCGATGTTTGTTCTGTGTCTGGGTGTAGTATGTATTATAAGTATGTATTTACGAAAACAAATTGTATATAAGTATTCTATCAGCTATCTGGTTTCCAGTTATAAGATGCTCGACAGTGCCCGCTACAAGGGCAAGCTCGCAGAGGTGCCTCGCGCACTGGAGAGGTCAGCTAAGTCGACGCATGTGATGGGTCCGACAGTATATAATAAGTTGCCGGAACACATTACCGCAGCGCCTACTATGGGTAGTTTCAAATCACGACTCAAACGCTGGCTTATCGAGCAGACGTTCTACAGCTATAATGAATTTTTATCATTTAATAATACTATTAAGTAATACCTTTACCTTTACTATTATTACCTTTGATGTAATAATATCTTTTGATTTGACATAATAATGTATGTAATGTGTATCTTGTTGACATTTAGCTATTTTTAATATTTGTAATTCTTTCAAAATAGTTTGACTAATTGAATAATTAATTGAAATGCAAATTTTTATGAGTGTAATTGACCTGTAACTAACTGTTACCAATAAAATGATTATGATTATGATTATAACAAGCTTTGCTTAGTATGGGGCTAGATGGCGCTGTGTGTAATAAATGTCCCCCAAATATTTATTTGCTATAACCAAAATTAGATTTTCCATACTTTTCCGTCAGGGCAACGTACACATCCTGTCTATTAATGGGAGGCTTTCGTCTATCAGTGGACGTCTTCTGGCTGACGATGCTTCTGGTTGTGAGTCACACCCAAGTTATTTACCTAGATACATATTGCAATAAATATCTTTATGCTTTAAAATTAATATTTTCCTATAGTCACCGCGTTACCAACTGAGTCGTGCGGCCATTATTTTAATACCACTTCAATCAAAAATTCTTAATTATATGAATTATATAAGATTGCAATGGTAGGAAGAAAAACATTTTGCTGTATGTATGGAAATATTTATACAGCGATTATAGAAATAGTAATTAGACCATTAAAAGGTTACCCCAACTGAAGTAGGTGTCGTGGTGTTGTCCAATCAATATCAGACTGCGTGGAAGCTTGTCTCAAATAGTTTGCACACAGCTGTGTTGCTAGCGCCGAGAAAAAAATATACGACAATGTATGGTAGTAGTGATACTTATAAACATCTTCCAGTACCTATACCTAGCTACTGTAGTAACGGCGGAATTCATCAAATAAAAATAGGCTTGAGGATTAAAAAAATATTTTTAAAGAATGCATGAAGAAAACTTTATTTTAGTGATTGTAACTTTTTATACATTTCACTAGCTTTGCTATCAATCAACCGTAAAATTGATGTCACTCGTTGGGATTATTTTTGTCCCAATGCGTCGCACTGTGACACTGAGTGCGACTCCTTTGGACAACTTTATTGTAAAAGTTTCATCGAGTAACAGTGTTTCTCGATTTTACTTTAAAATTCCTAGCCCATAAGCATAAGTAAGCAGGAGGTCTGTGACTCCGAAAAATACCCGTGGACGTGTGACTTAGGAACAGGAAAAGTGAAGCCTTTATTTCTGTATTAAAGATAAATAAACAGATGAATATTTTTCTTAAATAATTGGGTGTTACGTACTTTTTTTTTTCTTCTTAAATTACATCTCTTATTGTATCAGAGTGCCTGTCGGCAAAGGCCTCCTCTGATGTGATGCCTATCTTGTGCGGCTCTTTTCCGGTATGGTCCAGCTGTAGTGGTAGGACTCCACTGCAGAGTCCGACTGGTACCACAGTACACAAGTACCACACCTTTGTCAGTTATTCAACCGCCAAGCAGTAGTGTGTAAGCATTACTGAGTTCCGGTTTGTAGGGGAAAGTTACCAGATAAATTACTGGGTACATATGATGAGATTTAACATCTAATATCTCAGGGTGACGAGCGCAGTGCAGTGCGGCGCAGGATTGTGTTCGCAAGTTCATAATTCTAGCACTTCTACTGTTATTGGCAGGCGTGACGCTGGCGAACGTCTTGTTCGTCTCGTCACTAGAATGTAAAAAAAAGAAGCCGTTCTTTTTTATTTCATCTTCCCACCGTTGCCCACCCTTCCTTCTTTTGCCATCTCTGGGATACCAATTTGAAATGTTTGTGCTCCATTTCTCATGTTTGCACTAATAATATGTCCTATATGTAACAGGGAATGTGTTAAGTGTAGGTGAAAGGAAACAAAAGAAGCCTTTAGCATGGTGTAGATTTTATTTTGACTAGTCATGAATATATTTTCATAGTTTCACTCAGAATACAAGAAAAAAGTAATTTTTTATAAGCATTAAAACTAAATAAGTACATTCATTCTTATTTCTTGTCCCACCCTACAAAACTCACACTTGTCTCTCCATCTAACCTACTGTAACGGACGGCGGTGGTTGTTGTTCCTTGTTGAAATATAACTGTGAGGGTAACATTCCCAATAAAATAATAAATGTTACACTAAAAAAAAGTTACACTAAAAAAAAACAAGTAGTTCAGACTACAAAATTAGAAAAAGTATGGTACACTAAAATAAAAATGAGAAAAACCGTAACTTATTATTTACACAAAAAAAAAAAGTACATTAACTATCTTATTCATGGATATGCCATGTTTTATATAATACAAGTTCAACACTTATTTTTACGATGAATTAAGCAAATAATCTTTGTAATTTAATAGTTTACAAAAATATATTTCCATTACAAAAATAAACCATTCGCTACAATTATTGACTATTTCAGAAAATATTAACAAAAGTAATGTTTTTATAACAATCTAAACTTTAAAGTAAGCGGAGTCGCAGAGCAAATGGATGTACATATTTACAAAATATTTTAAAAACTATAATAATTTTTACTCCAAACAATATAATATCACAAAAAGTATATAAGTATATATAATATCTCATCCTACACTATGTTTATTCTGTAACGAAATAATTCAATGACGAGATAGCAGACGAGGGTAGCGCAGGGCCGTAGCCAGGGGGGGGGGGGGGGGGGGGGGAATGAGGGGCAATGCCCTACCTTAAAAGATACCATCTGCTAATAATAAGCAAAGTACCTACTACTGCTACTCCTACTAACAGCTGCCCTACGCTTTGGGGTAGCGGCCGTCGCACACTGGTTAATTTACTAATTAAATAAGCACTATCGACTACTAAATATCTTACAGCTAAATTTTGTGTCCGTACAATGTACACACTGCATTTTTCCGTATCAAAACAGCTTAACCGCTACAAACATTTTATTCTACCCTCCACTAGGCTAGCGAAGCGGACTCTTCACCTCGCGATCGAAGCGCTCCCGGAGTGAGCACGCGACTGTACCTGGCGTGAGGCGGCGCGGGCCGGGGCCGGTCACTCCACGACTGTCCCGGGCACATGTAGCCGTGCTCAGCTGTGGGGCGCAGGGGCGGCGGCAGGGGCGGGCGCGGGGGCGGCGGGCTCGCGGCGCGCCAGGTACCGGCGGCGCGCGGCCGCCAGCAGCTGCTCCTTGCGCCGCTGCAGCGCGCACTCGCGCTCGGTCGCGCTGCGAGAGAAGTGAACCTTCTCCGGGGTCCGCTCCGTCCTGGAAGCACCGCACGCATTTCATCCAAATGTTTTATTTAATTTGGACAACCGACAGCCTTCTTAGAAAGAATAAACAGCATAATGAGTACATATAAGCCAACAAACGTTATCACTAGTAGACGCTGGTGCTAATGCTAACATGCGATACACACACCCAGAAGGAAAATAAAGTAGGTTGTTGTCATCTTCTTTGGCCTATTCAGGTTCACGATGAGACCGGACGAGTGACCGACGTCGTAGGTCGTCTCCCTATCGATTCGTTGATTTTGGGAAAATCGTGTCGACCTGTAGTTGGAAAATACGGAACCGGCTTTTTTGTCGGTTAAAAGGTAAAATGTATGTACTGACGTTTGTTCGAGCGTGTGCGTGGAGGTGGTGGCGGCGGCGAGCGCGGGGGGCGGGGGCGCGGGCGCGGCGGGGGGCGCCGGGGGCGGGGGCGGGGGCGGCAGCAGGCGGCCCTCCAGGATGTTGTCGAGCGTGAGGTCTGCGGAGCGCGACGCGGCCAGGTCGGCGGACAGCACGCTCAGCGGGAACTGCGGGAACAGCTGCTGCACCTGCGACACACACACCCACACACACACGTTACACTTAGAAACACCGATACGAGTAACACTGCATACCTGTAAGTGTAACACAGACTACGTCCACAATATTGGCTCCCATAGAAGACGCGTCTAAACAGTCCACAATATAATATGATGCGTCAATACTACATTCATTTCTTAGGTAACAAACATTCAATCGAATTGAGAACATCTTCCTTTTTTGAAGTAGGTAAAAATAGAGCTGAATTTTGCTCTAAGAGAGCTAAATTGGCAACACTAACATACTTATTTTAATTTAAAAATGGAATCCCCTTAGGAATTTATTGGCTCGGGGATTCCTTTCCATAGATTGCAATACGATCGAATCTCGCGCACATATTCCAAATGCTATCTACGAGTACGAGCAGAATAAATAAGTAATTTATAATATTATGATTGTAAGATGGCGTGGTTAATTCGGAATTGTTTATATGCGTTCTGTCAAAAAGCTTCACTGTACTTTGGTTATTTTTGGTTTATGGTATTTTATTAAGGTAGGCCCTGGATCATATCACATTTAAGTGCAAACTAATTTGTAAAGAATATTGTCCATATTCAATGAGCCGCGCGCGGAGCCGACGGCAGCCACGTCACGTCAACGTACCAAGTGCCACAGTAGAAAATCGAGACACTGTCATATACAAATAGAGTACAAATGAACTTGCACTGAATCCGACATTATTGTAGTTATAGATATACATACGTTGCGGCCCTGCCTGCAGTGAGTGAGGGAGTGAGTGGTGCGTTACCTGTCTGGCCATGGCGTCAAGCTGCGCGGGCGCCGGGTCGGCGCGCACGCGCGTCACCTCCACCGAGAAGCTCGGCAGCCACGACACGTACCGCGACCCTGCGACACCACGGGACGCTTGTAGGCGGAAACGAGAAAATATCATGTCGCCGCATTGTATTATTTGCTGTGTATTAGCGCGTATAAATGTTTCAAATTAGTGGTGTTTGTACATAGACTAGATGATTGGAGAACTTCCACCATTCGAAAAAACAAATCGGTCGGTCATTTTCGAGTTTTTGCAAGACGGAAATTGAATGCACGGAAATTGATTTATATAATGTATAAGCCTTAGTATAATAGTATATTCCATGAACATAGTTGAATTTTCTACGAACCACCCTTTTTGCTACGATTTCGCTATGTATATTTGCTTGCTCTATCTTTAAATAATAATAATACTACAGGTAATTTCGCGTAGTATACCGACATCACGAAACGAAATACTACACATCTTGAAATTACGGCACAAATAGTATAACTACGAAATCCAACTCCCGAGTGACACGGCCAGTTGGGAGGGAGGGGGCGGCGGGGCGGGGGCGGGGCGGGGCCGCGTACCCGCGCGCATCCATTCTCGCAGCTGGAGCTCCACGAGTGCGAGCAGGCCGGCGAGCTGCAGCCCCGCCACGTCCCCCGCCGCACGCGACCATTCGCGCATGACACGCGGGACCCAACACACCTCACACCGAGGTCATACTTCTTTTTACATTTTACCCCGGGAATTTTGGTTTGACGTCGCGTCACACATGTTGACACATGACACAGTAATTTATTTTTATTTTCAGAGCGTTATGAGAAATAAGGTTGATAATACTGTGAAAAGGTAACAATGAATCGAAACAGTCTTCTAAAAGTACTCTACTCTATAGTATAGCCCTCCAGTCCTTCCACGCGCGCCGGCACGTGGGGCACGACGCGTCCTGCTGCACCCACTGGCACAGGCACGAGCTGCGTGTGGGGGTGTGTGTTTGTGTGTCTCACCGTTGAAGTGGAAGAGATGGTTGGGCGCGGGCGGCGCGGGCGCGCGCGGCGCGTCGGGCGCGCGGCGGGCCAGCGCGCGCCGGCACGTGGGGCACGACGCGTCCTGCTGCACCCACTGGCACAGGCACGAGCTGCGTGTGGGGGTGTGTGTTTGTGTGTCTCACCGTTGAAGTGGAAGAGATGGTTGGGCGCGGGCGGCGCGGGCGTGCGCGGTGCGTCGGGCGCGCGGCGGGCCAGCGCGCGCCGGCACGTGGGGCACGACGCGTCCTGCTGCACCCACTGGCACAGGCACGAGCTGCGTGTGGGGGTGTGTGTTTGTGTGTCTCACCGTTGAAGTGGAAGAGATGGTTGGGCGCGGGCGGCGCGGGCGTGCGCGGTGCGTCGGGCGCGCGGCGGGCCAGCGCGCGCCGGCACGTGGGGCACGACGCGTCCTGCTGCACCCACTGGCACAGGCACGAGCTGCGTGTGGGGGTGTGTGTTTGTGTGTCTCACCGTTGAAGTGGAAGAGATGGTTGGGCGCGGGCGGCGCGGGCGTGCGCGGTGCGTCGGGCGCGCGGCGGGCCAGCGCGCGCCGGCACGTGGGGCACGACGCGTCCTGCTGCACCCACTGGCACAGGCACGAGCTGCGGACACCGCGAGCCTTGTTAGTGCTGCAGCTTCTATACATATATAACCTGCCCTGGGCTCCTACTATGACATGTTGAACTTTGTAAGTTTGTGAATTTGGTTTTTTAAGTTGGCATTTTTATCTTAATTTTATATGTGCAAATTTAATATAATATAATATTTATTTATTTTAATAATTTGCCAGTTATTCAAGCGCCAAGCAGTAGTGTGCTCGTCTCGTCACTTGAATAAATATTTAAAAAAACTAATTTTAATAATGTATTTTACTGTCTTGTCACACGCCTTGGCGCTGTAACTGTGGCAAGCGCTTATTAATAAATGAAATGATATGTTAAAATAAACAGTCTGTTATACAGACTGTTTATAGTGTGACTGAGTCCGTCCAGCTACGGCACCAGCAACACCAGCGCATGTTGTGGCCTGTTGTTCAGATTAATGTATTCACATGAAGCGGCCCGTCCAGAGTCCGTATCGTGACATCTAAAAACTATAATTTTTAGGTGTTATTAAAGCTTAAACAGGAAAATAAAATATGACTTCCGGTCGGACTCGAACTTGCATACGAGCAGTCAGTTAAAAAAAAATATTTAAAAATTACAGATGGCGCCACCAACGCTTTAGTTGGCAGCTTGTAACAGGTTGGGAAATTTGGCATCTAAGGCAGAGGCGTCTGTAGCTTAATTGGCAAAGCAGTCGGGACGGAAACCCATAGAGACTGCTCGTATGCAGGTTCGAGTCCTGCCGGAGGTCATAAGTTTTCTTCCCGTTGAAGCTTTAAAAACAGAAATACCATAAGTGTGGAATCACTTCATACAAAAATATATCAATATTCAGCCGCCGACGCTGCGACTGCGGGACGATGAAATTCGACTGTTTATTGTTTAAGGCAGCTGTAGCAATATCAGCAGGCGGTTGTTGATCTACCCATCAATGCGAATGACTTTTACGTGCCTGAGGGGTTAAAGTGGCTACTTTAGCCCCGATACTCAGAGCGCAAGGAACAACTTCCTCCCCGCAGCGACATGTAAAATCGTATAAACACAACGGGAGCAAGTAAAAACGCCTCAGATCTCCTCATATTTGTCACCCTCGGCTTCGCAATATACATGAGATCTGAGATATTCATTACTTTTGCTCCCTAGGTGAGTAATCTACTATTTACTCGAATTTCATAGAGTTGTTCACATTTATATAAGAGTCGATACGGCTCAGTGATGTCAGCGTGTCAACTCACTTGTGGAAGAGATGTGCGCAGGGCAGCTTACGCGCTTCCTTCATGGGCTCCCAGCAGATGGCGCAGTTGTCCTGGTTCTTCTCTACCTCCTCCTTGCTCGCCATCGGACACCTGCTCAACCATGGCCCAATATAACGACGCAACGCAAACAAAAAGGTTAGTATATTGGTAGGACTATATTGCAGAGTCCGCCTGGGGAAGTACCACACCTTTGCTAGTTAGGTATTCAACCACCGAGCAGTAGTGTGCAAGCATTACTGTGTTCCGAATTGAAGGGCAATTACTGGACATGGAGATATTTGACATCTAATATCTCAGGGTGACGAGCGCAGTGCAGTGCGGCGCAGGATTGTGTTCGCAAGTTCACAATTATGGCACTGTTAATGGCAGGCGAGATGCTTACCAACAGGTGCACGTCTCGCCATTCCAATACGTAAAAAAAGCTCTAGAAATTGATGCCAAAATGCGTTGTCCATTTCCGAAACAGAGTTGCGTCAACAAGTTTACAACGTTCCATATGACACGTTTTCTGAAACTTTAGCTCTCGTTGCTTACAATTTTCATGACGCAATTTTGTGGTTGCAAGTACCTTAAATTACATTACGATAACAACGGAGTGTGTAATATGCGTTTCCATAATTATAACATTACTTAATCATTATTTATTGGTACTGCAACGTTACGTCATGGTCGTACGATTTTCAACACGGCCTTATCGCAAAAGGATGGAACGCAATTCGTAACTCCATCGAAACAAAAAAGCAATATTATAGTTATTATTGTACAATCGACGTAATCACTCGACTTACGAGTAAGAGAGATTATTTTTAAATTGTAAACAAGTGACGCTGACGCGAGGTCGCGCCATGTCCGCGTCATAATGGTCAATCTCGTTTCCGATGGACCATTAGGAATTATTAGTATCTTAAATGCACGTGAATCTGTAGGTCCTGTCATTATTGAACCGATGCATTAAAATCATACAGAAATAAAAACATCAGCATTACATTCATCATCATCATCAGCCCGGAGACGTCCACTGCTGAACGAAGGCCTCCCCCTTAGACCGCCACACAGTACGACAACCCTGAAACGTGGTCTTTAACTGCTGGCCTGTTGGATAAACTTTGCGCGATAGATTCCGGAACGAGGATATTCGCCAAAAACCAAAGTTACCGACATAGCTCGCAAGGTTTGCAAGTTGAAGTGGCTGTGGGCAGGACACATCGCTCGAAGAACTGACAACCGATGGTGAAGAAAGGTTCTCGAGTGGCGACCGCGAACCGGAAGACGCAGCGTAGGAAGGCCTTCCACTATGTATAGGTGGGCCGACGACATTGTAAAAGTCGCGGGCAACCGGTGGATGCAAATGGCATTACATTAGGCTTGTTTAATTGGAATCTACATTTACTTATTTGGTTACAAATCTAGAAGGCGTTAAGATTCAGATAGATGGCATATCATGAGAGAAGCCTATGTCCAGAAGTGGCATAGAGAGACCAGATTCAAGAAAAAAAATTGCTCTAGTTCAACAAGGGAATCTCCTTCAACATCTCAATTGGTCAAGTGAGACGAAAATAAAATTAAATATTGGTGTTTCTTTCTCCTATGGGACTACTGGGTCAAGATAGTGTAACGGGACAACACGATGGGACTAGTGAGTCCGAAATATTGATGTAATTTGTCCCATGGGACTACTGGGTCAAAATAGTGGCAGTTGTCCCATCACGGGACAACTCGGTGGGACTAGTGGGATAGACCCGAGAAGGCTGTGGATTATGACAATAGAACATTTGAAATTAATTATATCGCGATTGATTGAGTAATTCGATTGACGTATACTGGACAAGCCCTTTACTGCACATACAATAGCTCGACGTGCGGCCATGTTTATTATGTTACGACATGTACAAGTCATGTATAAATAGACTAATAAATCGGCGCCATTTTAAAGGGCACTTTAAAACTTTGGCTTCAGATTACGTCAGAATCTGCGATGATGCCGATGCGATATGCTTTGAAAGTCGGTGCGACCCGTGCACTCCGCGGCCAGTTTATGTATAATTGCGCAATTAAATTCAAAGCTGTTTTGTTGTACGTATAGATCAAGGTTGCTCAGCCAAAGACTAGTTCAATGTTTTTTTTTAGATGAGCGCGCGTTAAATTGTGGATGTTCTTAAATTTTTTGTCCCGATTTTTTTTTTTCAGATAACGTTTATAAATTAAATTCATTACGCTATTATTTTAAAGTGAAAGGTATATAATTGATTCTACGTTCCTTTCTTTATATGATATACAATGCGTAACAAAAACGTTCAACAATACAGAAGAGTATGTATGTACGTACTCATCATTATGAACAACTTTTACTATGGGGCCATCCCTGAAATCGCGCTGTTCCTAAAATCAGCTGTTCCATACATTTTGTCCAAGGTCAATAAACTTTTTGTATGGAACAGCTGATATTTTTTTTGCGATTTCAGGGTTGGCCGATGGCCCCATAGTAAAAGTTGTTCATAATGATGAGTACATACATACCATTCAATATTGTTGAACCTTTTTGTTACACAATGTAGATGCGGATATACTAAAGATTCATTTGAGTGTTATAAAAACACTTCCTATACATACGAATACCTACTTGTATTTTTCTTAGTAGTAAAAAAAATATACGAATGCATGAAAATATGTATGAAAATGATCCAAATTGCGGGGTCTGAGCTTGATTTTCGGATAATTAGACAGGAATCTCTTTATCAAACCAACTACTACCCAAAAAATTGAGATGACTGTATATAAAACTAAAACTTGTGTAAAGTGCAACAAAGTTCAGACGGCCATCATAATTTTGATTTCATAATTCATCATCATCATCCCGGAGACGTCCACTGCAGAACGAAGGCCTCCCCCTTAGACCGCCACACTGTACGACAACCTGCCATTTGCATCCATTTTTTTGTAGACCAATATGAAATGAATATCAATTAGCCGATCCGTTGACCATGAACAGTAAACATTGTAATCTAAAAAAAAGTTCAACGAAAATAATAATAAATTAACGTTAAAAATCGATTTTAGACCAATCTCCTTATCATCGTCGGCTGAATTGATTTGATTATGATATATTTGTCCATCAGCCGTAACACACAAAGATTTTTAACGTGTCGTAGTTCAAATTTACAACCATAGTCGTAAAACTGACGAACTGTAAAGGTGACTAGGTAGTTCTTTTAAAATGAAAAACAGTATTAACCATTAGAAGACAGGCGTATTTATTAAATAGTGTCGGCACTAACACACCACCTTGGGCCAGGCCAATTTTTACCGGTATTATGTCCTGTACTAAAATGTGTGAACTGACTTTTAAAGCAAAAGCCCGTTCACGCATAATGATAATAAGTATATACACCCAATTTTTTTGTCTTCTCATTTTAGTGGCTTTTAAAAGTATTCTTCCAACCTCAACCTTGTCGTATGCATCAATGAAATCTGTAAAACGTATGATCCGCTTACTTGCTTGTGCGATAGTCCTAGTGCAAGAAGTCGAGTCTCTACTCTCTCTCTAGTCGAGGCTTTGGCATGCAAGTGTGTTAGTGTCAGGTATAAATGTAAGGCCAGCATGACACCAACGTCGCTCAATTTCAGTTAGAGGGGAACCGCCGCAGCGTGTGGGTATGCGTGTAATGTGACTCACGTGGTGGTGATGTGCGTGGCGCGCTCGGTGTAGAGGCGGTGCCGCTGCAGCCGCGCCTGCAGCTCGTGCAGCAGGTGCCGCAGCTGCATCAGTAGCACGAGTGACGCCATCGACACCAGCATGTTGCTGTACACAACCATGTGGATCACGTGCACCAGCTCCACCACCAGCGACACGCTCTGCAACATGACATAACGAGATGACCACCCGACCCCACACATTTTGAGGGTTCGTTATGTGGTTTGACTCCGTCTATTAAAGCAAAGAACAAGAGAACTATGATCGATGCCGTGTCATATCAGCTTTCTCTGAGTACCTACGCATCAAACCTTTACAGAGAGTATGATAAGATGCTTGATCAAGAGTAATAAACAATGAGCTTATAATATTATCTCTTTTTTATTGGACTTAGATCTACGTTTGGCCACTTGGCTAAGAGTAAGTCGACCTAGAAGAAATCTCTTCCAATAAAAAGGCCTAGGGGCTAGATTGCAGTTCTTACGAAATGAGGAAAATGGCACTTTTTTTGACAACTTGTTTATTTTTATTTGTTTCTATAGGCTTGCGTTTGACTGTCATCTCGTCTGATGATAAACGAAGATGCAGTCTACGATGGAGCACGCTTGCCTAGAAGAAACCGATTCACTCGCGACTTGAAAGACACCCGGAAACCCAATTATGAATCAAGAAAGTGTTTTACTCCTACGAAATGGTACCTATCCGTTACCCATGTGTATGTCATGTATGTAGTGTAGTGTAGTTGTACTCACGTCGAACACGAGATGGGTGTAGTAGGTGAGCGGGCCGGCCGCGTCCGCCGCCAGCAGCTGTAGCATGTAGCGCGCGCACACGTGCAGCGCAGTCACTACCACCAGCAAGCACTGCCGGGAACACGTTCCATCAACACCTTGTATTGTATTGTAGGTGCAGGGGAATGGAACATTCTCAACGTTACCGACGCAGTCATGTGCAGTATGTATAATCTCTAATGTGCGTTCAGTTGAAAGTCAACGGACATCGTTGAAACGGAAATGGATGAAATAACTCATGTCGGTGACTGGGATAACATCGGGATCGTTAGTAAAGAATGACGTGACGTAGTAGAAATTTTGACGTAGGTGCAGGCAGGCTGTCCAGTCCGTAGTCACTAATGGGCGTCTCTGGCTACCACTTTTAAATGACAATATGCCGCTTAGTATCTGACGGCGTGTTCCAGCAGTCACTCTTGAGAGGTTGTGCCATTTCAGGCTATTAACTATTTTTCGAATATATTGTCACTGAACATCAGTCGAGATGCCAATCTGGCTTGTCAATCGATATCATAAGTGTCCGAGTCCATAAGGTACAGGTAAGCATGTGGTGAAGTGATACTACTGACTTTTCGAAAAAAACAACATAATTAAATGTCGTATATCCGGGCAAAAAATACTGGAATATATTTAACTGCCAACACGTACCGGGCCAGCGCCCAATCACTCATCACGTGTAGGCTGTTGCCTTGGTGAGCGTTTTGGGATGGTGGTGTGTATGTGTGAAGTTTGTGTCGTACCTCGGCGGCCATGAAGGCGAGGGTGTCGCGTCCGTGCGCGCGGCCGAGTGCGGCGGCGGCGCCGAGCAGCGCGCTGCCCGCCGCCAGGATGCCGGCCAGCAGCAGCGCCAGCCGCACGTGCGCCCACCCGGCCGCCTGCGGGGACGACGCCAGCTGCCACCACACAGTCCACACACGATAATAAGTTCGTATTCATAATTACAAACGTAGTCGTTGCTGCAGTTTAGTAACTTTTAAAAAGGGGAGCAATTCACAGCCACATTCTCAGAGAGAGAGAGAGAGAGAGAGAGAGAGTGATAACTTTTTAATTAAAATACGTAGGTACAGCTAAATTGGGCTTGCGGGAGATCCTCCCTGCAACCTCTCGTAAGCCCAAGAAAAACAGCGGCGCCGTATGGGCCGAATTGTAGAAGGACTTGGGTATGTCCTTAAATTGAACCTAGAACGGGCAGCAGCGTCCTCTCAGTAACCGGTGGTGAACATTCTGCGATCCCCAAGCTTGAGTGGGGATTATGGCAACCCCATCATATTAAAGGGGAGGCCTTCGTCCAACAGTGGAAGTCTTCTGGCTGATGATGTTTGTAGTAGTAGAGGAAACTGGTCTAAGCTCGTCCCGGGAGTTGCGAAAGCGTTACTGCTTTTAGTGCCTTCCTAATGGAGATCCCGGTGATCTTCGTCAGGCGCAGAGGCAAGCAACCAAGAGGCATTTAGAAGGTGCAATCCTATATAACCTGGTTGTACCCTAATACAGCCTTTAGAAGGTTTCTCCACCGATATACAAACGTACAATTACACACTTCAATGCTTGAATTATGGCTATTTATTATTTCTACATTATGATATGTTCTATGCCGCGACGTGTGACGTAGAAAACCATCGAACAGAAAGCCCTCATAGGATTTTTACTCCTAGTTTCGGTGGACATAAATAGCAGTTTTCGTTAGTAACAACAAATCGAACACAAATACAAAATTAAAATTTGCACCAAAACACCGTTGCGTCGGCACAATATTTACAATACAATAATTAGCTGCGGGCTACGAATGTTCTTATGCAAATAAAACGTGTTTGTTTACATTGACCTTGCTAGCGCTTGTTGAGAGTCGTGTCGTGGCTGCACTAATTGATATTTGTGGGCGGAATTAGCATTAAAGGTCACTGCAGGTTTGATTTTGGGGTGACTACGTCCAGGGGGGAGGGTCATGGGGGTCATGTTATTTTTCTAGTTGTCAACGAATTGGAGCCTGTCCTAACTAGACCTCAACCCCCCCCTGACTTAAAAACTGGATCCGCTCTTGCTTCGTCATACATTATTAATTATTCATCATCAGCATATTTAGAATGTATTTCAATGCCTGATCATGTATGTCATATTTATCCATATGTTTGACAGGCTATTGCCATTTCACCTTGATAATTATTTGCAGAAGCTAAGCACTGTATTTCTTTGTCCGATAATATCATTTCCAACAGACAGTTTAAATCACCAGAAATAAGTAAATCTTTTAAAAAAGAGAATAAAAAAAGAAGCTAAGCGACTTTACCGATGAGATGGACTAGCTTCACGGGCGGTGTCCGCGTTTTGACTCTATATTTTTTTTTTCCAAAATTGTTTTTAGTGCCCACTGGCCACAAATTTCTACTGATAATGTATAATTTTAAGATATCGCCTAAGTGGGACGTAATGTTTCTTGTGATATTTAAATAAAGATCTTTGAACCTAAAGAAGATAGGACGTTCTGGTTCAAGAGTTGTGTCTTCAGGCACTGTGGAGCGACGACGAAAAGAAGTGTCGAAGTTAGCCAAAGGTGACTGAATTTTTGAATTGGGAATAAATGTACAGCAATGTTTTTGCGATTGTTGGGCGAAAAATTGGTCCGAAAGTCCGAACTTAGCATGAATCACCAATTATAGATTCTACTTTAAAGTTCGTTCTCGGAATTGGAGAAAACGAGCCCTAGTTCAAATTAACAATGAAACAAGAATGCATTTGGGATAATGGTAATCCACCTGCAGATTATTACGCATGGCAAGATGGCTATATATTGGCCGTGCCAGATAAAGTAAAGGTAATTGATACGTAACCAGTCGTCAATACTATAATGAGTAAGTATGGATCAATGCGCGTGAATATTCAGTTCCTTGAAATAGGCCAATAAAATTTTATATAAAAATTTCAGCGGTATCTTTAATAAATAAAAATTACCTAGTGCTCCTCAGCGACAATGATAAGATGAATGGACGGGAAATAAGAGCACGGATTTTGAAGACTTTATATTTTCAAGTGTACCTATCTAGGTAGGTGGCAGCCCTACATCCGAATGCTAAGTTGAAATATGAATGAGCAAGCAGACAGCGACAGTTGAAATATGAATGAGCAAGCAGCCAGCGACGGAATGTTCTGGATTTTTATTTTCATAGCAAAAGCAATGGAGACGCTTTGTTTGTTAAAATTATTAAGGATGCTTGCTGCGCTTTTGAGATTCTCTGCCAAAGTTCTGGATTCTTTGGTTTAGAAAACAATGTTTTCGTGTTAGTTATAAAAAATATAATAGTAAGTAAGGAATTAGCTATACTTTAAATAAATAATACCTTTATAATGTTCCTATGTTAAATTCATCTCATAATCTGTTTTCATTAGCATTTATTAGCAAAAATAATTGAGCATAGTCTTATTTGGACCTCTAGCCAGAAAACAAGGGTAGCACCAGCGACAATGATAAGATGAATAGACGGGAAATAAGCGCACGGATTTTGAAGACTTATGGTGAGCGCCGGCTCTCCACTCGCTTCAGTCATACTCTGCCTTTGCGACATGACAGCCGTACGATACGTCAATACAAACTTCTAATACATGTACATATGTTCTCTTTTTGTCATGCAGTAATTAGATTCGCTATCTCTATTTTCCGGCAAATGTAATATGCATACTTTTAGCTAGGTATGCTTGATTGTGTTGTCTTGTTAATTATGATCGATTTGCAAGCGATGGGCCCGTCCATTCCATTATCACCGTCGCTGGTGCTTCTAGTATCTTACGAGTTCGTATATGCTGAGCGGCCAGACCTATTGTCAGAGTTAATATCTATTAATAACGCTGACGGTTGCTGTGATGGTACAAGCAGCCGTAACATCCGACCCATGCCATGATAGCACTCAGTAGTGAATGCCACGTGCGGTCACCCATCCGAAGACTGGCCGGATTGTCCAATACTTATGTATTAGTAATGAGTGTTAATTTAGGTACATACAATGGACTTGGTATCTACTTTGTATTTTTAGTTTCGAACTTGAGTTTGGCGGTTTATTTGAAAGTAAGATCCAGCTTAGCTTATCAATGTTATCTCTGCTAGAAGTTGTTATCAATGTTTTTAAAATACATTGTAAAGAGGCTCCTTAGGGATTATGAAGATGATTTTCTGTCAACAAACAAAAAATAATAAAAATAATATTACTCTACGAGTAGAATATCTGTTAATATGATAATGTCTTTGGGCTCGACTTTAGAATCATAGCTCATAACAATTTCGATTATTCCCGTTGTCCACCACTAGCCGAATTTTGATCTATTACAAAATTTAAAGACAGGAACGGTGGCCTACATTATTAAAAAAAATACCTTGAATTTTGACCTTTTTTCTCGAGTTCCAGGAGACTGACAAAGTTAAGTACATATAGGAAGTCTTAATAAGTTTTCCTGTAAGTACTTATTTATATGGTAATCGGTTTTTTGAATTGGGCATATATTTAACAATTTTTACATCCTAAATAATAAAAATATATAAATTAATAATTTTAAATTAATTATATCCGGCAAGTAGGCGCTTCGGCACTTATTGTATTAAATTATAAACCAACATAATAATTGATCATTAAAGATTATTCTTAATATGGAATTGTACCACAATCTCAAAACAACAATTAACTAGGTACTCGTAAAAAAATATTACTTTTTTTAACGCTAGAACAAACCCATTTAATTAGATTCTATAGTCATTATTATGTGCTATTACTAATCCTGCGCAGTTTCTCGCAAGCAACGGTCACATTGTATTGTACGAAAATAACACGAGACAGACACACATCGGCATAAGATCGGAATCCACCTCGAGCACGGCTGCTCAGCTTGCAGGGCTCAGTTGCACGAAGGTAGGGTACAGGCTGATTCAAACTTATTGGCGGCTGTGAACTTAGGCGCGAGACGCTGCGCAGTAGCAAAAATATGTGGAGTCTTGCTTCCAGCAGAAGCCACAAAGAAAGTAAACTGCATGTCTTCAAATTCAGAGAAAACGGGTTCCTTCAGGTTAGCACGACATGTTCCATCCTAGCTCGCGTCGTTGTTTCCATCAGACAGCGTGTGATTAAACTAAACGCAAACCGATTCTGAACAAAAAAAGAAGCTTGAAGTGCAGGGTTATACGGTGCAGCGATGCAGTGTATTTGTGGCAGGGTGTGTGGGTGTGTGTGTACTCACGTATTCGAAGCGGTCCTTGCAGAGCTGCGCGAGCAAGTGCAGCGCGCCGACGAGCGAGAACCAGGCGCACCAGAGCACCACCTCGTCCATGTACTGCACGTTGATGACGCCGAACACGAAGATGAACTTGTAGAACACGTAGTTCCAGAACTTGTCCTTGACACGCTGCGCCTCCGCCACGCGCAGCTGGCCGAACACCATCCGCTGCACGGCGCACCCCGCCACCGCCAGCAGACAGTACGCCATGTTCACCACCGTCTGGAACAAGGCATCCCTCATCGTCAGCCGATCGGTTCGACATGAGTCTGACAGACGGCACTCAAGCGGTGAGCGCCACTGCAGCGATGGATTTTGTTTTGTTACTCAAAGTTCTAAATGTCGTTGCAATGGTCATGAATAGGCATTATCTCTTCCCAACAGGAGATTGTCCTGTTCGTCTCAATATTTGGTCTCGCTGATTCCGACTATTATCCCAGAGCATACAATATTGTCCCGGTTGCTCTTATGGCAATCTAAACGAGAGCGACAAGTATCACAAAATAATATCACAATTTGGAATAGCCTTGATTCTGACTCGCTTTATGTAGGTAAATAGTCTGGCAGACCGACCAAACGAACAAGCCGCAGTGTCACACGTACAATCTGGCAGGTAAACCAGTCAGAAAGAAGTTACCGATATGATATAATATAAAAACATGTTAAAACTGGTTAAAAGAAAGTATAGTTGTTAGGTGGAAATTTCGTTAAAATGGTGACAGTGGACATATTTTACCAGTTCCAATGGCATCGCGAAAAAGGGAAGCAGCAGAAGGTTATCGTGTATCACCGTGATGACGTCGATACTCCAAACCAGCGCCCTTCCGAACGACATTGCGATCTCACATGGAACCGAGAGTTGTGTGCCGACCATCAGGCAACAGTGGACTGTGTCACCTGCTTCTAAATATTACCTATCATACTTGTGTAGTCGTAGTTTCAAGACACGTCCAGCTGGTTTCACATTATTTGATTACCATATTATATATAGGTAGTGGAGCAATGAACCAGGAAGCATTGTGTCGTGAGTTCGTCACCCGCCAGACCGGCCCTATGACTACTAGATCATTACAACACAACCGACGACGGCGATGCGACGCAGGCGCATTGCATACAATAGGTACGCTAACTAGTCAGTAACTACGTTAGTTATTGTGCTTTGTTCTCATGATCAAAGAGTATAATATTAAGTTACTAGAGGTCCCCCGCGAATTCGTCCGCGTACCGAAGAAATTCGGCCCGCTCCCAAATAATCTTTCATACCGCTGGGTTAATTACTAATTATAATCATCCCGACCCTTTTACCCCCTTAGGGGTCGGATTTCGAAAAAACCTTTCTTAGTACACCTCTACGCATCAAGACAAATACACACTCCAAATTTCACTGTACGACTAGCGGTTTAGGCTGTGCGTTGTCTGTCAGTCAGTCGTTGAGTCAGAACAGAGATTCTTATTGTATTATATTGTATTGTAATAAATGCTTTTAGGTACTTACTTGAATAAATATTTAAACACGTCATAAGTTGTGTAAATGATTATATACAATAGGTAATGTGTCGTTGAAAATGTTCAAATATACAAGATACCTTTCGTGTTAGTTACCTATAATTTCGATAACTATAATCTATCTATTACCAATCAGATTTAACCAGTTCTTGTTAAACAAGTTCTAACGTCATGATAACATTATATACCTCGTCAATATAAGTACTCTACACTCGCTGTAAGAAAAAAACAGCCTATTTCAGATTAACTAGGTTTTTTCCAAATATTTTACCGCAGGGATTCTCAGTTTTTTCCGTGACGTAACTCGACTATATCAACTCGCTTAGCGAGCCAATACCGTATAACCAGGAAGTCGTGGATTGATTCACAAATCGCGAATTCATAAGTATGTTAAGTGTTTTAAACTATAAATAAAGAATTATTATTACGAACTAAGTATTATAAAGAACGATTTTTTTACTAGTTCGCGTTAGACCACATCTTTCATCTAATAACGCTCGCCAAAACTTTCCGTGTCAAGAAAGATTTAGCTTATCAACGAATTTTCTATAATTTCTTGTTCCTCAGGCTTAGTACCTACGTGTATGACGGAATTAAATAACTTCTGGAGGACACAAAGTACCGGTATTCCACCCGCTCTCAGAAGTTCTGTCTATATTTCGTCTTCACCTGTGGCCTTGTTGTTCTTGAGCTGTTTGAGAGCCATTCTAATCTCGTATAGGCTGACGTCTGGGATGTCCTGAGTGTAGTGTCGGATCTGTTTAGCTCTTGTGTCCCGAGCATTACTGACAATGGGTTGCTGTGTTGAGGTGTACAACAGTCCATGGAACCTCTCGAGCTCTCTAAGAATCTCTGGCTTCGACGAAATTATACTGCCATCTTCAATCTTCAACTTCGTCATTTGGCTTTGCCCAATAGACGAATTCCTTGCGAACACTTTCGAGCTCTTTTTCCACTCAATTGCATCCATAATACATACCTACTGTATTATAGAAAAGCAAGTCGTGTTGCAATCGCATTGTACTAAGCTTGGCATGTTCCGACATTGAGCAAGATTGCAGTCTCATTTCTGTTCGGTTTTCCATTAGCTTTAGAGTTCTGTCCGAGAGCTTCTGCGGGGTTTTCCGCTGCTTGGATAGTTTCCACCAACCCATTGTTGATCTCGTCCACAGTTTCGCATTCGGCTATATAGGCTCTGGAAGCGATTATGCAGTTAGAGCTAAAAGTTTTCGGTGTTTTGGATTTGCCCAAGACCTGGACGTAGCGTATCACCTATCATTAAAAACAAGCACTAAACCACCATTGTACCAAGGAAATAATAAGCTAAGTATACATGTACATATTTCTTTGTGTGTAATTTTTTGTATTGCCTTCTCGAATCATATCAAAATGCTATTGCGGAACTTGAATTCAGCAATAGATTGATTTTAATCGATTATAGTCCACGTTCGATTAGTAACTGTCTCTGCCGGAAGAGATAAAGTACTACCGGCTATACGCTACAAGAGGTCTACCACCTACTCTGTGGGGCCTACCACCTTAAAATGTTACATTAAACTCTGTTTCGCGCTATCGATCCAAATACTTGAGATTCTGGCGGTGAATGGTAGCGTTGTTAGTTACCTTTCTAAGCCTTGTTGTTTTCATAGCCAATCATTTGCTAAGACCAGATGTATCATTCATGGCATCACCGAAATATTTTAAACACAAAAGGCGTCCGGTCACATGTCATGTTCAGGTTTCAGAGATACTAGTTAGCCTAGAATATTGTATAGCAAAATTTTCGGCCTTGGTATTTTAGTAATGCGCGATTGAATATCTTCCTACATTATTAGTGTTATGCATATTTGTAGTATCAAGGTATACCGGCGACGCGAATTATTAAAATAGAACGGCAAAGTTCAGTGTTTTCTTAGATATTATCTCATAGAATGAACACTAGACACGAAGATGCCGTTAGGTTTTGCCTAGTCAGTTTACCTTATACTTTCGCTAGCTACCTGTTGAAGATGACTCATGTAATTACCATGCACTTTTTTGGTATAAGAGTAACCTTGCCAACTCATAAATTCACGACCCGAGACAAAGCTCCCATTGTTCTACCCCCGGAGCTCAAGCCTCTCTGCCGCATTAGTAAGGAACACAGAAAAGCGAAAGCCCTACTTCTTAGGTTAGAACGGCTGTCAAAACAATGTTCTAAAGCAATTGTATAGAAAACCGCTGTCGCCAGTTTTACACTTATTTGTATAGAAACTACGACGAAAAAATGCCAATAATTGGTCGCGCATTTGAAGTAAAACGCTCGAAATGCTATTTTGTAACATATTAAAATTGATCTAATTACGATGCATTGTGGTTTGGTTTCCTACACGTCTATTTAAATTGTCTTTTTGAGTATTCTCAGTCTAAAAACATGTATATTGGCAGAATTGTCTTTAAGCGCATTTGCACCTAATACCGGCTAGCGCGGCCCGTCACATTTCCGTTCTATTTACTTCTCTCTTCAGTGGTAAGGAATACCCGCATGCCCTTGCCTTAATGTAAGTCTTATCTTAATTCAAAGCCTAGTGACGATGAGAACCAGTAATATTATCAACTCAAGTCAAACATGACACGGTCCAAGCATTCTGCTGATGTCTCGTCAAGTAAGCCAACAGAAAATCGAAAGCTCTACCTACTTCTTAGGTTCATTTCTCACTTCAGCGAGTAAGTTCATCGATCGTGGGGAATCCATGCAGTTCGTCAAAAGGCTGACGTGGTCTCTGACACGTATATCGGCCGTCACTAAGCAGGTAGTTATTTAATAGCTGTTATTATCTACGTCGGTTATGTATCCTGTATGGTGAGTGACGCCACAGCCGGTCTCTGACGTTCTGCCCAAGGGCGAGAGTCGACCTCGTCACTCGTATGTATAATTTTGTAGTTGCTTATGTTCCGCATGGGACTGCGCCGAAGAGTTGTCTCGTCAGCACATTCACCCCGTGTGAATACTTGCTTGCATTCAAAATTGCCGTCAACGTTTTTGAAAGGAAGCGTTTTGGTTGGAGACGACCTCTGCGATGACGGCTTATTGGTAGTGCGTCGTCTTTAAGAGCCAGAAGTTGATGAATTTAGATAGGTATGTTTTGGGTTGTGTATTAGTTATCTGTATATCTTTGTGACCCATGGCATCCCTGTCATGTGGAATCCGGAAGGACTTCGTTGAAAAAAACTTGAAAACAAATTCTTTGAAACGGACTGTTTTTTGACGCCGGCATCAAAACACTCAAACAACAAAATGAACTGTTATCTATACTCAATTTGGGTTAATCACTCGTACCTACTAATGTAGAGTGTGAAAGGTGATTAGCACACATTTAACGAGCACAACAAAGAAAACTGGAAAACAATATGATTTATACTACAAATACGGCGGCGCGGGCGCACTCATGAATACTGAATAGATAACGGGGATTGTTTTTTCTAGAAAACTTAATTCAGTTTTGAGAACAGGTACTGTTATCCGTCTCAGCAAATCATTCGCTGGCATAGATTAAAAAAGTAATTATATCTACTAATTAATACGCTACGTCCCATAGCTCTCAAGTAAGACGACCGCTTATCAACAAAGACGGCGTGCGTCTGAATTCACACTGGAGAGGAAAATAATTATGCACACCACTAAGTCGATGACATCCTGTCCTTACGAATAAAAGTAAACGCTTAGTATACCTAAATCTATTATTACACGTAATGAATTTTCATGAAGATTGTCTGGCACATTATCAACTAGATAGGATGAGACGTAGGAACAACTGCCCAATACCGACGACTTGTGAAAATAACAATGTTATTGTAACGATAAATGGAAATAATTCGTGAGGTTCACGAAAATAGCAGAAAAACAATCGCTATCACTGTGTCACCCTGGCGAGCTTGGTCTGTTAAACCCAGAGCGGTTGAATCCGCTGTTTTCAACCAATTTAAAGTTCCAAGAACCAACTTATTGTTTTTGTTTTGACTTTTGTGTGTATCGATTTGAGTAATTCATTCGCATGATAGTGGCCCAATGGTTTGGCTACAAATGTACAGAAGCATTCAGGGCCACATTTAGAGTTGTGGAGGCCTTGGGTCACCAAAGGAGTCATCGTCATCATCGCAGTTTATTTTCTGTTATCTTGTTTTGAGACTTAAATTCTATCATATTATTTGAGTACTAGAGGTCCCCCGCGACTTCGTCCGCGTACGGAAAAAAACTCCCCGCTCACAAATAATCGTATCTTCCATCGTCATCAGCCATAAAACGTCCAGTGCTGGACGAAGGCCTCCCCCTTAATAGAGGGGTGTTGCCATAATCCCCACGCTTGGCAGGCGGCTTGGGGATAGCATAATGCTCACCACCGTTAACCGAGAGGACGCTGCTGCCCGTCCTCCGGTGGTCCTGGTTGCAGTTTAGGGACATACCCAGGTCCGCCTAATCCATACCGCTACTATTTATTTTCCTCCCCATATATTCACCACTTTAAATCATCCCGAGCAAATAACTTTCCATACGAAGTTTCACCCGCCCTTTTCCCCTTAGTCATCATCAAATGTTGTTTTTTTTTAATGTAGTATTTTCTCCTTTTTCTCTATAACTTCAAAAACGGAGAACTTTCCATACAACATTTCATCCCCCATTCCACCCTCTTCATTCATCACTGTCAAAGATATTGAAAACAGCATTTTTTTTTTTAATTTTTATTACTCGTCTCATCACTCAGTAGCATAAAACTGGGCGTGTAACAGAACCCCACAGCTTACCGGTAAGCAAGCGAGTTCGTATAGGCTGATTGGCCAGTCTTAATGTCAGAGTTGTTGTGCCACCCGAAGGTCCGCTCTGATATGACTTGAGGACCGTCAAGCCGTCATGATATCACTATGGAAAAATTACCGGGACCGACTTATAACTATCACCCGTTCCACGGTAGTGCTTTGTTACAGCAACAATGATAAAATGAATGGACGGGAAATAAGCGCACGGGTTTTGAAGACTATATGGTGAGCGCCAGCCACAGAAAAGCGAAGGCCCTACTCTTCGTCTCTCTTCAGAGGCGCCAGCTCTCCTCTCGCGTCAGCCATACTCTATCTTTGCGACATGCGGGCCGTACGACACGACAATACAACTTCTAATACATGTACATGCGTTCTCTTTTTGTCATGCAGTAATTAGATTCGCTATCTCTATTTTCTGGCGGGTTCGACGCATATGACCATAAACGCATAAGGCCAAAATACGCATTCAGCATCATACGCATAGTGCCAAATAAGTAAAGTACCATATACGCGATTTACCAAATTCTTATAATGTCTATGATCTTTGCAGACGTCAATCGGTGGGTCTATCTACTTTTTGCTTGTAGAAAGACGAAATTTTAAACAAGACTTTTGAAAAAGATTTTTGAATTACCCTCTCTTGAAATGGCTGTATAGTGGTGTTGTCCCTTGAAATGGCTGTATAGTCCTCGTAAAGCTACCTGCCCGACGGGCGCGGACAATGTCAGTCAATAATAAAGTACTACCTACTATTTCTTCTGCGATAATAATTAGGTATTCTACTTTGTGATTGTGAATCAAGGATTTCCCAATCAATGGACTTTCTATTTGCGATATGTTTCTAACTTCTAAGCTGTTTGACGACGTCACTCTCACGTCGAACGTATTTGCGTAGATACGATTTGCAGCGGTCTCGTGGTAATTTCACTATTTCATTATAAGTACATACCTATAAAATGTAATTTAAGAAAAACTTGTTATCATTCTTCCTTTGTTCTTTCTTATCTTTAGACCATCCCATGATATCATTCCCTTTCGTCCTTTTAAACATCCCTCACTGTTTAAATTAGCCTCGCCTAAAAGGGCACTAGCTTTTTTTTAAAGCTTGAGTAGGCCCAATGACCACCATTACCAGACCAGCCTGTAGATTTGGTTATCGGTTATCGCAGACAACAACATTTCGAGAGTGCTCTCGGTGTTTTGTGATTCTGTCTCAAACTGGTCGTTCTGGCTAACGTAAGAGAAATAAATTGTTTCCCTCTCTTTTGCTATTATTAGCTCGTTTGGGTCGTATGTTCTCACGGGATATTTTTTTTACGACTAGGCATGCATTTGACCCACTATCTCATCTGATGGAAAGAGATGACAGGAGCTAAGATGGCACGCTTGGAAGTATTTATTCATACATCTACATATTCCTACACTCTTTCCTTTCTCTTGTTGCCCAGCCCTGAGAGCGTTTTGGAACGACTTCGGCAGGACTGATAATACATGTTCCGTTAATCTACCCGGCTCAGTTTACCCAACACCCACACAACATCGCGTGATGACCGCGCCACCGTATAAACTGTAATGTTTATTCTGCGTCTCAAGCGGCATCGCGCGCGTCTCCAAACAATCCAGTTTTTCAGCAGCTCTATAATAATAGCTTTGGCAGACCGCCTCGGTATTGTCGACGGCCGCGCGTGTTGCTCATCAACATGTAAACAACGTGAGTTGTTTACATGTCTGCAATGACGCGCAGGACTTCCACGTGCACACAAACCACAGTTGGACAAGCACATAGGACATTACCCTAGTAGGGTGATTGGGCCAGTGTAGCGTTTTTAATCGATACATTTTAATGTGCGCATTGGATCTTATCCATCCTGCCCATTCGGCCAACCAGCCAGGAATTCGAAAAAGCGTCTTCGCTTCCTGTATAATTTTAAGAAAAACCGGAGCGAAGCAGTTTGGATTTCACATTCGAGTGTACTAAACACACATTAAAAAGCGCCGCCTAGCCTAGAGGATGTCTCTGATAGATAGACATATACCTAATAGATACAATCTAAGTGTCTAACTCGGGAGCGAATCGGTTTCTTCTGGACGAGCGAGATCCATCTTAGACCGCATCATTGCTTATCATCAGATATTTTCAAATTAAATAAAAATCCGTACCTAAATATATTATGTCAATCATCACCAACAGTCCAACACAGTAAAACAGAAGCTAAAATTTGTAAATTAAACAACAATAAGATATAGACTACTACCTATACCTATAGATATACATAGATAAATCGTCGTCTTCTACAGAGGGCCCTCCTCGTGATTCCTACGATGACGTACTAAGTGATTAGGAGAGTGAGTAATCTACAAGTCAGCGGGACTAGACTAGTTGTTATTGAAAGATAACGAACGGTATCGAGGGTAGGGCTGACAACTTTACTATGCATGTGATACATCGTGCAATGAGTACACTATATAATAATATAGTTATACTTATATGTGCAATTTGATTAGTTTTGAAATTACTTTTACGTGCCTGCGGGGGGCTAAAGTCGCTACGCGAAGCGAAAGAAACCACACTTCTTCCCGCAGCTGCACGTAAAATCTTATACTCACCACGGGAGCAAGTAAATAATGTCGCAGATCTCATGTATATTGTCTCGCGAGGCGGGTTTGCTCCCTAGGTGAGTAACCTACTATTATAAGCAGCTGATGACAAGCAGAGCCGAGCAAGTTGCACGCCTGGTAAGCATCACGCTTGCAGTCCAGTCCCACTTAGAATTTTCGAAATACTGCGCGACAATTAGCACTCAATGCTAGTAATTTCACTGGACACATTGCTTTTCAATCCGTAACTCTCTATTCTTTGCAGACTGCTTGCAGATGAATAACTGGCTAAGGTAAGATCCAGGGTCCAGCGGACTCTACAGTAAATGCTCATTGCCACAGAAGTTTTTAAAGGTTAGAACGCAGACTTCACAGAAACGAAAGCGCAAACACGGCAGCTAAAAATAGTAGATTTTTCATTTATTTTACTTTTGCGTTTTTAAATTCTTGAAAACGCTCAGTAGTGGGCGTTTTTTAAAAAAATCTATTTTATTATATAGCTTTTTATCAAAGATAACGACACTCTCGAACAATCTCTCACATACATAATCTACACTATCTCAGTGGGTGATTGCAGGCTGATGTAATGATGATTTATGGGACCTGGGTATGTCCTAAAACTGCATCCAGAACCACCGGAGGATGGGCAGCAGCGTCCTCAGTTGACGGTGGAAACACTGCGATCCCCAAGCCGCCTGCCAAGTGTGGGGATTATGGCAACCCTCCCTATTAAGGGAGAGGCCTTTGTCCAGTAGTAGATGTGTTCTGGCTGATGATGATAATGATGATGATGATGCTTCTGCAGACTCTATCTAGAGTTATGTTTGGAAACATAAATTACATAAACTCATTTGGTTAAATATACGAGCTTAAGTAAACATAGCTGTTCTAACATATTGAGTGTCAGTAGAAATGGAAAGATTCACAAACAGACCTTCTTATACACATTCAAAACCTGAATGGGAACTACTTTCACTCGTGGTGCCCGGGATCTCCCAAACAGGTACTGAATACATTTGACTCAAGTCAGTTTTAATGGTCATTAAAATAATAGGTCTTTACCTATGAAATTGCCGTTCTTCAGTACTGGTCATTTCAAATAGAAAAAAAGTTTGGAATGGCTTTGTATTCAGATATCAAATTATTTTGTCTTAAAAACATGAACTTCTTTTTACAAACTCAGCCTTTTGTTTATTGATTAGCGTTGTATTTTCATTACATTTGAACATTTTTCGTCATAATGGATACTTTAAAAATTGTAATTAAAAGTGTAATTATGGAATATGAGTTCCGTCGTGGCACCAACGCGACATAAACGGCACGTAACATCAAAAACGTTTACGGAGAGAACTGTACAAACGAACGCACAACCCGTTATTGGTTTTCCCGGTTCCGTTCTGGAAATGTTGACTTGAAAAATGAAGCTCGTGGTCGTCCGGAGACTTTGGTCAACAATGATGAATTAAAGGCGATTGTGGAAGCTGACGAAACTCAATCTACAGCTGAGCTAGCAGCAGCTTTTGATGTTAGCACCAAAACAATTTTGATCCATTTGCGACAAATAGGCAAGGTAAAAAAACTTGTTAGATAGGTGCCCCACGAACTTAACGATCGCCAGCGCAACGTACGCGTCGAGACCTGCCTCGCGCTGCAGCTACAGACAGTCTCCAAACTGCAAGAGCTGGGGTTGGAAGCTCTCCCTCATCCGCCATACTCACCAGACCTTTACTTTTTCCAAAATTTAGACAACTTTTTAGTGGGTAAAAAATTCAATTCCCGAGAGGCAGTACAAAATGCCTTTGAAGAGTTTGTTGCCTCCCCGTCTAGCTAATTTTTACAAGAAGGGCATCAATAAACTGGCAATTCGTTGGCAAAGATGCGTCGATTGCATGGGTGATTACTTTGAATAACAGAAATAAAAAAGTACTTTCACTTATTCCATACAAAACGGCAATTTCATAGGTAAAGACCTAATATCAACAACAAGCAGGGCTTGTTAACGTTACCAACTAACGTAATAAATAACGTTACCTAACGGTAATTCCGATGTAATACCTTACTAACGTTAAAATATTTAACGTTAATGGTTAAATTAACAGTATTTTTAACATTAAACATTAACATTATTTTTACCGGTAATTTTCAGTAATTTTAACAATACCAATGATAATGTTCGACAAAGAGGTTGCCCGAAGAATCCAACTCGGATGGGCAGCGTTCGGGAAATTGCGTAATATCTTCTCGTCCAAAATCCCGCAGTGTCTGAAGACAAAGGTCTTCAACCAGTGTGTGTTGCCAGTGATGACATATGGAACTGAAACGTGGTCTTTAACTGCTGGCTTTTTGGAGAGGCTCAGAGACGCACAACGGGCAATGGAGAGAGCTATGCTCGGAGTACTTTGCGTGATAAAATCCGGAACGAGGATATTCTCCAAAGTCACCGACATAGCTCGCAGGGTTTGCAAGTTGAAGTGGCAATGGGCAGGCCACATCGCTCGAAGAACTGATAACCGATGGGGAAGAAAGGTTCTTGAGTGGCGACCGCGAACCGGAAGACGCAGCGTAGGCGCGGCCTCCCACTAGGTGGACCGACGACATTGTAAAAGTCGCGGGCAACCGGTGGATGCAAATGGCAGGTTGTCGTACAGTGTGACGGTCTAAAGGGGAGGCCTTCGTTCAGCAGTGGACGTCTCCGAGGTGATGATGATGAATGATAATGTTACCATTCCGCTCGCCACGCGGCCGCTCGCAGGGCTCAGGCGCATGCAGCCGTGATTTAATTCCGTTTGAGTGTCGACGTCGATGATGATGATGATCATCATGATCATCATGATGTGACAGAGTGGCGCGTATTGCTTATGTCCAGCAGCTGAATTGGGCTGATGATGATGATTATTTGACATGGATGCCAATTTTGAGTTTTTTTGGTGACATTCATTTTAAAATCAGAGATGGCAGCTCCTAATATTTTGCAAATAAAATTACATAGGTGTCATTTTCGAGGTTTTTTGGGGTGGTCATTGCGAAAATGACATTCATTTTGAAATCAAAGATGGCGGATCCTTACTTTGCATTGTAAACTTGTGAACACGATCCTGCACTGCACTGCACTGCGCTCGCCACCCTGAGATATTAGATGTTAAATCTCTTCATACCTAGTAATTTATCTGGTAACATTGACCTTCAAACCGGAACACAGTAATGCTTGCACACTACTGCTTGGCAGTTGAATAACTGGCAAAGGAACTAAAAGTAACTGGTACTTCCCCAGGCGGACTCTGCAGTAGAGTGCTACCACTACAAAAAAGTTTATCATGTAACTAATGTTTTTATACCATAGGTGGCACAAAAACAGACAGGTTGAGTGTTAGTTTACACAAGATCTATAATTTGATAGATTACTCTTAACGCATCAAATGAAAATAGGATTTATAAATAATAAGTTGGGTATGACAACATCACACAAATATGCAAAAGGTTAATCCAGTTCTGTTCTTAAAATAAATCGATTTAAAGTGTAGGTATTTATTTCCCAAACAAGTATTTTTCATTTTGACCTTGAGTAGGTACTAAATTAACGTCTAGTACAGTTAATCACACCAAAAAAAAAACCTTGTCTCTGCCACAATCTTACAACTTTTTCTTTTTCGTATTTATGAAATGGCTGTGAGATTGAAGGCTATTACATATCTAATCTATGTACTATAAGTAAATTTGCTATGTGCTTCTCTTTTTCATACTTAAGACAAGAGTTCAATAGAGTTCCTTAGCAAACTATGGATTATTAGAACTACATTTTAGAGCAACAGGTCTTAACAAATGCTTGCTTATATTGTGGTCAGATGATAAAACAATAACCCACTAACAACAATATCACAATAATAAACTCTGTAAGATTATTCAGTTTTTAAATCTTAATGGTGAGCTGCTAAATTGAAAATACCTACCTATCTACTTTACAGCCAAATGTATCAAAAATAGGGTATGGTTTCGAAAATTTAATGATGACTGAAACATCCTGTTTAAAACTATCTATTTTTAATATCTTTATTGGCATTGCGTGTATACCCAGAGCACTCACGCTCACTAAAAAGCTTCTTCTTGCGGCGGCGTCGTGTGTCGGGTCGCCCTCTTCCCTCCAATATGGTTGAGGAGAGCGATGGCTGGCACATGCGTCAACTCGTGAACGGGTGCTGCTTGCGGGAGCTGGACTGCTCGGAGTATACACGCAATTCTAGCAATAATTAGTAATACTTAGTTAGGTTCCTTTGGTATATACATTATTTACCAGCGTTTCACGTATCTGAACTAGTCCTCAATTCACATATCCAGCTGTGGATATATTGTACAGTATGTGTACAGTGCCATTCGTTATTAATCAAGGCCTAAACTTCAGAGAAGTGAGTGGCTATAATATTATTCATGTTTTGGTACATTGTAGTGTATTTTAATTTTATCTCTAAGGTAAACTTGGGCGGTACATAATATTTAATTCAGTGAAATGAGTCTATAAACAATAGCATAACATAAACATAATAGAGATGCAAATTATAGATAAGATTTAGTAAACTTGTTTTCTGGGCAATTTTTTGAATCACTTTGGAGTTTGCAAATCTTTAAGGACAATATACTGCCAACCAACTTAGCTCACGTCATCAGATAGCTTTCTCTATGGTAAAATTAATTTAACCTCTTAGCTTAAATTCGGTTTTTGGTTTATTTGTGAGTGTAAGTGTATTGTGTAAGTGAATATATGTTTTAATATATTTTTTTAGTTTATACAGAAAAAAATGCTAATTAAGCTGAATACTTCAACTGTAGTTCAAAAGTTTCAAAACTCCACATGTTTTTTCTGTAATAAATTTGCTTTAATTAAGTAGGTACGAGTATATTTATGTAAATAACAATTAAAAAATTAAAGGTACAGTAACTGTAAGCAATATAATTTTCATCAGTATTATCAATACTGTGCCTCAGGTATTTATAATAATAATACAGATCCCAACCACAAGCAGGCATTGTTAATTGTTTAAAGACAATAATAAATATTATTTTTTTATTCATTAGAAAATAGTATATTATATTGTTTACACTTCAGTATGTTTTTTCTTAGGTGACCTTATTATGTATACAAGCATGGTGTGGCAACAAGTGGCAACTCACATTTCCATCCCTCGCTGATTTCATAATTAGTTGTTGTTCACATTTTTTATCGTCTTGAATAAAGATATTTTTTTAATTATTTATTAGCTCCACGGACTGTGGGTCCGTGCCTTTTGTCAACTTTAACATTTTTTTTATAAACTAAATTTTACACTTAATAACTTAAAAGCTGAAGGCTTTACAAAAAGAATATATATAAGTCTACCATTAACCAACAAAGTACATTTTCTTATCTCCAAATACATTGGATTAAACCATTAAAGTCTGATACAAAATAATTATATACCAACCTCATTGAGCTAATATCTATAGAGTCACAATCATGCAAAAAAATGACTGAGCCAAAACTTGGTGCACACTATGCAGTGCGGTGACTTTTTGACCGATTTGAACTACGATAAGACACAAGCGCTCAAGCGTACTTTGAACACTATGCAAGCGACATAACGTCTAAATTCGAACAATTGTGAACTATATAAGGCACATATAGGTATGTACAACGGCAGTCAGATGTTTTTGACTGTTTTCACTTAAGAGACTATGACTCTTTAGATATTAGCTCAATGACCTACCTACATAATGGCGATGTGTGTGTCACATTAAGAAAACTAAACAAGATAATAGGGCTCATTAGTAAGGGACTATAGGTAAACTACTCAATTAACTAGGTTCAAATAACTGCAAAGGTTTGTGGGATAGTATAATAATATTCTTCTTCTGCAACAGCAAAGTGATTTGGATAAAATTTTGTAGGAATTATGTTAACAAATATCCTGGATAATTTAATATCTGTGATAGAGATTACTTTTTACTCTGAATAATCGTTTCTTTTTAATATATATATGATAGTATGTATAAACGCAAGGTGCTGTTTGTGTTTACCTACATAATTTAATCGAGCAAAGCAAGGTCAGGTCATGGTGTCAACACTTACCCACATACACAGCGGTTCCTGCATCATAAAAGTCATCACCTCTGCAAACTGCTCGGTGAGGTTCCTGGTGGCGTTGAGCGGCGGCGCGGGCTCTACCACGGCGGGTGCCAGCCCCGCCGAGAGCTCGCCCTCCGTCGCCACTTCGGCCTGAACCGACGTCGCATTCCCGCGCCAGTTGGGGTCACCAGTCACATTCAGAGCATAGTAAATGGCGACCGAGAGCAGCAACACACTACCAGCCGTGTAAACCTTGAGGTTCGGCAAGGGCAACCTGTCCACTAGAGTCACTGGCATTTTTCGCAGCTGCCTTTTTACATTAACAAAATACACTAAAAATTACCACACTATAAAAAAGACCCAAACTTAATGACATTGGACGTAACAATAAACCAGATGCAATTTTATCAAAATAAATACGAGAACGAGCTGTATAAGTGCGATAGGTGCGTATTGGCCAGTAAAACAACAGTCATAGAGTAAGTAAATACTACGAACAGTAAATAAATGCTGCGTTCCGTAATGCGCTAAAAGTGATAATATCGCGAATCCGACCAAAGTCAGAAGTATTTCTCAATCAAATCAAAGCCTTTGTATTTTGTGACTATTAAATTTGGTCGGATTCGCAATATTATCACTTTTAGCGCATTACGGAACGCAGAAAAGTTAGAAATGTCAAAATAGTACTGCCAGATTCCTGCCGGTTCCGAAGAGCTATTTAACTTTTCATGTATGATTTTAGCTAACATTGTTTTTATCATATTTATTGAGTCCTGAATTTTTGTTATTATTACCTTTGAAGGATTTTAGGTTATCAAAGGCTAACTATGAATTGAATCGTACTGAACCACTAAAAAGAACAATTAGCCACTTACGGCCTTACGTATAAAAAAAATTCAACCGTTAGTCACTGCTTAAGATTCTCTGCCATCTGACAGAGAAGTTTAAGCAGTGAATAAGAGAATCGAGATTATTTTAGGTAAGGCCGTTAAAGTCGTACTTTAAAAGGGTTGTCATAAATGTCGCAATTACCAGTCTTAGCAACAAATTCACTAAGTTGGCAGCACTGAAGAACTTGCTTCCATGGTCTCGAATAAAAAAAATGTTCTTGCTATATCCACTTTGCCAGCTAGATCCTCCAAGTATATCTAGGTTTTTCTAAGTTCTTATAATGACATTGTCAGAATGCATAAAGTGTTATGCCAATAAGAACAAGTAACTTTAAAAAAAACCGACTTCAAATTAATATGGGACCACCTCGGCTATACCCTATAAAAAAAACATACATACCGTCCAGATACCGTCGAACATAGAACCACCTCCTTTAGTAAAACATGTATATTCGTGTTTTTTACAAAACTTCGAAGAAGCTTGTAGTAAAGTTGCCACGACTTTACTAGGGCATGACTGGGCTTGACTGTGACGACTCATTCGACTTAAAATTCAAGAGTGCGACGCCATAATCCTTTTACGGGGAAAAAAAAACAAAACGTGAACTACCTTTCATAAGGAATTCAAAAGTCAATGTCAATGTCAACCCAAGAGTGAAGTCAAAATCATTATTGTTATGACAAATCGACAGAATCTTTAAACCAAATACTCAAAAGTGCTATGTTTTTGGAAAATTCATGAAATTTTATTAATTTAAAATGTCTGAGAGGGATTATGCACCGCTAAGCATAGCCTGCGTTCGCGGGCTATGTGACAAAATATATGAGAAACGAAAGTTTGCCGGAGGGGAAATTGAAAAGTGAGTTGTTCCATTCAGTGTTGTGCTTATTGAACCGCCTCCTCTTGACTCCCAAGTATTAGACTTTTTATTGTTATTACAGGATGGTGAAGGATTTCAGTGATGCCAATAATACGAGCCAGATAAAACGTTTGATCAGAGTGCTGGGTCAAGACTTGATGTCCTCGACAAATCCTAATGTCAAAAACGGTGCTCTCATGGGGCTCTCGTCAGTCGCTGTTGGATTGGGCAAGGTACTGAGTTGCTGTTGTCGATACTCGATAATAATGCCTATTTCAATGTGACAATTATTATAATAAATGAACAGCTGCATTATGGATAGTGTAGAAAAAAATAAATAAAGACGTCTGTTATTGTATTCCAAACTAAGCATTGTGGTAAACTGTAGGACTTATTTGTAGAGTCTGTTCAGGAATAGTACCACTCCTTTGCAGGTTAATTAACCACTAAATAGAAGTATGTGGAAATTACTATTCAATGACAATATTTTTAGAGAAATTGCTAGCCATAAAGATTGAATATTCAAGAGAGAAGAAATGTGAGAATTCTGGGTGGCTTTGAGGTGTTAAACAAGCGTGACACCTCCTATCTCATAATCTAACATAAAATATTGCAAAAACATTAGTTTTAAAATAACATAAAGCCTTTCATCAATATTTTTAGGGAAACATGTCAATATAATATTTGATTTTTGATATAGCAGCATTTGATGATGAGCCTTTATTACACAATGTTGAGAATTGTCTTATAAGGATATCTGCTCCTGTCTCTTTTCTTATCCATATATGAAGATTGATTTGTTTGGCAGGGTTGCACAGACTACATGAGTGAGCTGATCCACCCGATCATAGCATGCTTCAGTGAGAGCGAGTCCAGGGTGCGGTATCAGGCCGCAGAGGCTCTCTTCAACGTAGTTAAGATAGCACGGGGTGCATCACTGGCCCATTTCCCTTTGATCTTTGATGCCCTTGCACGATTGGCTGCGGACTCTGAGCCTCAGGTGAAGCAGGCTGCTGAGCTATTGGATAGGCTTGTTAAGGTACGTCCATATCTAGGTTTTATATCTTTTGCGAAATAATATTAGATTATTAAACTGATGAATATAAAATACGCTTTAAAAAAAAAATACAACCCACATCAACTTCGAATACCTGGATGACATCTTTATAGTTTCTAGTAATTTTGATTTAAAAACAAAACTACTGAACCGATTTCGATAAAATTTATATGGGACCACCTCTGAAGTATTACCTACCAAACACAAATAGAAACATCACAATCAGTTCATAATTGGCAGAGTAATCACGTAACATACATACAAAAAATAAATTGAGAGTCGAATTGAGAACCTCCTTCTTTGAAGTCCATTGAGAATCCATAGCCTGTGGTTGTAAAGCCTCTCGTGTGTTGTGAACACAATATAACCTTCAAACAAACAGTATCATACCAACTTTAGTATTAGACTATTTGTACATCTAAAACAAACTATAAACTTGTAACTATGTTTAACAATAGAAAAAAATATGTGATTGTGACACATATACTAGAGATTGATCAATCAATATTTCCTGCCATATTTGTATAAAAAACATTTACAACATTTGAATAATTTTATTTAATCATTATTGTTGGACTATATTGTTTGACTGACATGTGGAATACTTGATGTTTAATTATCTCCAGCCTTGATCTAAGGATACTTCAGAGATAGTTTGTGTATAGAGCACTGATGATGTAGCCACAAGACATGTGGTTCCAGGACATAGTGACGGAGAGCCCCACGTTCGAGGTGAGCGAGTTTGTGGTGATGGTGCGCGAGCGCATGTACACGCGCAGCGCGTTCGCGCGGCAGTTTGTGGCGTCGTGGGTGGCCGTGCTGGACGCCGTGCCCGGCATCGAGCTGCTGCCGCACCTGCCCGACCTGCTCGACGGCCTCTTCAAGATGCTCGACGACCCCGTGCCGGAGATACGCAGGATGTTAGTGTATACTACTGTATATAATCTCTAACAAAACCTATTGCAGAGTCTGCCTGGGATTAGTAGTATGCAAGCATTATTGCATTTTTTATTATCCGCGAACCGGAACCGGAAGACGCAGCGTAGGCGCGGCCTCCCACTGGGTGGACCGACGACATTATAAAAATCGCGGGCAACCGGTGGATGCATATGGCAGGTTGTCGTACAGTGTGGCGGTCTAAGGGGGAGGCCTTCGTTCAGCAGTGGACGTCTCCGGGCTGATGATGAAGCAGTATTGTGTGAGGGCATTTTTACCAGAGAAGTTAGTACCATGATGAGATTTGACATCTACTCACTTAAAGACTACACTAGAGAAAGTAGACGCCATAAAATTCTTCTGCAGCCAGCTCCATCACAGACCTACACTGCACACCGCATCCTCGGCAATAGAGCCGTTTATAATTGGAACAGGTTGCCTGAGGATATAATGTCATCCAAATCCTTAAACGCATTTAAGAACAGTCTGGATAAACGGATAAAAAAGTAGAAGATAGATTTAACAGACAAATACTGAATTTCAACACTGTTTGATATAGGCACATCGGCGTAATGCTGCTCGCCTATCATTAAATAAATAAATAAATAATATCTCTGTGTGACGAGCGCAATGCAGTGCGGTTACTGTTATGAGCAGGCGTTATGATTACCGCCAGGCGAACGTCTCGCTCGTCTCGCACGCAACTCTATTGCATACAAAAAAACTCTTGTAAAGAAGACATGATGGCTAAAGATTTTAAATGAAAACATTTGCCCCTATTGAAATAAAATTGAGTTTTTGTGTATTTCTTAGCCAGAAAACAAGCAGATGTATGTGTATATATATATACACACATATATATGTTTGTACTTTTGTGTGCTTTTGGGTTTCCGTGTATTTCTTCTTCGTCACATAGATTGCATAATTATAAATATTTTTGTTTTATTTATACGGGAATACTCACGTTTAATTAAATCAGATACTCTGACTATAGCTTCGATCACATCCGGTGACCTTTTTCAAAGAGTGAAAACAGAGCCCGACGCGCGTAGAGCTGCGTCCTGCTAAGCAAAAATAAAACAAAATTGTGTCAAAACCACGTCAGTTTTCATAATATAATGATAAGTACTTATTTTTTTATACATGATGCACGTCAGCTCCACTTTTTTTATTAGTGGTAACCTTTGTTGGCCTAGATGTACTCATTATACTGTTTTTACCTCCTCCATAAGAAGGCTGTTGGGTGTCCAAATAAAATAAAATCGAATCGGGTAACAACCCTGATGGACTCTAATGCTGGCTTACCTCCTACGCATACGTCGATCGCGGACGTCGATTGCACGCAGCGTCGGTCGCGTATGAACACATGAAAGTCCCGCCGTGCGAAATCGATCCCTGTTCAAAAAAGTCGTATGGCACGCGTCAGCGCTCTACTAGTCTAGAGCGCGTCGGTGTACCGATAACGAGACGCGCCTTCAGCGGCGCGTAGTAATTCATCCGCTGCTGACTTGAGTGTCGCAGTGCGGTGCCACATAGAACATAGTGTTTCTTCGTATACGAGGGCTACACTAAAAGTATCGGGAATGGAATATTTCCACTGTTTCTGTCATATTAAAATCTTTTTAATTGAAAACTCCTTGGTTTTAAAAATCGAATACCATTTATTTATTTAAAAAAATATTCTCGGTCTTGTCACAAGGTTTTGTCAAACTTGTTTAGTCGTTGAGAAAATGGAATTGACTCGAGAAAATTCAAGAGCGATGATTTATTATGACTTTCGAAGTGGTTTAACACAAAAACAGTGTGTTGACCGGATGATTTCTGCATTTGGTGATAAAGCCCCATCCAAAACCACAATTTATCGCTGGTTTGCTGAATTTCAACGTGGACGTGTCAAGCTCAGTGATGATCCCCGTCAAGGTCGTCCAAAAACTGCAGTCACCCAAGAAAACGTTGATGCTGTGCGTAAGCTGATTGAGGAAGATCGACATGTGACATACCGCGAAATTCAGGCAACTTTAGACATTGGCATGAGTCAAATACAAATAATCTTGCATGAAAAATTAGGTGTAAAAAAGTTGTTTTCCCGATGGATACCGCATTCGCTCTGTGAAGAGCAAAAAGCGGCTCGCGTTACTTGGTGCGTCAGAACTCTCGAAAGATTCCACGCAGGATCCTCAAATGCTGTATACAACATCGTATCAGGTGACGAATCCTGGATATACGCGTACGAACCCGAAACAAAAAACCAGTCACGAGTTTGGGTGTTCGAAAATGAGTTAAAGCCAACAAAAATTGTTCGTTCACGGAGTGTTGCAAAAAAAAGTGTGGCCACGTTTGTCTCCAAAACCGGCCATGTTACGACTGAGGAACTCTCACTACTCAAGAGGAATGAGGGACAAAGAACGGTTAATGCAGAATGGTATGCTAGCATTTGTTTGCCACAGGTCGTTTCTGAACTCCGTAAAGAGAACTGCAACCGCCGCATCATCCTCCATCACGACAATGCGAGTTCTCACACCGCGCACAGAACAAAAGAGTTTTTAGAGCAAGAAAACATAGAATTATTGGACCATCCGCCGTACAGCCCCGACCTAAGCCCTAATGATTTCTATACTTTCCCTAAAATAAAGAATAAATTGCGTGGACAGAGATTTTCATCACCTGAAGAAGCTGTGGACGCCTACAAAACGGCCATTTTGGAGACCCCAACTTCCGAATGGAATGGTTGCTTCAATGATTGGTTCCATCCTATGGAAAAATGTGTCAAATTTCGCGGAGAATACTTCGAAAAGCAATAAATATATTTTTAAATAGTAATGTTGTGTCACTTCCTTGATTCCCGAAATTTTCAGTGCCGCCCTCGTACTCGACCGACTTCAGCCTCGGAACAAAGCCAGCCTATAGGCAGGCGTCTATTTATCCGTATCGTACGGATATGATTGGTGCAAATTCTTACGTACTACTTGCTAATCTGTGAGAGTTTATCACAGTTTATTAAGTAGTATGTACGAATTTGTAACTATCCGATCTGATATGATGCGGATTAGTGGACGTCTGCTTATAGAATCAATCTAGGGTATTATATCTATATTCGAAAAAAAATCTTTACCACTCAGTACAATCCTATTGCCGACAGGCTCGACTTCATTTGAATACCCATTCCATTGTCAAAAAAAGGAGATGTAAGAGAAACCTGGAGCTAATTCCAGGGTGGACGTCCAGCTGAGCGAGTTCCTCCGCAGCATCAAGAAGGACCCGTCGCGGGTGGACTTCCAGGCCATGATTAACATTCTCATCACGCACGCCATGGCTACCGAGGAGCTCATGCAGGTATCAGACACTGGTGTACAATTAATTCCTACTTTCAAGCTGTGTACAGGCCGGTTAATGGCGCCGCACGCAGTCAACTGCCTCGTTTTTGAAGCAAACAGGTACAGCTCTATTCAAAAATCATCGACGACAAAAAAAAGTATAAAATTGTAGGATCTGTGTCTATACAGAGAAAGGTTCTACAATTTTATAACTATACAACAATACAGTTCAGTTTAGTTTTTTTTTTAAATACGAGTACCGACATCCATACATGCAAACATCCAGACAGATGAACGAAACTTTTGCCACTCCTAACATAGATTTCGCTCGCTCCGGCAAAGAAAGTATATTCTTAAATTTTTTACGTCATGTGTTTAGTGATTAGTAGTACTAATCACTAATCAGACGATGATAAGTCGGTGGTCGCACGTAATTGGTCGCTTATTTATTCGTAAGGTAAAATAAAAGTGTGTACTGTGTACCCCCCCCCCCCCCCAACCCCTTTACAAGTGCACATGACGTAGAAATGAGTCGGCAGTACAACATGCGTCCGCTGCCCAGTGTCAGTATTGACCCTGTCCTGCCGAGGTCGGCCCCGTGTCATGATGTGCATACACCCTTGCAGCTGACGGCCATCACGTGGATCAAGGAGTTCGTGGAGCTGTCGGGGCCGGGCATGCTGCCGCACGCGTCCGGCGTGCTGGCCGCCGCGCTGCCCTGCCTGGCGTACAAGGACGACCCGCGCAAGAGTATCCTTACCCGAGCCTCGAGCCGCTGCTGTCTGCTCGAGGCTGTATTCTCACATCTCTTGTCCATTTTGAATGCATTGCCACATTTCGATGAGACCCTACTTTAATCGTAAACTAGGTGCTGTATTGCCGAGGATGTGGTTCGTGGTGTGCGATGTTGCATGTTGTACCCGTGCCGGCTGTCGTTGGGAACGATACTCTCGAAGTTGTTGACCACTACAACTACCTTGGACGGATCGTTCAGTTAGGTAACGAACCCGACATGTTGCGATGCAGCTTCCTTAGCAGGCAGGCTCAGGTATCCGCGAGACGGCGGCCACCGTCAACCTGCAGCTCACCAAGCTGGTGGGGGAGCGCGCGGAGCCCGCGGGGGCGGAGCCCGAGGAGCGCCTCAACCTGGACGCCGTGGTGGGCGTGCTGACCCAGATGCTGCACCGCAGCTCCGTGCACACCAAGGTGGCGGCGCTCGACTGGATCCTGCACCTCTACAACAAGCTGCCGGATGAGGTCAGTCTATACACAGCGTTATCTATCTAATTACTTTAAAGGAGCAGTTCTTGTATAATATATGTATACTAGAGGTCGTCCACGACTGCGTCCGCGTACGGAAGAAATTCAGCCCGCACCCAAAATTCACCACCTTTAAATCATCCCGACCAATTTTTTTTACCCCCCCCTTATTACACCCCTCTGCATTGAGACGAATACACCCTCCAAATTTCAAGTCTGTACGACCAGCGGTTTGGGATGTGTGTTGTCTGTCAGTCATTATGTCAGGACAAATTCTTATAGTATTAGATAGATAGATAAACTTATTTCGCTTATCTCGGAAACGACTCTAACGATTTGGATGAAATATTGTATTTGGATTATGGTTTTACGTTTTTACCTAGGCTATATTTGTACTAGCTGCGCCCCGCAGTATCGCCCGAGCGAGCACGGTCGCCCAGGTACGAAATATTATAATCTGTGCCCAAAAAAACAAGTGCTTTTAACAAACATAAACAACCAACTTCAAATTCTATTCTTCCTGGGTGACATATTTTTTACAATTATTTTGATTAAATATCCAAACTACTGAACCGATTTCGATAAAATTCGGACCATCTCATATCACCTACCGAATAAATCATTTCATAGTTGGCGGAGTAAACGCGAAACAAACATACAAAAACATAATCGAAATTTGAAGTCCTCCTCCTTCCTCCTTTTTTGAAGTCGGTTGTAAAAGAAAACGGGAAGAAGCGTGCAAGAGAAGACAAACGAGAAGGCTTTTAAAGAGCAATAAATCGCTGAAATCCTAAGCTAAACTGGACCGTGCTTGTGCTTCTACTCGCGAGACCGAGGGGTGTAGTGTGTGTACACTGTACGGTGTATGTGTGTACAGATGTACGTGGAGACGGACAGCGTGTTCGTGTGCGTGGTGGGCAGCCTGACGGACGCGGCGGACGACGTGGTGCGGCGCGCGCTCGCCGTTCTCGCGGAGATCTGCTCGTGCGCGCCGCCCGCGCCCGGCGACCAGCACCTCGCGGGTACCAACCTCTATCACAGATCAATATTACACGGTCATTTACCACGGCTTCACGCAAGCGGTACTCGTGTTTATTGCAAATAAATGTATATCTATCGCATTTTGTTCCAGGCGATCTAGAATCTAGTCCGTATTACTACAAGTTCCTACAGGCTCTACTCAGGCTGCTCGCCGCCGATGAAAATTTACTGGAAGACAGAGGAGCATTCATTATAAGGTAATAGTTTCGCGAATCACATTTGTTACATAACTAAGTATTCTATCAGCTATAAGGTTCTCCTATGGCTTTGCTTAGTTTAGAGCTTTGCATTGCGCTAGATGGCGCCGTGTGAAATTGTACACTAAAATTTATTCATTCACCAGGAAATGGTAGATTAGATAGCAAATCAATCAATCCCTTATATCTTTTTAGTAATTAATAATTCTAGGCAAAATTCTTTCCTTGTAAGAGTATGTGTCTAGTCCTAAATGAAGGTTTGATGACTGAAAGACAGTGGACTGTAAAACTGACTGGTTATATTGTCGCGCACCCTTACGGCGCCTGCGCTGCTGAGATGCTCGAACAATATGTAACAACTTGAATTAAAATTTTTCTAAGTACACTGATTTACTACAAGACAATACTTCTTTAAAGAATATTTATTTATTGGAAAACCAACAGCTATTGTAATTGTAACTTATAAATAGACTAATTAAAGACAGAAAGCTAATTATAGGTTTTTATTATGTAGTTTCAACTTTTTTCAGCTGTGATAAATTGTATTTATTAACCGACTTCAAAAAAGGAGGATGTTTTATTTTTTCTTCTAATTTTTTTTTATTATCTCTACATATTGATATGGTGCATCTTGTAGTATCTCTTTGTGTTTTGTATAATATTGTTGCGAACGATAGCAATCGACTATGTACCTACTAGATTTGTCATAAATCGTTACGTACAACTGGATTGTATGCAATCTGCTATTAGTGAAAACTTTTTTGACTTTTTTTTAAATACTTTTCTGTCTTAACATTTTTATGTGATATGCTGTTTGTTTTCCAAATAAAAAAAATATATTCGATATAAAAGCAGAACTATATTCAATTTACAGATGAACTTCTACAAAGTACTGCATGAGTCAATTCTAATAGGTTGATTCATACATCCTGTATGTGTTAATTAGGCTTGTTTTGGACTATCATCTCGCCTTGTGTAATCTACGATGCTGCTCGTCCTACAGTAAAATAGATAGATGGAATTCATGCTATACCTGAAATCGGAATCTTTCAGAAATGTATCCATTAGCAAGTTTACATCGATGTTTAACTCTTTTGAGCCTAGATCTTGCCTTGCGTTTAGTTTAGAACAGATAGGCGTGTTCTAGAGTAAGTACCACGAATCGGCAAACGTAGTGTACGACGCACTGAGACTCGATATAGAGACGATATTACGTAGGACAGCTGTCAGTGGTTGGAAGCGGATAGCTGAAAATAGGACTGAGTGGCGTGCCTTGGGAGTTGGGAGAGGCATGTGTCCAATAGTGGACTATGATAAGCTGCTTTTTTGTTTCATTTATACGGTAATACTCACGTTTAATTAAATCGGATACTCCTACTATAGTTTTGATCACATCCGGCGACCTTTTTCAAAGAGTGTAAACAGAGCCCGACGTGAAAAAACAAAAATGTGTCAAAATCACGTCAATTTATAATAAGCTGGTTATGATGATGAGGTAGTATGGTGTCCAGAAGTAGAGAGATGCGCGTGTCCCCAGACAGCTGTGCGTGCTGCTGAGCGCGGAGGATATCTACCGCGCGCTGGCGCGCATCCTGCTCTCGGAGCGCAACCTGCGCTTCGTGGCCACCATGGTGGACGTGCTCAACACCATCCTGCTCACGGCGGCCGAGCTGTACGACCTGCGCGCCACGCTGCGCCGGTGCGACTCCCCGGTAACAGACCTCACCACGTGTACCGCGCATTTTGTTATGGTCCTCTAGATAAAGCTATAGCGTATGTTTGTGTGGGAAGGCGACGCGGCAGCTGTTCGTGTCGCTGTACCGGTGCTGGTGCCACGCGCCCGTCTCACTGCTGGCGCTGTGCCTGCTCACACATCACTACACGCACTGCAACCACCTCATCGCCACCTTGTATCCTTTTTATTACTTTTAGTCCAATAATATACAATCCATTTTCTGATATACAAACGCTATTTATTTTTTAGCTGACCAAAAATTTTACTCACAAATTGAAAACAAAAGCCACCGGCGATCTTTTGAACGGAGTAGCGGTTTAGGGACTAAAAAAGAGATAACACAATGACACACATATACTTCTAAAAATCAACTGCGAATTCTGAAACTTTTGTCATAGCAAGGATTAAACTAAATCTTATTACACGAATTGATCTTTGGCGCGAATTTCAACTTTGTTAATTCACCCCTCAGTTTATTCACATCGTTGTTGTTGATAACAATCTAAAACTTGTCAGTTGAGTAACGTTGAAGGATTTTTCGCGACAAGCGTTCATACAAGATTATTCGAACACAAATAAAAAACTCGCCGATGATGTCATCAAAATTGTTGACGCTCAGACACAAGAGTGTCGGTTGCAATTGCAAAGGCCAAATCGACATGGGATATTCGTAACCATTTCGGCAACGTTGTCGCCGGTGAAGTAACGTATTTTGGTGGGACAGGTGGATCAGATAATTTCACTCGTCTTCGAGCCCAGTGAGAGTGCATGGTTGTCACTAAAAGAAACGATCAGTCTCGCTTGTGCCTTGACAGCTGCAAACTGAATTCCGCCACCAAGCGCGACTTCTATGAAACCTTCCTTACATTTCGGATTCTGGATAACTTTAGGGACGCTCATTACCTGTCAGTTATCGACTTATCCAAGGCTTTTTAGCAAGTGCCAATTTGTGAAGAGGATGTCAAATTAGACGGTATTTCAGGGGTGGGGGAGGGGACCTGAAATGTCGTCTGATGACGACCAACAGACAGACCCTTCGCTTCAAAAAGACTGCTTTCAGACTAACGGAAGCCTCAGCAACTCAACGTTCTGGGTTTCTGAATTTAAGCTTCAGATGTTTATCTATTTGGATGACGTCATCATTATTTCCATGGATTACGATAGTCCTTTGACTTTTACGTGTACTTGATAAATTAGAACAGGCAAATCACAAGATTACTTTTGAAAAATATAAGGATTTCCTAGCTAATTGATTCCTCAAGTTCCATTGAGTACATTCCAAATATGTACAAATTACAAATCTAAATATAACTGATCTAATAACATCATTATCATCCACATCCTTCCTTATCCCACTGCAGCGTACAGGCCTCTCTTTCAAGGCTTCTGCCTTGATCCTGTGCTAAACTGGTCCATAGGTTCGACCTGCGATGGTGACGAAGTCGTAGACTCATTTGCAGCTGGCCGACCAGCGCTAAGAGCTTGTAAATATCGTTTGCAACTAAACCGTATGTGAATGCGTCAAAACGAACCGAGCCAGCGCGGTGCAATAATGTACATCACCCTTATACGGTACGATAACTAAAAATGCCTCTGCCTAGTCGGATTAAAAGGGTGTTGATGATTGAAGATACGTTTACCAGTTAATTATAATAGTTCCAGTTATTTATAGAACCTTGTTTCTATTTTTATTTATTTATTTATTGGAAAACCAACAGCTATTATGACGTGTGGTTCCCTTGACATCATCTAACTAGCGGTGATCTCGAGATCACAGTGGATTTCCTGACAGAGGTGGACAAACTGGTGCAGCTTATTGAATCTCCTATATTTGCATGTAAGTATATTTCCTTTTTTTTTTCTCGATGTTCGTTTTTCACAAGACAATTAAAATAACTTAATTTGGTTCATAAGTCGATATTCGTATGCTTCGAATATTTTCTGTCTGTAGCGTTCATTTGAGTTTTTTTTATGTGCTTCCAAAAATATTTTTTTGGAGAAAGTAGTGATATTGGGCGACTGAAGTGGTGATTGACTCGGCAGACATGCGGCTGGAGCTGCTCAGCGGCGAGCAGAGCGCGGAGCTGCGCGGCGCGCTGTACGGCGTGCTCATGCTGCTGCCGCAGAGCGACGCCTTCCACGCGCTGCGGCGCCGCCTGCAGTGCGCGCCGCAGGACCGCGCGCTCGCGCCCCCACGGTGAGTGTCGCGGCTGCAGGAGCGCGGCGCGCTGTACGGCGTGCTGATGCAGGGCGACGCCTGCCACGCGCTGCGGCGCCGCCTGCAGTGCGCGCCGCAGGACCGCGCGCTCGCGCCCCCACGGTGAGTGTCGCGGCTGCAGGAGCGCGGCGCGCTGTACGGCGTGCTGATGCAGAGCGACGCCTGCCACGCGCTGCGGCGCCGCCTGCAGTGCGCGCCGCAGGACCGCGCGCTCGCGCCCCCACGGTGAGTGTCGGGGCTGCAGGAGCGCGGCGCGCTGTACGGCGTGCTGATGCAGGGCGACGCCTGCCACGCGCTGCGGCGCCGCCTGCAGTGCGCGCCGCAGGACCGCGCGCTCGCGCCCCCACGGTGAGTGTCGGGGCTGCAGGAGCGCGGCGCGCTGTACGGCGTGCTGATGCAGAGCGACGCCTGCCACGCGCTGCGGCGCCGCCTGCAGTGCGCGCCGCAGGACCGCGCGCGGTGAGTCTGGCGGCTGCCGGCACTGACGTGGCGCGTGTTGCAGGGCGGAGGGCGCGGGGGCGGGGCCGGGGGCAGAGGGCGCGGGGCCGGGGGCAGAGGGCGGGCGCGCGGCCGTGCCCGCCGCCGAGCTGGCGGAGCTGCTGCGCGAGTTCCGGCGCGTGCAGCGCGCGCACCGCGACTACCGCACGCTGGACCGCGCGCGACACAAGCTCGCCGACAAGGGATACTCCTAGTGCGCACCACGCCGACCGAGAGACCGCCGAGCGACGTACACTCACAGAGGCCTTCAGGCAGCATACTGACTCAAATATGAGGATTGGCCAGTAGTCTCAGCCAGTAAACATGTGTTACACCATAGCTTACTAAAGTGATATTTCTAATTTCTTAGTGGTATAGCTTATACATTTGGTAAGCACACATTACCACTGCATTACCACTGTCCACACTCTGAAATTACTGAGGTCGCTTCGGTAAAGATACTTGTTACATACATAACTGTCTATCATGTTACATGTCTTAAAATCTGCCCAGCTACCAGTGAAAAGGGTTTAACCTCATGTTCTTAACACATGCTTTACTTTTAAAATAAATCAATAATTATATTTTTGACAGGTGAGCTGCTGCCTAATAAACTGTTGTAAAGGCAGAAGAGCACGAACCAACTATAGAGCCGCCTGTATGTGTATGTTTGTGCATAGATCCATTTGATGGTTTCAAATTCTCACAGGTAGCCTGGGAATTCTAAAACTAGCCTTATGAATATTTAGACAAAGATTTTAAACGAATTTTTTTAGACGCGCGGCTCATGCGGTACGTATAAGTGTATATTCGCCTTATTGCTAAAGAATACACAGTGGCTGCTTCGATAGTTACTACATAGATTTAAAGTAACAGAGTTGCGATAGAGAGTGAAGCGAGCCTTTTTGTGATATGGTGAAGGCTTAATGTTGTGCGAGAGTCGACCGATCAACGATAAAAGTTTTCTCATAGGCATCATTATTTAGTAAACTTCTGTTATTGTAACAAACTATATTACCAAGCAAATTCCTGTATATGAGTCTTTCTAGGTTATTATTTAGATTAAATTTACTACTACATTATGGAGAAACACTATAATAAATTATTATTATGTTTTTAATATTGAATCTGTATCGATCTTGGACTTATGTAATCATGAAGTTTTTCTTTTATTAATTCACTTTTTAAAAAAAACAACCGAATACCTATGTACCTGGATAACATCTTCATATTTTATTTTCTAGTAATTTTGATTTAAAAACCAAACTACTAAACCGATTTTGATAAAATTTATATGGGACCACCTCTGAAGTATTACCTACCTAACTAAAAGATTCATCGCAAATGATTCATCGCATCGCAAAGTTTCAGTTCATAATTGGCGGATAATCGCGTAACATACATACAAAAAAAAAGTCGAATTGAGAACCTCCTTTTTTGAAGTCGGTTGAAAAAATACCTTAATGATTTAACTGAATTAATTACCTATGGTATCCCACAGGGATCGATCCTGGGCCCTCTGCTCTTCTTGATTTACATCAACAATATCAATGAACTTAACATGAACGGTGACATCACTTTATACGCTGATGATACTTGTCTTTTTTACTTTGGGGATAAAATTGAAACAGTAATTCAACAAGCTCAAATGGATCTCAACATCTTGAACACTTGGTTTCTGCACAATTTGCTAACTATAAACATAGCAAAAACCAACTATATGATATTTAGGGCTAAAAACAAGGCTATCGATAGCTTCACGCCACTACACATTAACCATAATCTACTAAGTAGAGTAGAATCTGAAAAATATCTTGGTCTTATTCTTGATACGCATCTTACATGGAAACCACATATAAGTAAAATACAATCAAAACTATCTTCCTTACTCGGTATACTTCGAAACAATGTTCGATGCTACCCTAAATCTGTTCGATATCTTATATATAACTCATTTGTAAAATCTCATTTAACATATTTAATTGAAATATGGGGATCAGCTGCCAAAACTAATTTAAAAAAACTACAAAGAATCCAAAACAAACTAGTTAAACTACTTTTCTACCTAAACAGCCTAACGTCAACAACAACAGTTTATAAAAAGACAAAGCTTATGACACTTACACAAATATATAACTACAATACCTGTATACTTGTAAGAAAGGTTTTGAAAAAAGACATACATACATCAATAACATTCACTATCAAGTCACAAATTCAAAGTCGATCTTCGAGATACTCCAACCATATCTGTTTACTAAAAAAACCAAGAACAAAAAACTATGGCTTAAAAAATTTTAGATATGAAGGCGCCCAAATATACAACAAGCTACCTAAAGATATAAAAGAAATTCAAAATTTTCTATTATTCAAAAAAACCCTTAGATACTACGTAATCAATAAGACCTAAAAAACACCTAAAAAATAATAAAATACATAAATACATAAAATATAAAAACTTACACTAGTAAATTCATTGCAATTTTATTTTGAGTAAAAAATTTAAATTAATTAATGTTAACTAGTAACTAACACACATAAATGTATATAAATTCGTACGTATACTCCCAAATTAACTCTTAATTAAACAAATTTTTCTTACTGTCTTTGCAATATAAAACAGAAACATACCAAGTGTGGAAACACTTCATGGATGTAATTATTTAATGTACTACCAAGTTATATACTAAAGACATTTTTGCATGCTACATGAATTATAAAGGCATAACAAAAAAAAAAAAAAAAAAAAAAAGAAAAAGAAAAAACTATATTTAACAATAAAAAACAAACAAACAAACAAAAACATTTTATATATTTTTTATTTTTTATTTATTATTTTATATTTATATTTATATTAAAAATTACACTCGATGTCACGTTAATTGTTTAAACTTCAGCTCGTATTGCAATAATTCTTACATAAATAGGTAAACCTTGAAGTACATACATACATATTTATATATAAAATAAATAAATCAACTAATAGAACGAATCAAACTTCTGTTATATCTTACACAATATTACTTAAACATTAAAACATTAATTAAACACTTACATATTGCTATCAGGGCGGGAACAGTTTGCGACACTTAATAGATTCCGTGTTTACTATCACTCACACAACCCAATAAAATACCTGCTCTCGCCATACGGGGCACGATACTGAACTACCCACTTTAAAAATAGATGTGTCGCTTTTGTTTTGTTTTGTTTGTACACTTCAAATAAATTTGCTACTACGTAGCTGTTTCGATTAGATAGGTACTAATCGTTTGCTAAAAATGTAAATGTAAGTCTAACATAGGGTTACGTACATAATAATATTAGGCATAAACACAATACCTATTATTAGTAAAAACTTAATTATAAATACAGCAATAATAATAGCATATTCTACTAATAAGGCTATATTTGTACTGTAGCTTAATAACTAAGTAGGTACTTCTTACTCATTCTTTATACGCTAAGGCATGCATTTAAATATTTCTATATTATAAACTATAGAAATTTAAAAAATATATATATATATATAAAGTTTATAATATGAGATAGCTTACATAATAATAGATATGAACATAATAATTGTTGATGTAACGTGTGCTTACTTTATCATAATAATAGCAATAAAAATGTACGTGCCATAAGATAACTGTACACTATAGTTTTGTACTGTAGCTTAGTACTTCTTACTTTATTTGTCTGCTCCATCGATATACATGTACTACGTAGGTAGTACATACTTATACTTATATCGATGGCCTGGTCCCATACTTGTATTTAACTGTGTACTTAAAACCTAACTAGGTACTAATAATAAATTATTATCTTACTTTTAAGTAACTTTTGTTAAGAATATTCTGTATTTTTCTCGCTAAGTGAATTGTCATATAATTCTTTGAGAAAATAAAATCTTAAACCATATTTACAGTTTTACACGACTTATAATTCCTCCCGATGTACCTGCGCAGTAGACCAATTTTAGTAGCGCGGGAAACTTCAATCTACCAATGGCAAAGTAGAATACTTCACGCGCTAAAATCTAGCGCTGTTATTGGTCGATCGGTTTCGCGGCAAAATCGCGACTGGCCAACCGCCCGCGCACCATCTTGTTCATCAGTTGACGCGTGGATTGCATATGACGGCCACTTGCCCCCTAAATTACGCTTCGTGCCAAATAAAAGGGATATTAATAAAGTCGTATTGTGACATCGTTAAAAAGAGGACGATCTTTAAACAGTCAAACGAGGGAAATTATTTAATGTTCACCAATTTATGGAGAAAGTACCACTAAAAGCTAAGAATCAAGTTTTTAATAGTACTTTCAACAATTTTTTATCGATCATAAGAAACCACTGGTATTACTACAAGATCAATTTCAAAATAATTGAAAGAGCAGGAATCTTTCCGAGAGTACAAGTACAGGCCATACGTCCAAAACGCCCAAAAATTATGATTTAAAAAAACTCATCACTCAGAATTGGACGGTTTTGATTGCCAAAAAAAACAGCGAAAAATACACGACTTTAGAAAGTATTTAATTTTATTGAATGCTTCAAATGTCCCATTAAAATGTCCAACTCAACTTAATATTGGTGTAAGCGGGATAGGCCTGAGAATGCATAGCAAGCAATATTCTGCCATATGAGCTTGCAAATAAAGTTTAACATTGATTATTTAGAGCGGTCGCACATTGTTTCGGCACGGCACCCGACCGACCGTAACACACTGCGCAGAATTAACTGGTGCGAGCGAGACGGGCGTCTCGAGAAATTTCTTACGGTGTGCGGGACCTAGTACAAAATGTATGCACGGAGCGCCTTCGGGCGCGACCGTACGGTTTTGCTTGTCGTATGCGGCCGGCCTTACACGTACTATTGTCGGAAGCCGGTCTGCACTTTTCTGCGCAGACGAAAACTGCCGATCGGAATTATTTGTTATGTAAAACTGTACTTGGATTTAGTTTTATTTACATTCCATTTAGAGTTTAATTAATAACATAATATATTATATTTATATATTTAAGCATATTACTAATAATTATTAATCAAGTCATACAGTACAGTTTAATTAAAACAACCAAATGTTTCAAAAACAATTTTATTTATATCATTTTTGTATGTACAAATACATATAGCGGTTGTATATAGAATAATATAAGATCATTATTTACAAGACAGTTTTATTTACCTATAGTTATGTACATTAGAGAGCAACTACAAATAATGGACTATACTTAAAATACTCATAAAGGATAAATTACTTTGAATAATATGCTACGAGGAATGCAGTGGTGTATACAGTCTTTGGAAGTAGGTACATGTTGTGGGAACATCGTCGAGATCAAATCAAGAAGAAAGATAGAGAGGAAGGTATGTATCACTGGCCTGGCCGACTGAACTCGTTTTATAGAGAAATGTTAGCTTCATTAAAATATTATTTTTGAAAATAAACTATTTAGGCTTACTTGAATACGAAAATGACGTATTCTATACTAGACCATATTACTGTGGCAAAGTAAGTTCGTATAGGCTGAGTGGCCAGCCGTTAATGTGCCGCCCGGAGGCCTCTGACATGGCTGACGGTTGATGCTATAGAAACTAGAACAAACAACCGGGACCAACGATTTAACGTGTCGTCCGACCCACGGTAGCGCTCAGAAATAAATGCCACTCACGGTCACCCATCCGAAGACTGACCGGACCGTCCGTTGCTTAACATCGGTGATCGTTTAGAATCACCTAGACAAGCTACGCCACGAACTGTGGCTAAATCTATTGTATCGATATTCTTTAAAAAAAACAATGAAACATAACATCGTACAAAATAGGATATTAATAGTTTGTGACGCGACGGTGTAAGTTCACGACACGACACAGGAGGGTTTCCCGCTGGCCCGCATGCCCTCCTCTCCCCGGGCCCGCATGCCATCCTCTCCCCGGGCCCGCATGCTCTCCTCCCCCCGGGCCCGCATGCTCTCCTCCCCGCGGGCCGCGGAACCCCTCGCCTCGTATATGACGGTGTGCGCGGCCGAGTCGCACGTGCCCTCCGCGGAGTCGTCCGAGAGCGCGCTCAGCTCGCTGGAGGAGTCCTCGCTGGGCGGGGCGCGGGGGGCGCGCGGGGCGCGGGGCGGGCGCTAGAGCGGCACGTCCCTCGTGGCGCGCAGCAGCTGCGCGAGCAGCGCGGAGGAGGCGGCCACGTGCGCCGCGCACTCCTCCTGCGCGCCCAGCAGCGCGCGCACGCCCAGCCCGCGCGCGCCCACGCCGCGCGGCATGCCCTCGCGCCGCGCCCCCGCCCCCGACCCCGGCCCCGGCGCCGGCGCAGCCTCCGCTGCCTTCGAAGCGCTCTACCAAACGAATATTCGAGTTCAACACATAGGCATAAAATCCAAAATAAGTGGGATTGATGCTCGTGTGCCTATATACGTAGGGCGTTCAATAAAAAGTGAAAATGAGTATGTTGCTGGTAACTTTTATTAAATGTTATTTTATTTTTCGATAAAGTCGCCTTTTAGCGTAATACTCTTGGAATATGTTTTTACTAAGCTTAAAATTCCTATCTTAAAAAACTTTTCATCCTGAGCACCTAAAAACACCTGTACTACAGCGACTAATGCTTCATCATTTTCGAACCTCTGTTCTCTCAGAGGAACAACTTCAACCTCGGAAATAGATAGAATAGAAATCACTAGGGGTAAGGTCGGGTGAATATGGAGGATGCTCAAGTATTTCGAAGCCAGCATCACAAATTGAAGCCATAGCAACGGCGGACTTGTGAGCCGGGGCATTATCTTGATGGAACAAAACAATTTTTGCTAGTTTGACTCGCCGTTTCTCGCGTATTTCGTTACGCAATTTTTTTATTTGTTCTGCGTCCAAAGATCCCGTTACAGTAGCTCCACCCCAATATCTTGACCACCCCTTTACTATCCCAGAAAAGAGAGACCATGATCTTTCCGGCGGAACGACTCGCCTTAAATTTCTTAGGAGTTGGAGATGGTAATTGTAATTTTGTTTCAGGATCGTAATGATGAAGCCATGTTTCATCCATTGTTATGAATCGAGACAAAAACCAACAGGATCTTGTTGTAACATTTCCAATGAAGCTCGAGAAATGTTCAGCCTGGTTTGTTTTTGTGAATCGGTAAGCATTCTGGGGACACAGCGCGCGGATGCTTTTTTCATCCCCAAGCATTCGTGTAAAATGCTATGCACACTACCAGTCGAAATCTTTGTTTCACCGGCTGTAAAACGTACCGTGAAACGACGATCTGCTAAAACAATGTTCTCGACTTTTTTTTACCATTTCTTCTGTCACTACCGTTATGGGGCAGCCCGGGCGAGGGTCATCTTTGGTGGATGTTCTTTCCCGTTTAAACTCGGCACACCAACGAGCAACTGTAGAATAAGGTGGTGCATTTGCCCCTAAAGAATCCTGCAAGTCTTGATTAGTTTGTTCCGTAGTGAAATTTTTCAAGTGCAGATACTTAATAACCGCGCGCAATTTTTTTTTCCATTTTCGTCAACTCGCTACGACAGGCTGTAAACAAAAGACTTTCATTTTTTTTTAAAGAAAAGATATTCAAATTATTTCCTTTTTTTTATCTTATCAATATTCCAGCTTTACCAGCCAGTATTTACTTTTTTCGGTTCCAAAGATCTTGTACCTCATTCTCACTTTATAATGAACGCCCCTCGTATCACACTAATATTATAAATGCGGAAGTTTGTCGGTATATATATACTTATTCACTCCAAACGGCTGAACGAATTTGGAAGAAACTCTGAATGGAGATTATATTCCGGGATAACAGCTAGTTTTGATCATCGTCATCACCTTTGTTATCATCTCTTGCAGCTCGTTACGTTATAAATATTGCTTCGGCTCGAAAAACCAAACGGTAAGAATTCGTTTTGGTGCATTACAATTGAATGTTTTTATAAATTGTAATGTTCATTACTTTATTTTTTAATGCACAAATACGCGAAGGATAACTTGATGCTTGACCATTTTGTACCGCGTTCGACCGTCATGAATAATTCATTTAATTTTTTATTTGGACAACCAACAGCCTTCTTATGGAGAAGGTAAAAACAGTATAATGAGTACATTTAGGCCACCAAAGGTTACCACTAATAGAAAGAGTGGAGCTAACGTGCAACATGTACACCAAAATGAAAAAAAAGTACTTATTTATATGCGATCTATGTGACGAAGAAGAAATACACAGAATACAATTCAGACTTGCTTATGTAAATGATAAGAAGTGTGTAGTGTATAGTGTAGCTTACCGGCGCGGGCGCAGGCGCGCGGTCGCGCAGGTGGCACTCGGCGTCCTGCAGGCGCGCCGCCAGCGACAGCAGCTTGAGCTCGGCGGCCGCCACGTCCTTGTCCAGGATCTGCGTCTGCAGGAACACGGTCTGCGCCACCTTGTACCAGTCCGCCACCGCGTCCGTGCGCGCGCGCGCCAGCGGGGCCGCGCGCGCCACCAGGTGCCGCGCGCGCCGCCCCGTCTCCGCCACCGTGATGCGCTCCAGCACGTGGAACTGCTCGTCGTTGTACGTCAGCGAGCGCGTGGCGCGGTCGCGCACCAGGTGCTGCCACGAGTCGCGCAGCCGCTCCGTCAGCGTGCGCGCCTTCAGGTGCAGGCGCAGCGCTGCGGGGCACGGCGCCGCCGCCGTGGCCGCGTCCCACTCGGCGGCCAGCGCGGCGCCGGCCGCGTGCCGCGCCAGCAGCGCGCGCGCGCCGCTCGCCAGCGAGCCCGCCTCCGCGGCCACGAGCCCGGCGAGCGGCGCCCAGGGCTCCCGCGCGGCGCCCGCGCCCGCCCCCGCCAGGTCCAGCGCGCGCGCCGCCGCCGCCAGCAGCGCCGCGTGCGCGTGCAGCGCCTCCGCGCGCGCCGCCACGCGCTGCAGGCGCGCGCCCAGCAGCGCGCCCCAGCGCTGCACGCAGGCGCCGCACAGCACGGCGGCCGCGCACAGCGCCTCCACGCGCCGCCGGATCACGTGCCCCACGCTGCACGCCGTCTGCGGACCCGCGCACGCGTCACATTAGACACCCTCACTCCTACCCGAACGGAACTACTTGAATGGGAGGCGGCTGTACGAAGGTAAAAAAAAGAGACAACATTATTTGTTACCGATGCCTCTGGCGTTGCAGTAATCCTCGGACGGCAGAAAACAAGGTTTCGATAAAATTACAAATATATCGCAGAACATTGCACTCGTAGGTTCCTGCCTCGACTTCATGTGCTCCTTGTTCATATCAGGATAGTAGGATCATCACCGGTTAACATCGCTAACACTTTATGTACGTTCTGTGATATTGTTGCGAGTACCAGATTTTTCAAATAGGCTAGATGACTGTTTTTTTTATTGTCCTAATAAAATGTGGTATGTAAATATAGCTGATTAATGAAAACAAAATGAAAATCTGATCAAAAATAAGCAACTTATAAGCATTTTAATATCATCTCTGTCTAGAGAAGAAACAGCAAATCGTGACGTCACTTCTCTGTACGCCATATAAATTATATTCTGACAAGTAAGGCGTGACGTCATTTTTTGTTTTGTGGGAAAGGGACAGAGTTGTCTCAAACAAAAACTTTAAACGCTCATATATCAGAACATTATTAACAGATCTAAATTATTTTTCAATAAACATACTATATTTACTTAAACTCTTCATCAAAGCTATTGGTTTCAACGATATAAACATCAGTCATCTACCCTATTGAGTGGGTAGTAGTTGTGCGTCACCTTGGCCTGGCTGGCGTCGTTCTCGACGGAGACGATGTTGGGGAACACGGGGAACTTGGGTATGTCGGGCTCGGGCGCCATGCTCACGTTGTTGTTGTTCTTGTTGAACAGCAGCAGCGGCTCCTCGGCCGAGGTCGCGGGGTACTCCTGCGGCGTGACACACGCGGGGTGAGGCTCTTACCTACTGTCACCGTCAGAAGGCGACAGATCTTCTGGCGCCAAGCAGTCACCAAATAAATATCGGTGGACATTTCACACATCACCATCCAGCCCCAAACTAGGCAAAGCTTGTAATATGGAAACCAGATAGCTGATAGTTTTTTTTTTTTTTTCATCATATATATTTTTCCGCTAGGTGGCGCATCGTTGATGCGGCCATAGTTGTACATTTACACATACATTTGTTTGTTAAATTTTGTTGTTTTTTGTTTAGTTTTTTGCAGAGACTATTTTAAAGACTCTGAATACCAGGGAGAATCTGCTTTATACTGATTTGTACAGCAATCTTTTGCCTAGCAAGCAACAAAGATTTCAAGGAAAGGGTTCTCATTCAAAGCTGCTTTTTTGTACGAATAGATCAAGGTTGATCAGGCTAAGACTAATTAATTTAATTTTTTTGGGGTTAAGCAAGCGTTAGTTTGCTGAACCTCATTCAAATTACTCTGATTTCAAACTTTGTGCGTGTATTTCGTAAATTTTCTCTTTATCCGAGTTCAACGGCTGCGGAACCTGGGTATGTCCTAAAACAGCATCCAGAACCACCGCAGGACGGGCAGCGGCGTTCTATCCGCTAACAGTGGTGAGCATTCCGCGATCCCCGAGCCGCCTGCAAGCGGTGGGATTACGGCAATCTATATTAAGGGGGAGGCCTTCGTTCAGCAGCGGACTGATCATGACGACTGCGGGTGCAGAGGTCCGATGACAACTAGCTGTAGTGTCGTGTGTGTGTGTGTGTGTGTGTGTGTGTGTGTGTGTGTGTGTGTGTGTGTGTGTGTGTGTGGCGTACCTTGGCGGGCGTGTTTTCCTCCACTTCAGTGGAGAACAGGCGGTCCTTGTAGAGCAGGATCTGCGACTCGGCCACCACGCTCGTCTGCTCGCAGATGTACGTCTGCAGATGCTCGTACTTTTCTTCCGGCTTCATGAACACCTGGTGTTCAATGACAATGCACATCTTTAGTTTAACATGTCTCATTCCTATTTTTACTTCTTACTCTTTGAGTCCCTCTTGCAATGAGTATGACGTAGTTATAAGGTTGATTAATTGCTTCAAAGTGGTTGATTAAAAATTATTATGAAGAATTAAGGATAAGCTCTTTGGAGCTTATGTAAGGATTTTCAATGGCGTATGTGAATCCACCAACCCGCCACTGGGAAGCGTGGTGAATATAGCTCTTCCAGGGTAGGCCCAAGCCTATCAGTGAACTATTACAAAGGCTGATTATGCGTTATGCTTACCTACGAAATCAAAATACTAATCTTGTTAATTTAAAAACCCTTTTCTGAACCATTTTTTTTAGTTCTCACAGAAGGAAAGTCGTTCAATAGATGCCTAATCGCAGATTGCGAATGTATGTCGGCCGAGGCCGGGCTTCGAACTCGCGACCCCACTGACATTGGCCGTGTTCTGCGGAGCGGAACGCGCTCCCATTTGCCATGGTTATTGTTCCAACACCGATTTACAACACCTAACCAGCTAATATTGAGTTAAAACGCTAGCAGTTCGAACCGCAGATACTGCAGGCTAATCATGTAACTATTCGGGATCGCGATTTGTCATAAATGTCACTTGTCACTGTCCCGCCAAAAACCATTTGACCCTGCCGGGCAGGACGAAACGCCAAAAATACCAACGGATTTGCTTAACTTAATTAGGAAATCAATGCATTCGTTCGTTAACGATAGCGAGAGAAATCCCTCCGTGATACCGTGAAGCTGTGAATCGCGATCCCGAACAGTTACATGATTAGCCTGCTGGTACCGGGAAACTCCTATTTCATTCGTATCTAGGTACGTAGTATAAAAATAAAGATCCTTTTACGTACGTCGTCCGCTTGTTCATAATCTATGATTCTACGATTCTTTCTGTGATCATTAATAAGTACTCGGTACGCAAGAGTGACTCCCATCCACCCCGGTGCCCCTGGCCCGGTACCGGGGCAGATGAGAAAAAGTGTTTTATCCACCCCGGTGGACCCGGTGTCGGCGCTTAACGGGGTAGATGGCACACATCAAGTGTCATCTACCCCGGTATCGTTTATAACGGGGTGGATGCAACACATCAAGTGTCATTTACCCTGGTATCGCTTCTATCTAACTGGATGGCACAGAACAAGTATCATGTGTGGCTAGCTATACCACGTATTTTATTTCCCCCTGCATTACACGTTATGGCTACTAGCCGAAAAAGGAATCATCATCATCATCACCCCGGAGACGTCCACTGCTGAAAGAAGGCCTCCCCCTTTGACCGCCATACTGCACGACAACCTGCCATTTGCATCCACCGGTTGCCCGCGACTTTTACAATGTCGTCGGTCCACCTAGTGGGAGGCCGCGCCTACGCTGCGTCTTCCGGTTCGCGGTCGCCACTCAAGAACCTTTCTTCCCCATCGGTTGTCAGTTCGTCGAGCGACGTGGCCTGCCCATTGCCACTTCAATTTGCAAACCCTGCGAGCTATGTCGGTGACTTTGGTTCTTTGGCGAATATTCTTGTTCCGGATTTTATCGCGCAAAGTAACTCCGAGCAGCTCCGAGCATAGCTCCATTGCCAGTTGCGTGACTGAGTTTCTGCAATAGGCCAGCAGTTAAAGACTACGTTTCAGTTCCATATGTCATCACTGGCAACACACACTGGTTAAAAACCCTCGTCTTTGACACTGCGGGACAAAGTACATAGCATCGACCGACACAAGCAGCGGTCGCGTGCGCGAGGCTATCGGCGGCGAATCATTGAACAATTCACAAAAGCCGAGGCTCGACATGGCACGTTGTGTCGCGGTACGTGGATGGCACGAATGTAACGAAATTATTGCATAGGGAAATGGTAGAAATATTCGTTTTGCCTTGCGTCAGCTGTCTCCGTCCCTTATAGAAACCCATATTTGTAGATTGACGGTAGACAAATTTCACGTTCTATCTGTCTGTCGCAGCAGACAACTAATTTCTGCAAGCAATAAAATCAAAGATTTTTATATCTTTTAATTTTGCGAATGACATCGAAAAACTTGGAAATATTTCAAGTTTATTATAGGCACGAAAGGCCTGATCTAAAAAAAATTTAAAGTTGCTCTGATTACTTTATACATCCACTTTACTTTTTTTAACTTTTTACTTACCTTACCTTAAAATATATTCCCTAACATTATTGTCCGTCACTATGTACCTATTTAAGAAATCATTTGTAATGCTTCTGGTCTCCGCAATACAGGGAATCCTAGTGCGGAGACCAGCGAAAAAAATAATTTACGACGAATCTTTGGACATATTCCAGAGTAGAAATCATGAATCTACAAAATGTGTTTAAGCTTAAGTTTATTTTTTAATTTCTTTAATATGTTGTGTTTAATTGTCTGAATTTCGTTTGTTTTTGCGTATGTTATGTTTTTGTCAGAAATAAATATATATTTATTTATTATTTATTTATTTACTTTGAATTGATAGTAGTCTGGCATCACATACCTTAGTAGTAAGGTTCTATATACTGTTACATAGCGCAATACGAATAAGTGCGCCACTATTAAATTCAAATGTAAAACAATGTGTGGTACACAGTGACTACTGATTCTACTTTGATGATCTGGGTCACCGTGAGTTAACTCTTGCGCAACTACCGCCAATTATACTAGTATTATGAACGTCTAAGTCGAATGTCCGTTTTAATAACTTGCTTGCGACTCTTGCTAGAGAATAATCATCATCATCATCAGCCCGGAGAAGTCCACTGCTGAACAAAGGCCCCCCCCTTAGACTGCCACACTTTACGACAACCTGCCATTTGCATCCACCGGTTGCACGCGATTTTTACAATGTTGTCGGTCCACCTAGTGGGAGGCCGCGCCTACGCTGCGTCTTCCGGTTCGCGGTCCCCACTCAAGAACTTTTCTTCCCCATCGGTTGTCAATGCTTCGAGCGAAGTGTCCTGCCCTGCGCCACTTCAACTTGCAAACCTTGCCAGCTATGTCGGTAACTGGTTCTTTGGCGAATATCCTCATTCCGGATTCTATCGCGCAAAGTAACTCCGAGCATAGCTCTCTCCATTGCCCGTTGCGTGATGAGTTTCTCCAAAAGGCCAGCCGTTAAAGACCACGTTTCAGTTCCGTATGTCATCACTGGCAACACACACTGATTGAAGACCTTTGTCTCAGACACTGCGGGATTTTGGACGAGAAGACATTACGCAATTTCCCGAACGCTGCCCATCCGAGTTGGATTCTTCGGGCGACCTCTTTGCCGAAGTTGGACCTACCTAACGAATAAGAGAGAAGAATACCGACGCAAAAATTGTATTCAGTGACGCAATTAGAAGGAATTTTACTGACGAAAACTTTGGCATACTACTTTGAAAATGTTAACAAAATATTGTAAAAATTTAACATCACAGAAAACCTAAATCTATTTATTGTGTAAAATTTTGTAAATACTATAAATTATTTTAGATCATTTTATTTAGTTTATGTGCCATAAGCAGTTGCATTGCCTAGTTTATTTTTCACTGCATAGGTATATATAAAGGGTTTACCAATAAGGATGTGTCGATGTTAAAACCTTTTACAATGTCCGTGGTAGAACTCTTTGGTGATTGGAACTTTTACTAACAATATCCACATTCCAAATTCAAAACAGGGCAGAAATGAGCTGTTTTCCGCGCTGACGGCGGGAATGTTCTTTCCCGCCCTCTGCGCGGAATACAGCTCATTTCTGCTCTGTTTGCGAGGAACAAATAAGGTCTTTATGAATAAATGTGATAAAAAATATATTTTCATATAATCTCATCCTGTTTCTGATACTGATTTGAGTGTTTCTTGCCATACAACACTGCTATAAATGTACATAATTTATGCTTCAATGGGATGTTATGAAGGTAAACAATTAGCAACACTTCAAAGGATGCCATTTTCATTCAGATATTTTGAGAAATATCATTCATCAATTTATTATTATTTATTTAATGATAGGCAGCATTATGCTGATGTGCCTATATTAAATTCAAAAATATATATAAAATACATACCTTTATGCTAGCAGCCTTGTTCACATGGAATATATGCATCGCCTTAGTAGAGGTGGCCACCTGAACCTCGGAGAAGAACTTCTCAAAGGTCCATATACGATGCGGGTCTACCTCCAGCAGCCCAGCGAGCAGCGGCGTCACAAGCTTCCGCAGCCCCGAACTAAGCTGGCAGTGTGGCGGCAGCTCGCGAGACCACTCTATAGGACCATTTTCTGTTGTTTGGTTGCCCTGGAAGAGATTAATATTTGTACACAACAATTATTTACAAACTACTGTTAGTGCTCTGTGAGAGACATAGTGTTACACATTTACCATAATGGTATCTTAAATTTTCAGTAGAAACTACAATTATTATTTTTGTTTTATTTATATGGGAACACTCACGTTTAGTTAAATCGGATACTTAGACTATAGTTTCGATCACATCCGGTGTTCTTTTTCAAAGAGTGAAAACAGAGCCCGACTTGCGTGCAGCTGCGCCCTGCTTAGTACTCACAAAAAAACCACAAACATTTTTTCTTTGAAAAAGGTCACGGGATGTGGTCAAAACTATAGTCGGAGTATCGGATTTAATTAAACATGAGTATTTCCATATAAATAAAACAAAAATGTGTCAAAACCATGTCAGTTTTCATAATATAATTATTATATTATATCTACTCATTATAATGAGAAGAGATAAGACATACTTACAGAAATAACTCCTGAAGCTTTCTTAGTAGTAATGTAAAACATGGTTTCCTTGTTTCTCCGGCCACCATAGGGCCTGAACGGCAGCTGGCCTGTGGCTACATGATACAACGTGACTCCTATAGACCATAGATCTACTGTGGCTCCAAAACTCTTCCCCACCGGCTTCCTTAGCACGGCCCTTTCATACATATCAGGATGTAAGTACTCTTCAGTACCATACAGAGACACAAACTGTTCTTCTTCTTGTAGTTCTCTAGCAGCTCCAAAATCAGTCAACTTGTATGTCGTAGAGCCATCTTCATTAATGTACTTCATTATGTTGCCGGGCTTCAGGTCTCTGTGGACTAAATTGTTATCACGCAGGTGCTTCATGCCCGCCGTTAAGTGCTCCAACACGAGTAGAAACTCGTGTTCTTGAAGGCCGTACGTGTTCTCAGGGTCGTCGAGTATGTTGAACAGACTCCCGCCCGTGCAAAGTTCCATTACGATAACTTTCCCGCGCCCTTCTTGTTCCTCCTCTATCGCTAGCAATTTCACGATGTTTTCATGCTTCACTTTCTTTAAAACCTCGAATTCTCTCATCTGTACGTCGTGCGGTCTCATGTGGCTGAGTTGGTTGAACGTCTTCACGGCTACCGGCTCTCCGTTGTTCTTGTTGACCCCTTGGAAGACAGCGCCCGTGGCTCCCTTGCCGAGGACACTAGTCGTACACCACACGTAATTCTCAGAGCCTCGCAAGAAGGACATTTTCGAAAGTTACCTTGGGCACACTCCTGGGCAAATACACTTCACTTAAAACCTTGTAAAAACTAGACTTTTTTGATTTACAGAGAAGAGAAATAATTGAGTTCGGCAATAACTTACACTATTGCTTATTTCAATGGCGTTACCATATATTTCAGAATCTATTCGTTAAAATAAGTGGTGTAATTTCACGTTCACTTTTTCTCCTCTACAACAACATCATCATCAACAAAATAGAAAAAATATTAAACGTCAAAAGTCAACACAGGTAGCAAGCTGAGTGACGGAGTTTTGGCGGGAACACGGAAAAATCATGTCGTTGCATTCTATTATTTTCTTAAACTTGTGTATTTTCGCGAATTAATGATTAAAAATGGTGGTGTTTTATTCATTGAGTGTTGAATTACATGCACGAGTGTGGGCAAGTGATATAATGTGGTGAAACATGTCTTTTTGTGTTGTTTTCAAAACTCCGTATAAGCTCATAGTAAAGTCGCCACAACTTTACTAGGGCATGACTTGGACTCGACTATGACTAATTTCGTGTGACTGACTGTGATATCATTACATATTTGACTTGATTTACATATAAATACTTGAAAAAATCATAAACTTGACACTGGCAGAATGCACAACGTGCGATGCCAAGAACTAAGAAAAAAAAAAAAAAGCTGAGTGACAGTAATAATGTTTTTTTTTCTTAGTTTTTGGCTTTGCACTTTGTACATTCAGTATGGTCAATTATGGGAGATTTTCTGACAGGCATAAAAAAATAGGAAAGAAGCTATCTTTGGAAAGAAGCTCATTTTAGATGGCTCTGACTTTGCGCAGACCAAACGCAGAGCAGAAGTGTATGTCATTGTAATTTATTTTATTTAATTTAATGTGCCACAAGTGTGGGCCACTTATCAAAAGTATTAAGTTGTTTTTTACTGGCACGTTTAGTCTGCGCTATCTGTACTGTACAGTTGAAGGAAACCTAAGGAAACGATTGTGTTTTTAAATTAATGTTAAGAACTTAAGAATATCGCTCGCATTTTCAAGTTTATAAAGTATCAAGTATGACTTAAATTAAAATTTATAAGTCATAAAATCACACGAAAATGTAACAGTCATAGTCGAGTCTAAGTCATGCCCTACCTGCCCCAGTAAAGTTATGGCGACTTTACTATAAGCTTTTACGAAGTTTTGAAAACAACACGAAAAGACTCGTCTCACCACGTTATATCACTTGCCCAAACTCGTGTATGTAAAAATAATCAATGAATAAAACACCATCGTGTTTTATCATTCATTCGCGAAAAAACACAAGTTTATGAAAATAATAGAATGCAGCGGCATGTTTTTTCCGTGTTCCCGCCAAAACTCCAATAATGTTTTAAAACAATGTAAGGTATTTTGGCGGGAGCGCGAAATAAATATGTCACTGCATTGTATTATTCGACACTGGTAAATGTACAAAGTTTGAGGCCAATTTATGAAACCTGTGAATGAAAGTTGTCAATTGTCATTGTCAAAGTTTGGTCAAAAGTCAAATAAAAATAACGCGCAGCGCAGGCAAAATACCTACATAAAAAGTTTATTTTTGTTATTTTATGTACAGATTTATTTCAATAGCATTGTTAACTTATTACAAGTACAACAGAACATTTAATTGATTCTCTATCTACAATAATTTCTAAAATATGTAAGTATATCTATTCACATTCATATAACTTACCAATAAACAATGCTGCATTCTATAATGTATTTTATCGTTTACCAACTTTATAAAATGAAAATAAAATAAGAATATTATTATGTACTTAAACTTAACAACAGTTCTAAATCCGAGCCAACGCCAACAGTAAAAAATACAAGACTATTATAACACCAGACTTTGTAACAGGTCGTCCAGAGGAGAGGTTACCAGACGTCACGAGCGTAGTCGAAGTCGTTCTGTCGAACGGCTTAAAGACAAGAGAACTAGGGTTAAAGACAGAACAATGTCACGCTCACCAACATCTAAACATCGTTCAACAAGCAGGGAACACAAACACAGGAAGGAAAAAAAAAACAAAAAGAGTAAAAAAAAGAAGAAGCACTCTTCTAGTAGTAGCAGCTCCAGCGACAGTGAGGAAGAGGAGCTCAAGCTGCTGCAGAGACTGGAGGCGGAAAGGCTGCGCTTGAAGGAAGAGAGACAGAAGAAAAAAGAAGAGATGAAGGCTAAAGAGACACCTGAGGAAAAGAGGTGACTGTTACCACTTTAATAGTGTTGCCACGTCTGGCAGCTTGTGTAACAAAATTCAATTTATATTTAGTGAGGGGACATTTATTACACACAGCGCCATCTATCCCCCCAACTAAGCAAAGCTTGTATTATGGAAACCAGATAGCTGATAGAATACTTATATACTATTTTTTTCGTAAATACATACTACACCCAGACACAGAACAAACATCGATGTACGTCACATACATTTTTGTCCTGGGTGGGGATCGAACCACTCCCGTAACCCTACAGCTCTGAAGGCAGACATGCTACCAACTGAGCTATAAGGCTGTCAGTATTAAATTTTATTTACAAGCTAGGAAACCTGAAATACACACTGATTTTATGAAACCTGTGCAATGTAGTAGCATCATATAAAAAGTAGTTTTGAGTTCATAGCTAGTTTTGAACAAAGACAATAGGCTAGATGACTTGTTTTTTTAAATTGTCCTATTAAAATGTGGTCCAAAAATATGAATGAAAAAAAAATTAAAATGAAAAAAACTTTATTGACGTTACTCATTAAAAGACTTAATACATTTTTTCTTACTTGCCCATTCTAAGTTTTTTCCGTATGTTATCTGCAATCAACTAATATTATACGTAAAAGATCTCATCTCTTGTCTTGTGTCTTAATAGGCTAGATGTCTGGTTTTTTTTAATTGTCCTATTAAAATGTGGCCCATAAATATAGCTGATTAATGAAAAGAAAATGAAAATCTGATCAAAAATAAGCAACTTATAAGCACTTTAATACCATGCTAGTCGGAGACAAGAAACAGCAAATCGTGATGTCACTTCTCTGTACGCCATATAAATTATATTCTGACAAGTAAGGCTTGACGTCATTTTTTGTTTTGTGGGAAAGGGCCAGAGTTGTCTCTAACAAAAACTTTAAATGCTCATATATCAGAACATTATAAATCGATTTAAATTATTTTTTCAGTTATCATACTATATTTACTTAAATTCTTCTTCAAAGCTATTGGTTTTAACGATATAAACATCAGTCATCTACCCTATTCATTTTTCATATAAATAAAACAATGTAACTATAAGTGTAATGTTATGTATAATAAAAATAAAACATTTTTAATTTCTGCACACTTAATATTGTTCAAGGTTAGAGTGAATGTGTGACCTAACCTTCTAATCTGCATGCTCTATCTTCATCTGTCATTTTCTATTACATGAGTTGGTGGTCAAACATAGACCTATTCTATAATAGTACATTATGATACGAGTGTGCTATGTTGGTCATTACACTAGAGGCGGTATTATGAGCGCGAGCCGCAGGCGAGCGCGATAAGGAAGCCGAGAGCTAATAGCACAAGAGTTCCATACGACTGTTTTCGTCACACATGCGAGGAAAAATCAATTTTTTTTTGATAATAGTCAACCACACAGCGAAAACGTCAACAAACATTTGCGGAAAATGGCGCCCAAATCAGTAATGCGTGTGCAGGTTCACATTTACTTCAGCAGCATAAGAACTCTTTGTTGATATTACAAAAAAACTGTAAGTATTACCCGGCTATATTAAGAGTGCTTCGTATACGTACGTCTAATTGCAGTCACATACAAACTTGACTTTACCGGGTTATACCTATTATAGCACCATGTGCCGTAATGTAAAGTAAAAAGCACGCGTGCGTAATAGCTTGGATTATGAACCTATAACCGATGTAATAAGATCCACTTTACGAGCAAATGTGATGAAAATATAATTATGTGCTATATTTCCAGAGCTCGTCGTCTGAGAGAGAAGCAAGAGAAAGAGCGTAAACGTCGCGAGCGCATGGGCTGGGACAATGAGTACCAGTGTTACACCAACCAGGATAACCCGTTTGGAGACTCTGCCCTTACTAACACATTTGTTTGGTCGAAGAAACTGGCAAAGGAAGGCGTAAAAACTGTCTCGCATGATGAACTCGAGGCATTGAATAGACAGAAACAGATGGAGAACAAAATTGAATTAGAAAAGGTAATTCTTCTAATTGTGCCTACAACATTTGAGAGTCTAATCTAAAAACATGTATTTGCTCTATATGAATAAAAGTCCCTTGGCTATATTTGTCCAGGGTCTCTTTAATTGTGTGGTGTGACATCATGTTATGAGTTTATGATTTTAATCTTCTTTCTTTAGGTTTTAATATGTGATGTTAAAAATATAAGATATTTAAAAACAAAATATGGTAAAGTGTTTTTTTGGGTAGATTATGGTACTATAAAGTATCATAGTGGGGCATCTCATTGCATGCGGCTATCAAACTAACTGTGTGCCGCCTATCGTTGTACAGGTTATAGTCTGATGACTTCAGCTTGCACATTGTCAGTATAGTACAAATTTTAGTTATCCGGCGGAAATTGAGCTATGTATGCGTGTGGGTGTGTTTCGATCCCCAAGCCGCCTGCCAAGCGTGGGGAATATGGCAACACCTCCCTTTAAGGGAGAGGCCTTCGTCCAGCAGTGGACGTCTTCCGGCTGTTGATGTGACGTGTGTGTGCGCAGGTGAAGCAGCGGCGGCTGGAGCGCGAGGCGGAGCGCGCGGAGCGCGAGGCGGAGGCGGCGGAGGCGGCGCGCGCGCGCGAGGCGCAGCAGTTCAGCAGCTGGGCGCGGCAGGAGGACGCCTTCCACCTGCAGCAGGCGCGCCTGCGCTCGCAGATACGGATACGGGACGGGAGAGGTACTGCACCGCTCTACACGTCCCGCTCGCCACTGCTCTGCTTCTGTGCTCTATGTAGCTCTATACTATACTATACCTTTCATCCAAATCTGTTCAGCCATGTTTGCGTGACTGAGTAACAAACACAAACTTTGATGTTTAAAATATTAGTAGGACTAGGATGAAACAGGACAAACATGGGATTATAATGGAGGCTACCAGTTGTCACCACAGAACATATTGCAGTGTATGTTCTGTGCCCTATCTCCTGAGAGTAAAGTTCATCCGGGCGGAAGGCATAAACACCTACTTTTTAAAAATCGATGGTGTTAAATGGCTGACTGGGGGTCAGCCAGTCATCTGGGGGTGTATAAGAATCGTGTCTTCTCCCAACTACCATTACTTTGTGTAAGGCATATCTGTTTCTCAACTAGATTAGTCTGAAAAACATTTATTTTTTTTGTAAATTCCAGCGAAACCCATAGATTTGCTAGCTTGGTACGTGAGCTCAGAGGAGTGCGTGGACGCACTGGAGATGCACGAGCCCTACACCTACCTCAACGGGCTGCAGGCGCAGGACCTGGAGGATCTACTCGAGGACATCAAGGTATATGATAAGACCTACATTTAATTTTGTACTTCCCATACTGGTCATATGAAATTATTCTCTCTGAGTAAAAAAAGGTAAAATAAAATAAAAGGTTGATAAAAGGTAGTCTGTGTGTTATTCCAAGATATAAATTACCTAGTCTATACTATACCTTTCATCCAAATCCGTTCAGCCATTTTTGCATGATTGACAAACAAACATACACACACTATATGTTTTAAATATTCATATTCATATTTATTGGTAAAGTATAATTAAAAAAAAAAAATTAAAAAAAAATTATATATTGTTTGTTATAATTTGCTTACAATGTGTGTCAAAATTGTATAATACTATTAATGATCTTATCATAATATAATAATATATAAAGTAATTTACATTCAGTTTACATAATCCATTCAGAACAAAAAAATAAAAAAAATAACAGGGCAAAAAGCCGCAATACAATAAATTAAATGTCACATTTGTAAAACTCACAAAATTTATAGAAAGATTGCTCGACAAGCCATTTTTTTTATTTCACTTTAAACAAGTGCAGACTCACAACTTCAGAGATATCTATCGGCAGGTGATTGTAAACAGTCGGGCCCATGATATCCGTCCACTTAGAGGACTTCTCCAAAGTACGTGGAACAGCCAACAACTTGTGCCTGCCGCGGGTAGCGCAGCCATGCCCAGACCCGCGCTCTACATATGTCTCTAAATTTATATATTAGTAGGAGTAGGATGAAACAGGACAAATAAAGGAATTATAATGGAGACTACCAGTTGTTACACTACTTTTAAGCAGCTCCGTGTATGTGGTTTTCTTGATAATAATAATATTTTTGATTATTAAAACACTACATACAAATACAAAACAATTTGCTAGGGACTCTTATTAAGCGAAAAAGCCTGTACTAAGAGTCCCTGCTCTTCGCTTATATAGAACATCTTTGTTTGTATGTTTATGAATATATAAATAAAATACATATTGATATTGGGAGAATGAGAGTCATACATTATAGGAGTGTGTGTGCGACAGGTGTACAAGGAGCTGGAGAACAACGCGAACGTGTCGTACTGGGAGGACGTGGAGACCATCGTGGTGGACGAGCTCGGCAAGCTGCGCCGGCTGACGGCGCCGTCCGCGCGCCGCGACACCGTGCACCGCGCCGTCGCAGACGACGTCACGCAGGTACGTGAGGGGGGGGGGGGGGGGGGGGAGCTCGGCAAGCTGCGCCGGCTGACGGCGCCGTCCGCGCGCCGCGACACCGTGCACCGCGCCGTCGCAGACGACGTCACGCAGGTATGGGAGGGGGGGGGGGGGGGGGAAGCTCGGCAAGCTGCGCCGGCTGACGGCGCCGTCCGCGCGCCGCGACACCGTGCACCGCGCCGTCGCAGACGACGTCACGCAGGTACGTGAGGGGGGGGGGGGAGCTCGGCAAGCTGCGCCGGCTGACGGCGCCGTCCGCGCGCCGCGACACCGTGCACCGCGCCGTCGCAGACGACGTCACGCAGGTACGTGAGGGGGGGGGGGGGGAGCCCGGCAAGCTGCGCCGGCTGACGGCGCCGTCCGCGCGCCGCGACACCGTGCACCGCGCCGTCGCAGACGACGTCACGCAGGTATGGGAGGGGGGGGGGGGGGGAAGCTCGGCAAGCTGCGCCGGCTGACGGCGCCGTCCGCGCGCCGCGACACCGTGTACCGCGCCGTCGCAGACGACGTCACGCAGGTACGTGAGGGGGGGGGGGGGGGGGGGGAAGCTCGGCAAGCTGCGCCGGCTGACGGCGCCGTCCGCGCGCCGCGACACCGTGCACCGCGCCGTCGCAGGTACGGGGGGGGGGGGGGAGCTCGGCAAGCTGCGCCGCGACACCGTGACAGTAACACTGCGAAACAGTAACACGAAAAAAAAAAAAAAATATTTGTACTACTAACCTACAATGTTATGAAGTCTGTTACGGTTCCCTTGCCCGCCTGTATGTATGCCAATAATAGTACTCACAAGTGTTAGTGTTTTGACAAGAGTACATTAATTTCTTCGCTGTACTCGCACGAAGCGTATGTCCTCACACCTGGGTGTACTCAGCACGTGTACCGTCGCTCCAGATCTTCAAGGGCAAGACGGGCGCGCAGCTGGAGGCGCTGCGCGCGCAGATCGAGCAGAAGATCAGCTCGCGGCACGACGGCGTGGACGTCGGCTACTGGGAGAGCCTGCTGTCGCAGCTGAAGGCGCACATGTCGCGCGCGCGGCTGCGCGAGCGCCACCAGCACAACCTGCGCCGCAAGCTGCAGCTGCTCAAGCAGGAGCAGGGCGTCGACACGCAGCCGCAGCCGCAGGCGCGCCCGCACGCGTGAGTACCCGCCGCGCACGTCTCGGCGCACGCGCGGGCGAGCGAGTAACGTCGGTCGTGTTGTTGCAGCGACGGGGACGCGTCGGACTCGGAGGCGGGCTCGGGCTCGGGCTCGGAGCCGGAGCCGGAGCGCGCGCTGGCGGCGGCCAGCGAGGCGTCGGAGGCGGAGGAGGCGGCGTGCGCGGCGCTGTACCTGGCGGGCCGCTACTCGCCCGCGCCGCTGCCGGCCGCGGCGCTGGAGCCGGGCACGCTGCTCACGGAGCCCGCGGAGGACGCGCAGCGCCTGGCCTACCTGCGCACGCGCGCGCACGCCGCCAACGCCGCGCGCGACCACGCGCTCACCCTGCACCAGGTACGTCCGCGGGCGCGCTGCTGTCGCCGGAGACTCCGGCGTCGGCGATTTGTTACGTACTGTGTATGTGGATGATTTGATGAACGACGAATCTCTTCGGTTGACCATATCTTTACAACCCTTTATTATATTTATATTTTAAATATAAATTATCATCATATATATATATATATATATAATATACTAAATATTATATTATATATATATATATACATATACATAAATAAATATTGATGTATGTATTATTTAGTTTATATGTGTTTGTGCTTTTGTGTTTCTTCTTAGCATATTAATTGCATTTATTTCTACTACATTTACCTACTTTATTTTCCTTTTGTGTGTGTGTGTCGCATGTTAGCGTAAGCATCACTGTCTATTAGTGATAACCTTTATTGGCCTATATGTGCTCATTATAATGTTTTTTCTTTCCCCGTAAGAAGGCTGTTGGTTGTCCAAATAAAATAAAATAAAATATTTTATATTCTTTTTCCAAAATAAGTACCACATTAGGAAGCCACTGATACAGGGATGTTTGTAATGTTTTGTTGGGAAAATAATTGTGTCAACTTTTCGAAAAAAAAAAGGTTTTTTGTTTGGGATCTTCAATTGTACAAAAAGGTTTTTTTTAACTTTTCGGAGTAGTATTTAATAGCTATCGTTAATTATGCTTACGTTTATGTATGGATATTGGATACGTTCTACAACCCCATCACCCTGTATAATGCGCGCCGCAGCCGTTGTTTTTCCGGCCAGGACGCGCCGCTGCATTATGTTTAGGTCCTAAGCTCATTGAACGTGTGCGCAGGCGACGGGCGAGGCGGCGGGCGCGGGGGCAGGGGCGGGCGCAGGCGCGGGGGCGGCGGGCGCGGGCCCGAGCGGCGCGGGCGAGGCGCTGGAGAAGGAGGCGCGGCGCGCGATGGGCGCCAGCGCCGCGGAGGCGCAGTTCAGCGTGGAGCACGCGCTGCCCGACCAGCCCTGCCTCTGGGCCGACAAGTACCGCCCGCGCAAGCCCAGATACTTCAACAGGTAAACGAGACACCGAACCCACCTAACTAACGAACGATCAATAAATCTTCGGTTCCACTATTTATTTTTATGCGATGAAGTGACGAGACGTTCACCCAATGGTTACCATCACGCCTGCCGTGCTCATTAACAGTGCCAACATTTTGAACTTACGAACAAAATCTTGCACCTACGCTCATCACCCTGAGATATTATTAGATGTCAAATCTTGAACAACATTGCCCTTCAAACCGAAACGCAGCAATGCTTGCACACCACCGCCCGACGGTTGAATTACTGGCAAAGGTGTGGTACGTCCCCAGGTGGACTCTACAATAGAACCACTACAAAGATTGTGCGTCCAGTCCACCTGTGAAGTGAAAAGTTAACGTTAAGTTTTTAAGTAGTAGTAACTAGTTGGGAACTGATGATTCTTAATATACTTAAACAAAACACAAATGTGATGAATGAATAGCTGAAACATGTATCAATAGAAATGTCAACCTTTTTAGGACTCAATGGGAATCGACCACAGAGTAAATCAACAGCCATGCTGAGTTTTTTTCAGCTAGGTGGCGCATCATCGATGCGGCCATAGTCAAATGTCAATCTCATACATTTTGTTGTTTTTTTTCTGCAATTTAATGGTTTTACTCTTCTTAGACTCGGATTACCTACAAAAATCTGCATAAACAGCAATCGCTTGCCTTGTTAATAAAAGCTCTGTCCAACAAAATGTAAACATCTATCTAACCTACAAATCTATTTTCAGGCCGTCAACAGCTGCATAGATTCTTAAAACAAGGCTCAGTACCCAGTATTTTTCCTTGAACTAGATAACGACAACACCCTCATCAAGAGCAGATAGATATCAGCAACGATTAACAAGAAAACTTGATTTGCCACATCCAGACCGTCGCTGGCGCCATCTGCGAAAAGTTATGCTTGTGGAATCTCTTTGGCTGCTGTTTATTTAACACGGTAACTTGATTGTGTGCTATTTTATTCTGCAGAGTGCACACCGGGTTTGAATGGAACAAGTACAACCAGACTCACTACGACATGGACAACCCGCCACCCAAGATTGTGCAGGGCTACAAGTTCAACATATTCTACCCGGACCTCATCGACAAGAACTCTACACCTGAATTCACATTAGTAAGCTGCTCAATCTAATTTACCTTTAAGTTACTCATTAAAAGACAAAAAATTTTTTTTCTTACTTGCCTATTCTAAGATTTTTCGTATGCTATCTGCAATCAACTAATATTAGACGTAATAGATCTCGTCTCTTGTCTTGTGTCTTAATTGAGGTTGTGCCTTCATCAAACACTTTAGTGCATTTTTGAGAAATAAAACGGCGATATTATAGAAAATACCGGCTGTTAGTTGAACACCGCTATCCTTCTAGGATAACATTGTACTCATCATTATGAACTACTTTTACTATAGGGCCAACCGTGAAATAGCGAAAAGAAATCAGTTGTTCCATACAATATTTTTATTGTACTTGAACAAAATGTATGGAGTAGCAGGTTTTTTTGTTGCTATTTCAGGGTTGGCCCCATAGTAATAGTTTTTCATAACGATGAGTATAATGAAATCCTAGAAGGATAACGGTGTTCAAACTAACAGCCTAAAAAATAACAAACAAACGCTAAATTTCAACACTGTGATTAGCTCATCAGCATATTACACTCCTCACCTTCATCAAATAAATATAAGTGATTTTTCTGTGTTCATCAGTAATTTAGAGTTAAATTGAATGTAGGATTAATAAAAAAAATTTTTACAGAAAGCGTGTGCAGATAACCCTGACTTTGCAGTGCTGCGATTCCACGCCGGGCCTCCTTATGAAGACATCGCATTCAAGATTGTCAACCGAGAGTGGGAATACTCTTACAAGCGAGGCTTCCGTTGTCACTTCCATAACAACATTTTCCAACTATGGTTCCATTTCAAGAGATACCGCTATCGACGATAGATCTTTGCAAACATTGTACAGTTTGTATTATCTATTAGATTTCCAGATAACATACATATTCAAATGTAACTATATAGGCTTAATTTGCTACACCTATAGTAAAATAAAAATAAATCACGTTTTTTGTGTTATTACTACCCCTTTGTTCTTGCAAGCCTATATGGAAGCTTACCCAAAACCAGAAAGGGAACATTTGAAATAAATTCTAAAGCTGCTGACTATTTCCAATAATTTTATTTACAAGGGATTTGATATTCTATGCTAGATCTATTCTGGTTTCTTATCCTGCCCTGGGTTGACTACTTCCTCTGCAGGGTTGCCATGGAAGTTGGGGAATTGCTCCCAGGGAGCTGCCAGTTCGAACCTCCTAAACTCCTGCGCCAGCTCCAATGGCTCCAGCACCACACGTTTCTGTTCATCATCATAACGAACCTCCACATATCCACTTAGAGGGAAATCTTTCCTGAATGGATGTCCCTCGAATCCATAGTCTGTGAGAATCCTCCTCAGATCAGGGTGATTGGCGAAGAAGACACCATACATGTCCCAGATCTCTCGCTCGTACCAGTTTGCGGCTTTGAAGACTTCGCATGCAGAGTCTACCGGTGTTAGTTCATCCGTGTAAGTTTTAACACGGATGCGGGCGTTGTAGCGCAGCGATAGCAAGTTGTAAATGATCTCGAATCGGTGCTGACGCGATGGCACGTCCATTCCCGCGATGTCCACAAGGCTCGCGAACTGCGCGCTGTGGTGGTCTTTCAGAAACTGTAGAACGGGAATCACGCCTTCTGTCGGAATCAGCACTTCTAATTCGTTGCCCGATGTGATCTGAACCTTCTGCACATATTTTGGCATACAGTCGGCGATGTATTTACCAAAGTCTACTAGTTGAGCTTTTTGTAGTGGGTCTACTTTGGCAACGGTGGGTCGTGTCTCCACTTGGGGCGCCGCTTGATCAGTCTTGGTGGCCACACGCTGGACAGTAGCGGGTTTTCCATTGTTGAGAACAATGCGCCCCAAGTTGTATCCCGCACCAAAGGTGCGTTTTAAAAAATAGGACATCGTTTCGCTTGTTTCGATACTAACTTACGTAATTTGAGAAAAAATGATTTAAAAATTGCAATCACAAATCACAACACAAAACTATCAAACCATAGAGATTAGTATTTTTTTTCCTCTTTATTATTGGCATCGCACGTTGTGCATTCTGCCAGAGTATAATATAAATGGCGGGAACACGAAAAAATCATGTCGCTGCATTCTATTATTTTCTTAAACAAGTATTTTTTCGCGAATTAGGGCCTTACTTAAAAAAAACTTTTCAACCGTTAGTCACTGCTTAAGACGTTCTGCCATCTTCTCTCTGACGTGAAGTGTAATATGCAAGAACAAGACAGAGAAGTTTAAGCAGTGACTAAGAGAATCGAGATTATTTTAGGTAAGGCCGTTAATGATTAAAAATGGTGGTGTTTTATTCATTGGGTTTTGAATTACCTGCACGAGTGTGGGCAAGTGATATAATGTGGTGACACATGTATTTTCGTGTTGTTTTCAAAATTCCGTAGAAGCTCATAGAAAAGTCACCATTTTGAATCATTAATTCGCGAAAAAACACAAGTTTAAGAAAATAATAGAATGCAACGACATGATTTTTCAGTGTTCCCGCCAAAACTCCCAAGTTGAAGTTACGCACTACTTAAAACTTTTTAATGTTCTAACCACGTTGTACAAAGATCTAGTATTCTTTAGCGTTGTACGATCCGAGGCAGCTCGGTCCGATCGTACTCGGACGAGTAAGCTTCATACGAGTGTACTAGGATTGCTGTTGACATCAACATAGTTCACTCGGATCGTTTAATTTATTAATTTATTTTATTTATTCTTCATTCTATTAATATAATTGTTGCTCACAGTCAACATCGAAAGATGTCGGATTTTGTTCTACAACAGTAACAGAATTGTTGCAGATAGAAAAGCTAAGACGGGAAAAGATAATGAATAAAAAAAGAAACATAAATACAGGGTTAGTTCTAATCAGTTAGCATCCTTTTAAGGGCATATTCTGTACATCAAAACAAACAACTATCTAGTTTTTAATCTAACTATCTGCACTTAGCCTTATCCAGTTTGCTGGACTACGGCTTTATCACCCTGAGGCATGCTCTTGGGTAAAACTTAAAGTGAATGCTTCTAAAACGAAAGCAAATCGAAGCCGAATCAAAGTTAGAAATGCAGGGGTCACTTCGATGGTCCAAAAAATAAACCTGAGGCGTTAAAAAGCGCAAAAACAATAACAATAATATTCCACGCTCGTGAGCGATAAGCTAAAACGTAGTGTTTAATTTCTCTATGAAACAAACTGTAAACTGCATTGAGTAAAGAGTTTTTTGTTTTTAAACGAAATGAACTGTTTTACAATCAATGTTAAATTGACAAGTTTGACAGAACAATTTTGAAACGACTTCTCGCCATCTGTTATAATTTTTGGAACTAATACATTTTTTTTAAGAAAACGCCTCATTATCTTCCATTTAATATCACTACTCGTATACGAGCTAGCTCGGAAAAGTAGAGCGCAGTCCGAGTCTACTCAGATCGGTCAACATCATCCGAGTGCGCTCGGATTCTCGGTTGCCATAATACGAGTGGCGTCCGAGTAGGTATCCGAGTGGGATCGGACCGAGCTAACTCGGATCGTGTCAACGTGGCTTTATCCGCCAGTTTGTTTTTCTACTCGTATACGAGCTAGCTCGTAAAAGTAGAACGCGGTCCGAGTCTACACGGATCGAACACCGTCGTCCGAGTTCGCTCGGATTATAGGTTGCCACAATACGAGTGGCGTCCGAGTAGGCTTCAGAGTGCGATCGGACCCAGACTCAGATCGTGTCAATGCGGCTTTAACTATATTCGTCTTTTCGGGCCTCTTTCATCATGGAGGATTTAGCTCCTCTCCTAATCTATTTCGTTGACTTCTCCCTCAACGTTTTTTTCTTTTCTAATAATTTTTTTCTGTGCGTCGCATTATTTGCATTCTGCCAGTTTCAATGTATATTATTGTATTGTATAAAACGGTGGCAAAGTTGCTCTTGTATAACTTGGGGTATTTGGGTACTAGCCACAGAAAAGCGAAGACCCTTTACTTCTCTCTTCAGTGGTACTAGCCAAAGATTTCTCTGGCACTAGCGCAAAAAAATAAAAAACTTAGTAATTCCCATGAAAATGTATAGTATATTTCTCTGGTAATTCCATTTTTGTTTTTTCTTTTGATTTAGGGATGTGCTTTTTAAGCTCGATGCGATTTTGTGGATCGTTATGGAGAATAGCGGCTTGATCCGATCTGCGGATCGAACCCATGCATTTGATCCCATTTTTAATAGATCTATCGAAATAATCGTGTAGTAGTCTAATCGAATATCTGTCGCAATTATACATCCTACCCACATTATTTTCCTTAGTCTTAGTCTTAGAAATAATAAACATTACGTTTATTTGGTGTCATCTTTCTACCCTGTGACACTGATAACAAACGCCAATAATAATTACAAATACAAATAGATTTATTTGACATAAATAAGTAGGTACAAAATTAGATTTGAACCCAGTGGCTCTAAACTAGTATTTACTGTATTTCAGAGCCATTGGCCTCTCCTATATTAGGACACTGTAAAATTTATGAATTAAAGTACAAAATTCACCATCTAGCTTGCTGTACAGCCTGCCAAGGCCACTGTGCTGGACGTGGCATACACACTATCGTGCGCGTATCAAGCTGCTGGCTGCGTACACACGATCTAGCATGCATGACGCACAGTCGTTCTGCTGTACAGCCTTCCAATGTCATGCATGTTCACGGTGGTGAGCACAGCACGTCGAGCACAGCGACCTTGACGCGCTGTACAGCAGACAAGATGGTGAATAGAGTACTTAACGTTCCAGATAGTTCTTTGACAGACCAATAATAATAACCACAATGTTTGGACCGCAATCCGATATTTGATGGAATTTTATCGATCCGCTGTTCGGATCTATTCGTTAGCAACTATCTATTTCCAAATTTTTAAATGCAATACGTTACGGTTTAACGTAAATGCGTTTACCAAACGATGATCATCCTAAAAACATTGGAAATAAGTCACATTTTCGCAATCTCTAAATTCAACTCGGCCCAACGTGTATAGCTATCCTACTCGCACGCATGGTACCGCTCCATCTGGCTTATTCGCTCCAACCCGCTATGTCGATAACTTCATATACGCTATAGTTTGCGCGAATTTAGAGCGTTGTGAAAATAACGTTGGTTTCGTTTCATACATAACAAGCGATGTTTGTGAAACAACTCGTTATTGAAATAACTAGTTTTGCTATGGTTGGACAACGAGTGATCGTTGTGTAGCGCGATAGATAAGGTGCGTTCGGATAGCCTATGGTGGCATTATTAGCATTGTCAAAATTGGCGTTGACGTAAAGCGTTCGGTTTGAGAATTTTGCCATGTTTGCCACTTTTGTCCTCTACCCAAAACGAACGGTACAGTCACTAGGGTCTAGCGGTGATGTCAAACAAATGTCACAGGGACAGCACTTGACAAACAAAACTCCAAAACACCGCGAAAACCAAACGTCAAAATCATAATGTCAAAAATCGATCACAACGATCCCATGTCGCGAGGTGGGTCAAAAGTGGCAGATTACGATGGCATTTTTAGCTGTTTTTAACCTATCCGAACGGTGAGCGAAAACAGATAATAATGCAACTTTTGCAAAACGAACGCTACATGTGATCATTATTGGCGTTTGAACAGTTATTTTTGCTACCAACGGGCTATCCGAACGCACCTACAGTTGTACAACTATCTACGTTGGACAACGCTCACCACTAGACAACAACATTGAGCATTGGACAACAAGTTCAACCAGAGTTTTGGCGGGAACACGGAAAAATCATGTCGTTGCATTCTATTATTTTCTTAAACTTGTTTTTTCGCGAATTAATGATTTAAAATGGTGGTGTTTTATTCATTGAGTGTTGAATTACATGCACGAGTATGGGCAAGTGATATGAAACATGTCATTTCGTGTTGTTTTCAAAACTCCATAGAAGCTCATAGTAAAGTCGCCACAACTTTACTAGGGTATGACTTGGACTCGACTATGACTAATTTCGTGTGATTTCATGACTTATTTGACTTGATGATAACAAATAAACGTGAAAATTCATAAACTTGACACTGGCAGAATGCACAACGTGCAATGCCAATAACTAAGAAAAAAAAAAACAAAAAAAAACAAGTTCAACAACTGTCAACTGACGCTCACTGAACTTATTCAATTTCTTTGTATTTATTGCCGAGTTGAGCACAAATATAACTGAAATCGCGAATGCATGCAGCTTGAATAAAATGCTCGTGAGTTTTTTATCGGTAAGACTGTTAACAGGGTTCCCTCATCTATATCTGCCTCGTTTATTGCTAAATTCTAAATTGCTACCTATGTTTTGCCTGTGTGGTGTTTTCAAAACATTTTCTGTTTTGCTTTATTTGTGCAAATACAAATAATAGGTACCTATATACATAGAATATGATAACTTTAAAATCCTTTGTATCTTCTGTTAACTACTAAAAACTTTGACCAAAAATTAATAAAATGCTGTCAGGTACCTACAATAAAACAAGATAGGCAGTAAATCATAGTGTTTAATATCTATATGCAAGATAGGTACCCATGTGAGTTGTAAACATTGTTTAGCCAAATTCTATTGGTCTCGGTCAGAACCGGACTTGGAGGTGTAGAGACCCTGGGGCAGCAAAGGAGTCATCATCAGCCTGAAGCTGTCCACAGCTGGACAAATGCCTCCCCGTTATTAGGGACAGCGTGCCATAATCTCCACGCTTGGCTTTGGCAGTTTTATAATATTTTTCATGCATTTTAATCATTTATTGCGAGACAAATCAAATATTCTCAGCAAACTAGGATTTGCCAAACTGTTTAGTAAGTACAAATTTACCTATGTGGAGGCCCTGGGCAGTTGCCCCGGTTTCCTCCTTTAAATCCTGCAATAGTCTCCGTGACCGCTTGCAAAGAAACAGATAAATAGTAGGATTTTGCTTACGAGGCAATTTTTGACCCCCATTTCTATCCTTGCTTTCCTATCCAAAGTTCTTGAGCATCTTGTTCACACACAATTAAATTCATTCCTCAATAGTCAAGATCTCCTTAATCCACTCCAACCCGGTTTCCATCAGCAAGCCTATTTGCGTCTGTTGGTCGCTTCGGCAACTACGTAATTTTTTAACCACTACTACCATAGTTGCACCGCACAGTCTCTTTTCCTTCCTATTTTTTACTACGTGGATACTAGACAGACACTAGACTATCTAGATCTCACAAAGACCAGCTTGAAAAACTTGAGCGCCTTCAAAATTACTCTTTTAGATTCATATATGGCTTACGCAAAATATGATCATGTCTCCCAATTTCGCGCAAAACTCAAGTGGCTTCACCTTCGCCAGAATGCTCATATTCTCTCTCTTCTTTACAATATACTCTTCAACCCCACTACCCCACACTATTTGAAAGAGAACTTTATGTACGTCATTGCATACTAATGGAGACAGGGCAGTTACTAGCTAAACATCAGAATTATAGGTTATTATCTTTAAATTGTATGTTTATGTTCTATGTATTTTTCACGTAGCTATTCAATATTGCACACCCCGTCTTCTTATGTTTTTCGAATCCTTTCCATTCTAGGGTTGCCTGGAAGAGATCGCTTTTAGCTATAAGACCGCCAGTTGTTACACTATTTCTGTTGTGATCATCATGACTGTATTTAATGTAATACCAGCATTGAATATAATTTGGTTGTGAGCGAGAGATTCATGCGTGGACATGGTGGGATCCCACCACACACACACACACTGCTCTGTGATCACAGAAATGTTTAATAATAGTACTTAATGAAGTTTCACCCTCATAAAAACATCCCGGCCCGCCATTATAAACTCAAATGCAAGGTTGTACAAAGTCTTACCTAGACTGCACAGTCACATGGCTAGTGTTTTTTTACGGTCAACAATAACATTATGCTGTCAAAATAACTTCAGCTGATTTTTCTTGCTGACCAACTATTTAAACAAACCTATTAATTATTTATTTATTTATTTATTTAATGATAGGCGAGCAGCATTATGCTGATGTGCCTATATCAAACAGTGTTGAATTTCAGTATTTGTCTGTTAAGTCTATCTTCTCCTTTTTTATCCATTTATCCAGACTGTTCTTAAATGCGTTTAAGGATTTGGATGAAATTATATCCTCAGGCAACCTGTTCCAATTATAAACGACTCTATTGCCGAGGATGTGATGTGCAGTGTTGGTCTGTGATGGAGCTGGCTGCAGAAGAATTTTATGCCGTCTACTTTCTCTAGTGTAGTCTTTAAGTGAGTAGATGCTATGGATGTCAGGAAGATTGTAGAACCCGTTCAGGATTTTAAAAGTCTCAATTAAGTCACCACGCAGCCGTCTTTCTTCCAGAGTCGTGAGCCGCAGAGCCTTTAATCTGGCTTCGTAAGATTTGCGACGAAGAGCAAATGGTATTTTGGTGGCTTTCCTTTGGACGCTTTCGAGCAGATCAATATCTTTCCTGAAATATGGACTCCAAACTTGGAAGCCATACTCTAACAGAGGCCTTATATAAGTTTTGTATATTTTCAGAAAGACATCGACTGTCATGGTCTGAAAAGAATTGCGTATGACGTAGATAAAGGAGTTAGCCTTTTTAGCAATTGTAGTAATGTGTTCTTCCCATTTTAAGTCTGAGGCAATGATTACACCCAGATCTCTTTGCTTGTTGACAGAGGCTATGACGGCGCCATTTAGATTGTATGTAGCCTGTGGGTTAGCCTTACCCAGGCGTAACACAAAACACTTTGCCAAATTCAGCTCAATGATCCAATCTCTCGACCAGTTCTGTATTCGGTCCAGATCATCTTGGAGCTGTCCTGATTTCACAAGTGGGTTAGCAAAGAACTTCCCATCGTCAGCAAAGAAAGCAGTTTGACATTCAATAAGTTCTATTAGGTCAGTTATGAAGATACCAAACAGATCAGGAGCGGCCACTGAGCCTTGGGGGACACCACTAGTCACCCTTCTCCGCTGGGATAAGGAGTTACCTACTCGCACTTGGAATGTTCTACCTGTTAAAAAGTTCTCAAACCACTTAAGCAGCTTGCCACGTATACCGAAGTGGTCTAACTTCATCAAAAGGCGTTGGTGAGGGACTTTGTCAAATGCACACTTAAAGTCAAGGTATACAACATCTACTGGATTCTTGTTGTCAACTTCATTACTCCAAGCATGCACACACTTCAGCAAATTCGTAACAGTCGATCTTTTTTCAACAAAGCCATGTTGATTAGGGGATATTATGCACTGTCTATTCAAGAATTGTGTTAGCCGACTACATATAATTTTTTCCATAATCTTGACTACAATACTCGTCAGGCTTATTGGTCTAAAGTTTTCGGTTTTAGTTTTGTCACCTTTCTTAAATATGGGAGTGACTATAGCATGTTTCCAGTCCTGAGGTAGGTGTCCTGATTCAAAGGAAGCTTTCATTAATTCTGTTAGAATAGGGGAAAGAGTATGGACACAGTTCTTAAGGATACAGACTGGTAACTGATCAGGGCCAGGAGACGACTGCATCTTCAAGCCTGCAATGGTTTTTTCCACTTCACTTTCAGAGAAGGTAATGTCACTTAAGCTTTCTTGAACACGGGGTACTGTGGTAATGATGGTGCCTTGATTGATATCTGGTTCTATCGAATAAGCTTTTACAAATTCTTCAGCAAATGCATCAGCAACCTCACTGGGCTTGGTTACTAGATCTCCATTGTGATTTCTAACTGCAGGAGGAATGCTGACTTTAGAAGTGGTACATCGCCGCATGTGAGCATAGAAAGCTTTATCGCCGTAGTCTAGGATTTTAGCTTCATATATGCTTCTCTGCCTTCTGGCTAGTGCTACACATTTGTTGTTTACTTCGCGGAAAATCTTGTAGTCATCTTCATTTTTTGATGTCCTGTATCTGTCCCATAATGTTCTCTTTTCAGAAATTAACTTGAGAATGCTGTTGTCAATCCAAGGTTTATTTTTAGTTTTAGTTTTAACTTGCTGTAAAGGAGCTTGATTGTCAGTGGTAACATTAATTGCGCTCAAAATGCCATTCCAAAGTTGTTCAGCGTTACTTGACATTGTCACCTTTAGTAAGTTTCTACTTAACTCAGTGTTGTAAATGTCATAATCAATATATTGATAGTTTCTTCTGAATGTCGGTGTTATACTTTCTTTTTGCATTAGGCACTGAATGCTGAATTCCAAGACACAGTGATCACTTTTCCCGATGGGTGGTTTATGGATGACTTCGGATATAAATGCCTCATCGTTTACCATTATAAGGTCCAACAGTGAGGGTGTTTGATTTAGTTGGTGCCTAGTAGGGCTGCTAATTAGTTGGTACAGGTTACTATCTAAGTACATTTTAACAAAGACATCTTCAGGTTTGGTGATCAGGTTTCCAGACTGATGCTGCTCGGCAGTAACTGGCCACTTCAGATGTGTGTAATTAAAGTCTCCGGCTATCACTATAGTATTGTTCTCTGAGGCTGCAATAATATTCTGCATCAGCTTGGTATCACGGGCCCTCCAAGTGGATTCCTCTTTATCATCTGGTCGATATACTCCAACTATCAAAAAATTATGCATACTGTACTGAATATCAAGATAAAGCGCTTCTACATCTTCAGACATGTATCGCTGATTACGTCTCGCTATAATTGGCACTCCATTTAAACGGTCTCTCACATATATTGCAACACCCCCAGCTCTTGTCTTCCCTTCAGATTTCTTCTTCGTATGCTTACGGTCTAGTCTAAACAGTGTGTAGCCAGAGATATTATAAGTGCTGTTGCGGTCGCTACTGTTCAGCCAAGTCTCTGTGACAACGACTATAGAAGGTTTATTAGCAATTACATGTGCCAGGAAGAGGTCAAATTTGGAGCGTATTGAAAAAAGGTTTGTATACATCAGGGTAAGGTCATTATAAGGGTTATCGCTACAGCTCCCTAGTTTTTTGGCACAATTTTTGGTGAACCCTTAATATACTTTATAGTAAGGTTTGTTTCACCTTTCTCTATTCTGGCTTTAAGAGTTTCACGCTGATTGTTAAGCTCTTCACGTTGTTTAGGTGTTTTATCATCATAGATTCTTACCTCCTTGTTGGCCTTACTTTTATTCTTGAGTATCCAGATGGCATCCTGACGTGATGTAAATACGACCTTAATGGGACGCTGCTTATTTAACTCACGGCGGCCGAGTCGCTGCACCGACACCACTTTAGCCGAGTAGTCAGCTCCGTCGTTGATGTCCAGAAGTGCCTTTTTTACACTCAACTCGTCGTGGGCCTTCCTGTCCAAGCTAATGTCAGAGCCACTCTCCTTAATGCCGACCAATAACACATTGTTAGCTCTGCGCTCACGCTCCACAAGTTCTTCCAATATTGATTCGGTGTTGAGAGCCGCTGAAGGCGGCGCCGGCGCCGGAGCCGCGGCCGCGGCTGGTGCGGACGCCGGGTCGCCGTTGCGCGGCTGAGACAATAATATCTCCTTGACTTCGTCCAGTTCTTTTCTAAGACCGTCATACGATTTTATTAATTTGGGGACTTGAAATAGGGCCTCCCTACACAGCTCACACAAGTATAATAGTGTACGTTTTCCCTTTAGACCCATAACACGCGCTTCACTACTAGTTAGGTTACTGCATTGCAAACATATATATCTTTTGCAACCATCACATTGTACTACATTATCATCATTGATGTCGTTCTGGCAGTCGAAGCACTTCATATTTCGTTATTTAGTACACAAAATTTGAATCTGGCACAAGAAAACCGTCACAGATATTTGCACGAGTTTTACGACGCACTGACACGATAACCAGCGCAAACTCCACTTTTTACAGGTTAATTGATAGTCAATGAGAACAATTAACACATTTCAGACGCAAAAGTAAGAATATTTCCGTTTTTTTGCAAATTCTAAAATACGACACAATTTCAACACTGCTTTTTCTTTCAGAGGGTAGAGAGAAAAACTTATTACTTGCCTTGAATAACAGACATACTTATACAAAACTTGTTGTATTATTCCAGAATAAAAGTATACAAAATGGATAAAGAACTGCAGGATCTGAAGTCGATGCTGCGATCGTTGGTGGTGTCTAGCCCTGCGCAGGTAGACGTGCGGTCGCTGGTGCGCGACTACCGCTCCCTGATGGGGGCGCCCATCCCGCTCGCCAAGTACGGCTACAAGGACGTGCCGTCCTTCCTCAAGGAGCGCTGTGCGGACTGCTTCCTGGTTAGTACTTTCTGAAATACTGACATTTATCTCCTATAATAATAATAATAATCGTTTTTTTCAGGCAACAGAAGTTGCTTAAAAAACACAGGCCCATATAATAGATACCTTACAGACAACATACATATTATAAAATTAATCTTAACTAACACAATTTGAGCTGAGATTTTCCTGACAGTGTCGCTTCCCAGTTTCCTTTATTTGATAAAAACAAAGAAAATAGACTTAATAGACAAATACTGAATTTAGATTTAGACTCTTTGATATACCTAGGCACATCAGCATGTGCTGCTCGCCTATCATTAAATAAATAAGTAAATATATTTACTTATATTGTACATCCAACTACTGAGATTTTTTAACTTTGCCACACAAGATTTTTGCTAGTAGTGTGGTTATAAAAACTTCATATAATAAACATTGTATATTGTCCATATATGCCATATACCTTCATTGCATAATTCCCAAAATGCTGTCTGAATTTAAATAGCCCTTAACTTGCTAAATGAATAAGCGTAACAGCATTCTACTAAAACTAGTTTGTAAAATATAGTACATCCTCATCAGTTAAACATTTATTAGTAGCAGTAGGAAGATCCTGTTGGAGTTGTAGCAGTTTGGGCCTGTTTATATAAACAGGCCAAAACTGCTGTTTCGTCTGGTAAGACATAAGTTATTTGAACTTGACGTGCAGTTTGTTCTAATCATAACGTATAGTTTCAGGGTCCACCGTCCAATCCAGTGCTCACCCTGATCGTGCCAGATTCATTGAAACATATTGATAAATTTGTACAGAGACAAAAATGCACAGCCATCACGAAAATGTAAGATTGATATTAGTTTTTTAAATCAGTTTATCATATAATATGTGTTTCACACAATAGGTAATACTTTATTTGCGACAAAAAACGTAGTACACATAGAAATTAAGCAAAATTATATACTTGTCGGATCTGGTTAGGTACGAACCGCATCAGATAATGGTGGCGTGAATTTGGCAGGCGAAGAGACATATTACATGTTGTCTTTTAATGATTATCGACATTAAGACACACTTCACATAATTTAAAACGAATAAAACTTGGGGACAAGGCGTTCCGCTAAGTAACCAATGCGACCGCTCTCTACGACTACCCTCAATAAAACTCGAGCTCCTCGGAAGGAGCGTGTCCGCGCGCTCCCACCAGCGCCTCTGTCGGAAGGTATGCGAAACCCACTAAATGCCGATTGGTTATCATTACCCGGCCAACGACCAATCAGCGTCGCACGTTACTAGCGTTACAGCGGAGATGGCGCCACTTCCATCTCAAGTCCACCAAAACTAAACTAAGCGGCGTGATACTATACCAGTGTGATATATCAAGGAGGTATGTAACTCACGCTCCGACATACTTATTGCAATTTATTGCCACAAAACAGCCTCAGATCACTTTGAGCCACGAAATTGTGGGTGATGTATGTGTTATATTTATAGTTGCCATTATATTGTCAGACACTAACAACATAGGCCAACTTTAGATTCAGGTAATGCAAACAAATAGTACATATTAATACTGTCCATAATGATAATCGCTTTTTAACAGTTCATATAAAATGGATGATAAAACTTTGTAAAGCTTCTATCAAATTAAATCTCATAGAAATAAATACGTTTGATCTAGGATTACGTCTGTACGAGGTTACATCAACGACGAGGCCTTGTCAACCTTGTCACCTAGTGGTGCTTATTTAATGCGTATTTATTTCTATCCACTCGGGCGCTGGCGCAGCGCGCTGTCTCGACCCTAAAGCGCTGCGCGGACGAAAAAATTACCAGCCGCAAATACCGCGCCATGGTATTTGGATTTTACTGTTTTTACCAAATTTAAAGCAAGTTTATTTAATTTCTAAAAGTTTTTCTAAAAGTAGAAAAAGTTGGCATTATATTAATATGCCTTGTTGATATTCATATGATATTTTATAATCCACATAAATCAAGTAAAGTAAACTGTTTTGATATATTACGTTCACCTGATGTAAAATCTTGCGTTTTCTAACGGACAAACGGGGCGCCAAATGTAAAAAATAAAAATAGATATATAATACCCCTGCATTTGTTTTACGAAATATTTACATAAGACGTGGTAAACTTCAAACACCAGTATAAGGAATTAATCCAAAATATTATGTAAATTCCTCGCATAAAATCAGTGAATGCTCCTACTACCTGTAAAAACTGCGCAAATGACACTATTCACAGTAATCGTATAATAACACAATACTATTAATATCACACGGAAAACTACATGAAAATTCCTACAAATTGAACTATCACACTTTTAATAAAAAACAAAAGAAACCATAATAAATGTTACTCGCAAAGAGTACACGACGTGTCCGAACGGGCACCTATGATCACCTGCAGCGCTTTACGTACGAGATACGGGGCGCGTCCACAGCGCGGCTAGCCACCTAAAGTGATGGTGGCTTCTGTAGTTACATACACGCGCAATTTTTTATTTCTATTACCATAAGAAAAAAATACCAGTCTACACAAAATCGGTTAAATAGCAAGAACCCGAAATCAAACCAAAAATGTATTTGCTGTGAGAAGATGTGTAGTGGAATTTGAGCTTTAAAGCAAGGGAAATAGAGATGAAATTAGAACTTCTAAGGTTTTGTCATTCATCTTAACCCAGACTGAATGAAAATAAACACAAGTTCAAGTATATCTTTATCATAACTATCGTCATAAGTAATACGGTTACCATTAGGTATGTAAGTGGTACACGGATAGAACATATTATTGCGAACATGCGAATTCCATGACATTCCCAGTGAATGCACCTTTACTTCGATAATGCCCGACACGGGGTAACCACGGGCACCCGCAGCGCTTTTGAAGATTACCTTGCCTGCTTTACCTGGAGTAACAGTCCTACGAAATATCAAAGAATCCACAGTAAAAATATTATATTCAGTGTTCTGAAAGCCATTATATATTCAATAAATAGGTTTGTGTTGTGTATTTCACGTTTTAAATACTTTTAGCGACCGCTATGAGATGCACCGAAGCTACAACATTTTTCTGTCGAGTCGACCGATCGCTTTTAAAGACTAACACTGACTAACTTCACACAACACGCCACTACTCGCAATGACAGCTCACTTCAGTTACCAATCACAATCCAGTAATGGTGGACACAGTAGTAGCATTGACTATAAATACTTTTAACATTATTTATCATTGTTTAACAAAGTTTAACTATTTAACACATATTTACGTGTATTACACGTTAATGAATCGTTATTTGGGGCTCTAAAATACAATAATAAAACCCTACTCTAACACAGTCGTACTCTAAAATCAAATCACTTGAACAAACAAGATGGCGGAACCAGGGATGTCAGACGTAAAAATAAGAAAATAGTATACCACATGTAAAAAAGTAGTATATTTGATAGTTTTTACAAAAAAAAAATACAACCATACAACTTGGCAAAATAGCCTTGAAAATAATGGGAACGCCACTATCGCAAATAAGTTCCACACTGAAACTACTTGTACTTGTTGATTATTTATTCTTAGTATTCAAAACACAAAACATCAATAGAAATATATTTTGATTTTCCTCTGACATTAGACAGATAAAAATACTAGTTCCATTTCAAGACTTTGTTGTCAAGCTGTAGGTACATCGGACATCACGACGGAACGCTGTTTTTCTAAATATGGCATTCACAGAACTTGTGCAATTGCAAAATAAAACGAACGATTTTATGTTTATCGATTTACCACATCCCTAGAATTTTATTCATTTTGACGTAACCTTATTATGCCAGAATGGAAAAATATGGTTATTATTCTGTGATAATCCACGCTAAATGCAGTTCCGTTTTATAGTTCAAATATAGTTTTACTATTTATATGTACAGCACTTGTAATTCATAGTAATAGCGCAGAAAACCAGTGATCTTTGTGTTACAAATAAATGTGATTTGCTAGACGTTTTATCAAAGTTATGCCATAAAATTCCGTGAGCTGCCAAAGCTTAATTTATGAACTGTCAAAAAGCGAATAATTTAATGAACAGAGTATAGTCCGTTTTTATTATGTTTTTTTTTCATACATGTTTTAATGTCACAGGAAAGGCAAGAGAAGGAGTGTAGAAACACCAACAAGACCTCTAGAGAAGTCAAAATTTGATAAGCCTACAAACATGATATGCCAAACGTTTCAAAAAAAACACATATCAACACAAAATTTAATTCACCAGCCCCCAGAAATGAAGTCAAATAATCAGGCTCCAGGAGTGAAGTCGACTAATCATACTTTAGAAGTAAAGACAAATTCTCACCCCCAAACAGAAAAGTCAAATTCTCATCCCTCAGCAGAAAAGTCAAATTATCATACACCTAAAGTGAAACCAAATTGCCGGCCTCCAGAAGCAAAGTCAAATAACCATCTTCTAGAAGAGAGGAGAAACTATATCTTAGAAGAGGATATAAAAATAACTAAAAGTAGCTACGTGTCTACAAATAACATGTACAATAGAACTACAAAAGTGTCAAAATCTCCACCGAGTGCCAAACGAGAGAACAATGTGAATGCACACACACACGTAGAAGACAATGTCTACAATGGTAAAGTGAGCAATCTCCTGAAGAAACGTCTGATGATGTACGACAGCTCCGTGCACCTGGACAGTGAAGAGTACGCCGAGCACGACAAGGTGTCCTCCAAAGGCGACAACGATTCCGGAAGACAAACATCCTCCAGTAAGTATACAAACTTAACAACGCAGATACAAGATAACGTTTTAAATTTTATTGCAATGTTCATAATTTCAGGTCAGAGCAGCACCAAAAAGGCTCAGCTGGAGGAGTTGAAGTGTGAGGTTCACGAGCTGATCAAAGAGCATGAAAATGGTATCCTATGCACGGAGATATTAAGGCTTTACAGGTAAAAACCACAACAGATCAAAATTTTAACTTTACCTCGCACGACACTGGAACGCTCCGAGGCCTGCGCTGGCGGCAGCGAAAAATAAGCGAGTGAATAAGCGAACGGTTTCAGGGAGCGGTACAGCCGCGAGTTGAACCTGTCCCGGCTCGGGCACAACAACATCAACAGCCTGCTGTGCTCCATGGAGGAGCGCGTGTCCTTCTCGCAGGAGGCGGGCGGCGTGCGCGTGCGCGACGCGGGCGCGCGGGCCCGGCGTGCGCGCGCGCCGCCCGCCGCGCTGCCGCCGCTCTCGCGCTCGCTGCGCGCGCTGCCCGTCGACCCGGACGACGCTCTGCCCGGCATCGACTTCGTGAGTACCCTACCTACTGTGCTCCATGGAGGAGCGCGTGTCCTTCTCGCAGGAGGCGGGCGGCGTGCGCGTGCGCGGGTCCACCTAACAACAACATTAACATTCTATTAGTGATAACCTTTATTGGCCTATATGTGCTCATTATAATGTTTTTTCTTTTCCCGTAAGAAGGCTGTTGGTTGTCCAAATAAAATAAAATAAAATAAAATAAAAAACATAGTTTCAACCAAAATCACACAGTCTTATGGGATTCCCACAGGAAACATACGGAGAACGGGGAGTTTTTTTTTATTTTTATTTATTTATTATTGAGACAAAAACGACAGAATCAGTTACATTCACCTCACATAAATTAGATATTGTAAAGAAAACAGTAATCAAAACAATATTAACATAAAAAATAACAATGTCAAGTTTAAAATATTAATTAATTAATTTTAATTTTATATTATTAAATATTAATTTTGTCCAAATGTCAAATTTTATAATACCTAATCTAAAATTAAATTTCCTTAATGCCTAAATCTGTATCAGCTTTTTCGCCTCTGTCCCATTGGTCAATTTGATTCTCTGAATATGTCAAAAAAGTTATCATAATAGTTTTCCAATAGGCGAGTGGCCTAATGTTTAATTTATGACAAATAACAGGCTTAGTGATGAATATAACTAAATACATTACACATACTGAAAAAATAAATTGTATTGACTGATAAATCTCTGAGATATGAGCGTTTAAAGTTTTAGGTGGGGATAGAGAGGGGATGCTCTATCCCTTTCTCGCAAAGCACGTGTTAGTATAGCATTTGTATGCCGCGCCTGAGGCTTGACGTCATAGCTCAGTATAGCGCGCTCTCTGTCTAGCTTGAAATTAAAATACTTAGAACTTATTTATTTTTGAATTATTAATCATTTTGTTTCCGTTGATAGGCTCTATTGATGATCAGCTTTTTTATGAGGTAATAAAAAAATTGTAGTCATCATGCCTATTGTCACATAAAATATCAAAATCAGAGTTGGTGGCAAGGAGTGCATTGAAGTGGCGGCGGGCGCGAATTAATGGTGACATAGAGCGCGCCACCGTACGGTTCTGATCAATGTGGAACAAATTGTTACGTCGACCACGCCTATTAGTAGGAAGCCCGTGTCCTTCTGGGACAAACAGCGTACACAGTAAGTTGTGCAAATCAATTGAGTCAGCTGCTCCTCTGATCAGCTTGCAGCAAATAGTAAGCTGGTCTATCATTCTTCTCACTTCTAACGAGCTGTAACCGAGCTGACCAAGCAGGAATTTGGTCGGATACAAGTAAGGGTAGTAGCCATAAAGCTTCTTGTACAGCGCCCTCAAAAAAGCTTTTTGTACCTTCTCCAGCATCCGGGTGTAAGTAACATGATACGGGTTCCAGATGCAAGAACTCGCTTCAAGTTTACTTCTGACTAGAGAGTTGTATAAAGTTTTAACCACTAACGGATTTTCAAAATCTCTAGAATTACGCAACACGAAACCAAGACGACGGTAAGCTTCTTTAGCCAGACATGACACGTGATCATGGAATGTTAGGCCACGATTGAAAGTTACCCCCAGATCTTTGACACTGTTAGTTCGATTTATAGTTACATTATCCAAGTGATAATTAAAAACAATGGGATATTTTTTCCGGTCAAAAGTCATTACATTACATTTTTTTATATTAAATATCATTTTATTTCTTCTACTCCATTCATAAATTAAATTAATGTCATTTTGTAAACTTTCGCAGTCATTGGAAGACTTTATTTCTAAAAAAAGCTTGAGGTCGTCAGCGTACAACAAGCATTTAGCGGTATTCAGTACCAAGGGAAGATCGTGGACCATAATTTGGAAGAGTAGAGGGCCAGTAATCGAGCCCTGGCTTACACCAGACCTAGTGTCATACGCTTGCGATTCATGTGTTCCATGTCGTACAAATTGGCGCCGACCTTTCATAAAATCCGCGAAAAACTCTAAGAGACCAGGGGAGAAACCAATCGTAGATAGCTTGCCCAATAATATGTCATTGTCGATTTTGTCGAACGCCTTACGAAAATCGAAATAAATGACATCAACCTGCGATCCACGATCCAGAGCGCTCGAAATATAGTCCACTAAGCCTAACAGATTCGTGTTCACGGAGCGTCCCGGTCTAAAGCCATGTTGCTCTTCACCAATCTTGTGATTCTTCTTTCATCTTATGATTTCACGCTACTGGTAATTGCACGTCGACGACGTAGGCTCACGTAGGTCACACCTGGCGGAGTGCCAGTATGCCACGGGTACAGCGTGCGCTCGCGCTTGCAGGAGCCGGACGTGTTCCCGGCGGACTGCATGCACTTCATGGAGTCGATCCCCGCGCCGCCGCTGGAGGGCGTGGCCGCGGGCGCCATGCTGCAGGTGGCCGTGGCCGAGGTGTACTCGCCCTCGCACTTCTGGCTGCAGCGCGTCGGGCCCCAGCACTCGCACGCCATGGACGACATCATGGACGAGATGCTGTGAGTCTACCACGGGAAAGCGAAAGCTTTACTTCTTAGGTAGAACGGCTGTCAAAACAATGTTGTAGAGCAATTGTATGGAAAACCGTTCACACTTGTTTGTATAGAAACTAAGACGAAAAAATGCCAAAATTAAAATTGATCTAATTGCGATTAAGTGTGGTTTGGTTTCCTACGCGTCAGTTTAATTTGTCTTTTTGAGTATAGAAAATATAGTTTAAAAACATGTATATTGGTAGAGTTGTCATTAAGCGCATTTGCACTTAATGCAGCGCGGCCCGTCACATTTCCGTTCTATTAACTTCTCTCTTCAGTGGAGTCTACCGACTGAGTAACGACTATCGGTACCAGACACATGTGGCCGCTCCTTGCCCTACTTTACCTTACTGTACTACGTGTGAGAGGGTTATGATTTTAGGATATGTATGTGTAATTATATGTATTAGTATCTCATTAATTATTGACAAATTAAATGTATATTGTCTATCATGGGGTATATTATGGTGTCACTGTAAATCCAATATGTCGGATTATACAACACAAGCCTGCCGATGAAAAAAAATTTCTTCTTTCCTCCTGAAGGATTTTGAGGGCGCATTTTGTGCATTTGGCAGTATAAAGTATCTCATTATTTCGAGTTTTTGATAAATTTCAGGCAAATAAGTCTTGGTCACAGTTAAAAGTTGGCATCACTCGTAATGTTTGAAGAACAAGTGAGCGGTCCGCCTGTACTGTTGTGTGAGTCGGTGTCTGTCGTGCAGGGAGTACTACGGCGCGGGCGCAGGCCGCGAGCGCGTGCTGGCGCGCGGCGCCGTGCGGCCCGGCCACTACTGCGCCTCGCTGTACGAGCGCGACTGGCACCGCGCGCTCATCGTCAGGGTGCTGGACGCCGACACCGTCAAGGTACGTGCGGTACATAATAACGAATATAATAATGTGTGCAATAGCCGTCGTCGTAGTGTGCATAATGCGGCGGTGTGTGCGGTGTGTGCGCAGGTGCGGCACGTGGACTACGGCACGGTGGACAGCGTGGCCGTGGCGACGCTGAAGCCTCTCCTGCGGCGGTGGCGCGCGCTGCCGGCGCAGGGGCTGCGCGCGCGGCTCGCGGGGCTGCGGCCCGGCGCCGGCGGGCGGCGTTGGCCGCACGCCGCCGCCGCGCACTTCCTGCACCTCGTGCGCGACCGCCAGTTCGTCGCCAACGTCGTCGCCGTCGACACCGAGGTACCGCCCTCCTCCCTCCCGTCTCACTAGCATCCTCTCGATCCTCACCATTCAAACAAAAAAAAATTACATCTCAATTCAAAATCGGGAGCAAAGAGAAATTCTATTAAGCTACGATGCCACACAGATACACCCGATTAACTTATAACACGACCGTTTGCGTCGAGGCTTTAAAATATTCCGTGTCGTTCTTCGGCTCTCAAATTAACTCACGTGCAAAAAGCACGCAACGAAAGAGGATCGAACGCACGCACGAATTGAACGTTCCGGTGTTGTGCAGGAGGACACGATCGAGACGTTCCTGATCGACACGAGCGGCGCGGACGACGTGTGCGTGTCCGCCGAGCTGATCCGCGCGGGGTACGCGGACGTGCGCGGCGACTCGGCGCTGCGGGTGAGTAGCGAGGGCGCGGGGGCGGGGGCGGGGGCGCGCACGGCGCTCGGCGTGCGCGCGCTGGCCGGCGAGCTGGCGCGGCTGGCGGCGCGCGACGACGGCAGCGACGTGTCCGCCTCCGCCTCCGAGCTCGTGGGCGCGCCGCCGCGCCGCATGCCGCGCTGGGAGCCGCCCTGCCACCCCGGGGACACCCCCGGCCACCCGCCCGGGGACACCCCCGGCCACCCGTCCGGGGACACGCCCTGCCACCCGCCCGGGGACACGCCCTGCCACCCGCCCGGGGACACGCCCCACTTCCCGCCCGGGGACACGCCCCACGACTCGCCCGGGGACACGCCGCATGACACGCCCCGCGCCGCCTCGCCCGCCGGGACCGACCTCGGCGCCGCCTCCACTCTCTTCAGGCACCGCATGGGCATGCTCAACCGGCTCGCGCGCCGGCTGCTGTCCCCCGCACCGCCCCCCGCCCCGGATCTAGCGCCCCTCGTCCCGGATGTCCCCGACGCTAGCGCTGCGCCCCCCGTCCCGGATGTCCCCGACGCTAGCGCTGCGCCCCCCGCCACGGATGTCCCCAACGCTACCGCTGCGCCCTCGCCGCCGACGAGCTCGGTCGCGAGCTTCCTTAAGCGACGGCTGGAAGTGCACAGATGTATCAACGGATCGTAGGATTCCTGTGTGGCTGTATTATTAAAGCTCGACGCACATTATGTATCTTATATTTACGACATACTCAACAAAATCGCTTCTAACCGCACTTTTCTAATGCTTTTCCATATTTTAGACAAGTAGAGTCATTCTGGAAAAAAAACACGATTTTTTGGGGATATTATTTGATTTGGACCTGGGTTTGTCCCTAAACTGCATCCAAAACCACCGGAGGACGGGCAGGAGCGTCCTCTCGGTTAACGGCGGTAAGCATTCTGCGATCCCCGAGCCGCCTGCCAAGCGTAAGGATTATGCCAACCCCTTCCTGTAAAGGGTGACCAACGTTTTCAGGCCGTAATCGTCCACCAGCACTGCTTCTCGTACGCCACTCGCTCCCGTCCTGTGCCAATCTTATCCAGGCTCGACCCGCGATCGTTACGACATCGTCGACCCGACGAGCTGAGGGACGTCCGACGCTTCGTTTACTAATCCGTCAACAGTAGAGTGCACCTGCACCCGCCACCGCTCTGCCTGCCGATATGTCCCGCCCGACTTCATTAAGACAACTACGTCGAGTCTCCTCGTCCCTCGTCAAGACCAGAGTCTCAAGACGAATGTCTTCGATCGGTGCGTTCTGTCCGTCACGACCTACTGCGGCGCCGAGCCGTAGACTCGCAGTTGGTTCGGTTCACAAGTTCCAAGTAGCTCGGCGAGCTATGGAGAGAGCTACGTATTCTCGACGGTTCTATAAGGGGTCGTCTCCGGAACGAAGTAATTTGCCATAGAACCAAAGTCACCTATATAGCTAAGCTTTCGGGAAATTGCGTAATATAATTCTCGTCCAAAATCCCGCAGTGCCTGAAGACATGGAAGGATCTTTAACCAGTGTGTGTTGCCAGTGACATATGGAACTGAAACGTGGTCTTTAACTGCTGACCTTCTGGAGAAACTCAGAGTCACACAACGGGCAATGGAGAGAGCTATACTCGGAGTTATCTTCGCGATAAAATCTGGAACGAGGTGATTCTCCAAAGAACCAAAGTCACCGACATAGCTCTCAGGGTTTTGCAAGTTGAAGTGGCCGTGGGCAGGTCACATCGCTTGAAGAACTGACAACCGATGGGGAAGAAAGGTTCTTGAGTGGCGACCGCGAACCGGAAAACGCAGCGTAAGAAGGCCTCCTCCCCAGTAGGTGGACCGACGACATTGTGAAAGTCGCGGGCAACCAGTGGATGCAAATGGCAGGTTGTCGTACAGTGTGGCGGTCTAAGGGGAGGCCTTAGTTCACCAGTAGACGTCTCTGGGCTGATTAACAAGCTGAAGTGGCAGTGTGCCGGCCATATCTGTCGCAGAACTGATAATCGTTGGGGTAGACGAGTTTAAGTATTTTAGTGGAGACCACGAATCGGCAAACACAGTGTATGAAATCTAATATAATAAAAGGCTCTGTACTGACTGACTGACTGACAGACAACGCACAGCCCAAACCGCTGGTCGTACAGACTTGAAATTTGGGGGGTGCATTCGTCTCGATGCGGAGGGGTGTACTAAGAAAGGATTTTTAGGAAATCCGACCCCCAAGGGGGGGGGGGGAAGTTTGTATGAAACTCCTTTGTTTTTGGACTTTAAGTCACCAACATTTTGATTTGGTTAGTTCATTTACAATAAAAAATGCTGTTTTCAATTTTTTTTGACACGGACGATTTATGGGAGGAAGGAGGGTGGAATATTGTATGCCAAGTTCTTAGTTTTTGAAGTTAAAGTTAATATTTGGGTAGTTCATTCAAAGGGGGAAGTTGGTAGAGTCGTTAGAGTCGTTAGAGTCGGTAAAGTTGGTAGAGTTCGGGGAGTTGGGGGGAGGGGGGGGGGGGGGGGGCTAAATAAATAGCTCGGGATGATTTCAAGTGGTGAATTTTGGGAGCGGGTCGAATTTCTTCCGCACGCGGACGAAGTCGCGGGGGACCTCTAGTAAAGTAATAAAGAATGACGCCCTGAGATTCGATGAAGTGACGCTTTATGTAAGGCTGATGAGTGGCGTGCATTAGGAGAGGCCTTCAGCAGTGGGCCGTGGGCAGGTGACGTGGGGTAAGGTGGGTGGTGGTGACGATAAGGGAGACCAAGAATCAAATTTAATAATATCCCGAAAAGTCGCACTTATTACGCTGCAATATCAACACCTTCAGTATTAGTGTAACTTCCTAGAACAAATATACGGACATTCTTACCAGGATCCACAACATTTTTTTTGTCTGGACAGTTAGGTAAATACTTAAAAGAATAGAAAAGAAGGATGGCAGAACTCGCCTGGGTCCAGAAAAAAATCTTTTGTTTCATGTTGCCTATTTAAGTGCAAATGCGTGTTTTTGTGGTTTTCATAAAATGTTCGCCTAGGGCTTTAGCGTTCGGATACACGTTGCATGCTAGTTCTGTCAATGTCATCGTTATATCGCCACTGTTGTCAAGTCAACTACTTTATAGCTAGATCTAGCTATTTTTGCACCCCGTCAGCTACTTTTTCATAAAACTTATAGCAAAATTATTTAGCAACTTTTCAACATAGCGACTTTATTTGAATATTCACACGTCTTTAAGCCATAGAAACCCTAATTTATGGGTTCATAATATATGGACACATGCGTCTGATTTTGAGTTTTCTATTAGATCTGTGGCAGTCCAGTTTGCCAATGTGTAATGGTGCAGAGGCTGCATTTTTTACATAGACGTGGAGGACTATAGCAAGAATACAGAGTTAAGCATGCGGCTCACTCGTATTCGTTAAACACATTGTAATTTTATGTTGGAAAAGATTCTTAACTAGCAATATTTAGTTTTTAACTTTGGCTACTTCTAGCTACTTTTTGGGGCAATCATAATTTGTGATGATCCGTTTACTTTCTGCAAAACATCTAGCTACAAAGACAATGGTACAGTGGGCAGCACTGTGTATCGCCGCGTTCCGAAATGCGTCCAGAACATAAAGACAGCACCAATTGTCTATGGTCCAGAAGCTATCAACCAAAAAGTCAAGTCCGAAATGCGTCAAAATCGCTGTTGGCGCTGTGAGCGCGATAAGAACCCATTAACCCATAAAATACTTTCTGCTTCATACTTCTAAAAAAAATGATAAAGTTACAATTAAATATATTTAATTTGCTCAGTCAGTTTGTCCAAGTTTCATTCATGCACGCGGCTTCTTTCAACTAGGCTAAAACTCTATAGGAGTCTGCCATCCTTCTTTTATATAAACAAATGTTATAAGTTTTTCAGTGTTATAACGCGATTGGCTGGCTTTAGTTTTAGTATGAGAGTTCTGTCAGTTTCTTGTTTAGTAGTACATTATTCTGGTCACCAACATTGTATATTTTTTCACTTAATTGTGACCTCGGAAACATCCATCGACATCTCCTCTTGTAAGCCTGTTTCCTGCAAGTCAGAGCTGGGTTTGGTGACACATCTATCGCCATAATATTAACCACCATTTCGTGGAAATAAATGAAGCAGCCTCACATAACGTCACCTGAGAGGGACGGCGGAGCGCTGTCTTCAACTCTATGATAATACCCTAATTATTTCGAGTTTGCAGATCGATTCTAATTATGTCAATCTTTTCCCTCTATTAAACTATAGTTATATACTTATTAATGTCTCGGTGGTGGTATTTGCACCTCTCTCTTATTTTTAGATATACAAAATGTTACATATTACAGCGACGATGATAACATGAATGAACGGGAAATAATTGCACGAATTTTGAACAAGTTCTAGACAGTCAACGCTGGATGTGACGATTTTTTTAAGGAAAACTATCAGATAGAGTTGGCTGGAAAACGGTAAAATCATGTTGCTGCATTCTATTATTTTCATAAACAAAAGTTTTTTCGCGAATTAATGATTAAAAATGGTGGTGTTTCACCACGGGCTCGCATGTCGCAAAGGCAGAGTATGACTGAAGCGAGTGGAGAGCCGGCGCTCAACATATAGTCTTCAAAATCCGTGCGCTTATTTCCCGTCTATTCATCTTATCATAAGCTGTTCTGGGCGAAGTTTCTTCACGTTGCAAGCATTTTTCTTGCTACAGTCCATCAGCACCTGCAGTCTTGTGTCTTAATAGATAGGGTCACATTTATAGACGTGCCGTTGAATCGTTTGAATCATTTATCATGATTACCTTATTACTTATACTTATTTATTTACACATTATAAAAAAAAAAAATTGTTTGTATTGTTACTGTAAACGCGAACTGCACCACCTAACTAACAATATTCTTGATATAGAGAGAGAAAGTAGCAAAACTTTCTTGATCACGTTCCTAAAACTGACTTGTGTTAATCACCTAAAATAGTTGTCTTGTTTTGAATATTTTTGTATGAAGTGATTCCACACTTATGGTATTTCTATGTTTTTAAAGCTTAAACAGGAAGAAAAATTATGACCTCCGGCAGGACTCGAACCTGCATACGAGCAGTCGCTATGGGTTTATAACAGGTTCGGAAATTTGGCATCTCAGGCAGAGACTTCTGTAGCTTAATTGGCAAAGCAGTTGGGACGGAAACCCATAGCGACTGCTCGTATGTAGGTTCGAGTCCTGCCGGAGGTCATAATTTTTCTTCCTGTTTAAGCTTTAAAAACATAGTTGTCTTGTGTTGTAAGATATATTACAATAGTCGTGTTCGGGAGGCTCTTCACGCCCTCTTGTGCCATTCTTGTTGTAATATCATTAAATATAGAGTCCTGCTATGTAAGGTATAGTAAGAATGTGTCGAGAGGCCCTGGTGCGCCCCTGGACCTAAAGGAATATATTATATTATTACAAATGTTACGTTATGTTGAAGTTTAATAGTTATGTATTTTAATTCTTTATAATAAATCATCATCATAATTGACAGCTTATATAGCTCACTGCCTCCTCTTCTCTGTTTAGTGCTACACGGAAGATTATAAATATTTTTATCATTACTATTCAAAAAGAGCTAGTTTATCCTTCCTAAACAGGGACCAAAATAGCTCTGTAATCCCGAGGGACTAAAAGTGATTTGAATTTGAAATGTGGATATTGCTACTAAAAGTTCCAATCACCAAGAGATTGTCTGAATAAGTAACAGGCTGTATGATACAGTAAAGCGCGCGAGCCAAATAAAAAAAAATGTGACAAAAAAAAAATGCATTCCTCCTTCGTTCTCTGTTGTTTACTCAAATTCGGATTATAACTAACTAGATTAAAAAAAAATGTTTTTATTAAGTAGTGAGAATGAAATAAACGAATATTCTTATTCAAAGTTGCACTATTTTTTCATAGAGTGCGATAAAAAGTAGTGTCCACCTTGGGAGCAACACTATTTTAAGCTCGAGTGAGTCTTTGGATCCCGAGCGTAGCGAGGAATTCTATCCTTCGCTCCGTTATGGATTCAAATAAACACTCTCCTTAAAATAGTTGTTTGCTCCCTAGGCAAACAATGAGGCTGATTCGGTGGCACACACATTTTAGACGTCCACACTTAATCTCTCAATGTAATTTGAACCTTGCCTACTTCGTAACAAAGTTTTTTTGCCCGTGGCATCTATTCTTTAGCACCTCTGAGTTGACTTGACGTACTAATACCTATCACCGAAAAATCAGCTTTGTTGCTACGGGTTGAGAGTCCCCATTTATCAAACTGCCATCTCAAAAACGTGTTTTAATTGCAGCTAAGATGACGTGACATTTTAATCTACACCTCCTAGTAAAGAGTTAGTACAAGTACAAATAGTTCACCTTGGAACGTCGTTTAAACGAATGGAGACTCTCATTCTGTAGCGACAAAGTTCATTTTAGGCTTGTCAAGCTATCGATGAGGTATGACTCGCTGATTTCTGAAACAACAAACGTTACCTTCTTTTTTAATTTGAATAGGACCTCGTTGTAAAGAACATAGGGTTCGATTTACGTTTGAAGAAAGAGCTTCGGACATGCAACATATGATTTCGACCAATTAAGTTTCAACTCGGAAACTGAAACGGGTACTGGGTTAGTGCTAGAACATTTAGTAATCGCATTTTTATGATGTATCGATTTGCAAAGGTCTCATCTTCCACCGCGATATAAAAAACATACAAAGAATCACTAGGCCAAAATGTCACATGCCCTAATTAGTCGATTTTAATTTAGAGGATGGTGCTATTTTACATGCCCAAGGGGGCAGGTAAAGAAGCCGCAGATCTCGTTTGAATTATCGAAATGCTCCGATAGCACACTACCTCTCTCTCTCTCTCTCTCTCTCGAGCGGGACGCGGGGGAGGGAGCCCCCGGGCTAGGCTCGCTCGACGTGCATTACGGCGGCGGGGGCGGGGCGGGGCGAACCGAGGCGGGGGCAACTAGTGTCCGCACGGGCGATGCGAGGGAGGTGCGAGGCGGTTCCCCCCGTCCCGGGCGCGCGCGAATGTTGTCCCCGTTGTTGCAGAGCGGCGAGTGTTACCTGTTCCCTCGGTTCGAGGCTCTGGAGAGCGGCGCCACGCCCAACTACGGCGAGATCCACCGCTACCTCGCCGACGGCATCTCGCTCGAGTACGTGGACGCGTACCGGCGGTACGTGCCCGCCGCGCTGCCGGCGCCGCTCCCCGCCTCGCCGCCCTCACCCCCGCCCGCGCCCGCGTCCGCGCCGCTCGAGTACGTGGACGCGTACCGGCGGTACGTGCCCGCCGCGCTGCCGGCGCCGCTCCCCGCCTCGCCGCCTTCACCCCCGCCCGCGCCCGCGTCCGCGCCGCTCGAGTACGTGGACGCGTACCGGCGGTACGTGCCCGCCGCGCTGCCGGTGCCGCTCCCCGCCTCGCCGCCCTCACCCCCGCCCGCGCCCGCGCCGCTCGAGTACGTGGGCGCGTACCGGCGGTACGTGCCCACCGCGCTGCCAACGCCGCGCCCCGCCTCGCCGCCCTCACCCCCGCCCGCTCCCGCGCCGCTCGAGCTGTTCAACCGCGTGCCTCTGCTCCGGCTGGAGTCCCCGCCGGCAGCCGTCTCCGCCGCTCCGTCGCCCGCCGCCTCGCACCGTTCGATGGCGAGCGTGTCCGAGCTCCGAGAGAGGTCTCCGGAGCCGGCGTCGCCTCCACCCTCGCCATCACCGCCCGCGCCGGCTAGTACGGCGGCGCGCCCCCCTGCGCCGCCCTCAGCCGGCCCCTCGAGCACGCCGTGCCGTCCCGCCGACGCGCCGCCGGCGGTGGCGATGCGGCCCGCCCCGGGGCTCGCGGCGCCGGCGGAGATGTGTCCCGCTCGCGGCGGCGGCGGCGGGGTGCGGCTGACGCTGGCGGAGTGCGACGTGTACACGCTGCTCAACTCGCTGGACCCGGCGGCGGCGCACTGCTACATGCTGAGCGCGCTGCACCGCGCCACCGCCGCCGCGCCGCAGCCGCAGTTTGCGTGCCCCGCGCCCGCGCCTGCGTCCGCGCCCGACCCGCCGCGCTTCCTGCTCAACCCGCAGGCGCCCGAGTTTCGCGTCGGTTTCCCCCAACACTTCGGTCCCTCGCCGCCCGCGTTCGGTCCCACGCCGCCTGCGTTCGGTCCCCCGGCGCCTGCGTTCGGTCCCACGCTGTCCGCGTTCGGTCCCCCGCCTCCTGCGTTCGGTCCCCCGGCGCCTACGTTCGGACCCCCGCAGCCCACGTTCGGCCCGCCCCAGCACACGTTCGGCCCGCACCCGCCCGTGTTCGGTCCCCCGCTGCCCGTGTTCGGTCCCCTGCGGTGCCCGCAGTTCCCGCGGCCGCCCGCGCCGTAGCCCGCGCCGTATCCTGCGACTTCTCTTCGTGCCTACCGATTCTACCTCAGCAGCTAACATGCGATCCTCGGTACAATAATTTTTAAGGACATTACTATAACATTGCGACATTGCGATACTAGTTTTAAGGTTTTTCATTGAAATTTTTTTTGACTATGTATAACCCAATTTAGTGGTAAGAAATCTATGATAGAATCTCTTGACTTGACATACTTATTGTATTACTTCGACAGTTTTGTATTCTTATGTTTTCGTTTGTGCATTTATTTTGAATCGTTTGTAACTTTGTTGTTGTTATTTAGTTAAGTGCGACAGGTGTGTAGGCCTCAGTTGAACGTTGCTCGTCGTCGGTTCTGTACGAATAGCAGAGCTTATTTAATATTAAGCTCCTCGATGATTCTGTGATACTGTAACTTTAAATGTAAGTGAATCACTGAACACTTTCGAAATTTGATATTAAAATTAAATGTTAGAAAGCTTACTGCTGTTTTCATTTCGCTACCCTAGAACCCCCAAAGCTACCAATAAAAGTTTAGTAGAGTATAGCACGCCCGTGGCCAAAGAGGATATAAACTAGATTATATTTGTCTATGATATAAACACTACGTTTTACATAATGAATCCATTTAGTAAATAATATAACATCGGATTAACATGTAAAAATCTAGGTAATACTATACTTTCTATATACTTGATCTGAATACAGAGCTGCTTTACTGTGGCACGGCGTCCGGTCCTACATTACGTAGTATTTACTTACTCTATGGTCCTACTCTACATGGATGAAGGCTGGGAAGCAATGGGAATACATGTCCGCACAGCGTGGCTACAGATGAGGGGTATTCACAACTTAATCGGAACGGTTTCTGTTCGGATCCACCTGACTTGCGCCGTCTCTGACATCCGGAATGTAGAGAACTGGGACCTTGGAGGATTTAGCTCCTCTCTCACTGGGACAGATAATGTGAATACCCCTGCAGGAACGGTTAAAATCTTGGATCCTCCAGACTCGTACCGATGAGTGAGAGAGGTAGAGCTAGATCAAGCTAGATCCTCCAAGCGATGAGTACCTACTTTTAAAATTCGCGCGACAAGTAAGACGGAGGAGATAAATTCTCAAGTAAGACAAAATTTTTATTATTGGCTTCGCACTTTGTGCATTCAGCCAGTGTCAAGTCTTATGCATTTTCAAGTTTATATTATCAAGTTACATATATATTTATATATGTTTCATCAAATCACAGCCTGTTCCTGTTACACAAAATTAGTCACAGTCGAGTCTAAGTCGTGATGACTTTACTATGGGCGTTTACGGAGTTTTGAAACAATACGAAAAGACATGTTTCACCATTTGCCCACAGTCGTGCATGTAATTTAACACTCAATGAATAAAACACCACCATTTTTAATCATTAATTCGCAAAAAACACATATTTAAGAATATAATGAATGCAGCGACATGATTTTTCCGTGTTCCCGCCAAAACTACAAAAGACAGACTTTTTTTTCTTAGTTATTGGCATTGCGCGTTGTGCATTCTGTCAGTGTCAAGTTAATGAATTTTCAAGTATTTTTTATTAAAATCAAGCGAATAAACACAAGTTTAAGAAAATAATAGAATGCAACGACATGATTTTTCCGGGTTCCCGCCAAAACTCCAAAGACAGACTTGACTGTGACGTTTGTGACTCTTGAAGGATCTAGCTCTTTTTCCTGTGACTAAAGGAGAGAGAGAGAGAGAGAGAGAGAGAGAGAGAGAGAGAGAGAGCTAGATCCTCCAATGACTAAAGAGTATATTACTTTTCTCAGTGGACTAAAGTCTTAGGGCGTTTCCCATGCAGGTGGCATGGGCAGGTGGTGGTACTTTGTGCTTTCCTAACACATTTTCTACAGGTTACTATAGTTTCAACTATAATATGCCAAAATAATGTCATGTGCCTTTCTTTTGACTTCCCTTCCAGGGGCCTTTTTGAACCGTGCGTAAAGTTGTGCATGCGAAAGGCCGACTTTCAAACGATATTGAACCTTATTCCAAACAGTATCGTTCGAAAGTCAGCTCCTTTCGCATGCACTACGCTTGCGTACGATTCACGAAAATAAGGCCCCTGTACCTTACCTTGCTCTTTGCTTATTAAGAGAAAAAACTTGATGGACACTCGCAGATACCTCAAAGAGCGATGCCAAAACAAAAGAAAGAAAAAAAAATACAGTGACAGCTAGCTCTCAAACAAAAAAAAATAATGACAACAAACATGGCGTGCCTCAACAGCTTCGCGAATTTTGTAATTTTGTTTAGTAGGTCACGTCAATATTAAAATCCATTCCTGTGGATTATGTGGTGGTCTGAGAGGCGGCGAGGTCTCAATGTGGTTATGCGGAAAAGGTAACATCTACATGCGTGCAGTCGCGTAAACAAGTGCGGATGTGATGCACGGATGCTATCTCGGTAACGTTGTGTGTGGATACAGCAGGTGCCGGGGCGCGGGCGCTCGGCGGTAGGGCGCGCGGCGGGTGATATGCAAGCGGCGCCGGCGCGCTACGTGTCTGTCAGCGAGCTGTACTCGACCGACGAAGTGGAGCTGCTGCTGGACGAGATCCGAGAGCTGGAGCCCACCAGCTGCCGCGGCGAGGACGTGCAGGTCGCCCGCCTATATTGTGCCTACTCTGCTGCCGCTCTGGCGGACGCTGCTGCCATGACCGACTCGCTCTTACTACTAAACAATAATCTTGTCAGTGAAGTCTAAATAGATTCAAATTTTACAGCCTTTAATGCGTCAAGATGATAATTCGTTTGTAAGTCTCAATTCCGATGATATATTACGGTGTCTGCATTCATTTGCTTAAAACAAAAGGTATACTTAGTATGTTCTTCCTATTTCAGTTGTTTCAACCGAGTAGCAACTCAAATTGGCTAGCTCTTTAAAAATAGCTAGAATGGCTTTTAGGTTTATGTCTTATCTCTTAGCCTCAACATTACCTGGAGAACCTGGATCCAAGGTCAACAACTAAAATGCATGTTTGTCAACTATGTTATAGTTAGCATAAGTGACAAACAAGTACTTAAATAAACAGTCTTATATCTTATTGGGGAGCCATTTGGTAAGTTAGGAGGTCCGTAATGAAGGTGAGGTCCAAACCCAAAAGCTGAATAACGAAGTCGATGGCGCAGAACATGCAATTACATGAAACTAAATCAGATAACTTTATAACATTATCATTTACAAGGGAAATGACATAGAAAAGTGAGTGAAAACAAACAAGTGATGGAGAGTATTGTTTGTGGGCAGGACTTCGAGATAGCGGGCAGCGGGTGCGGCGGCGGCGGCGGCGGGCGCTCGCCGGCCGGCACGGAGCTGACGGAGCGCTCGTGGGACTCGCACGCGCAGTACCTGCGCGAGCCGCCGCCGCGCCCCGCGCCGCTCGCGCCGCTCTACTGCCACGCCAAGTACCTGCTCTCTCTGGAGGGCTCCTTCACTCTCCTCATCGTGGTGAGTGAACTTTGTAGTGTATCTTTCTTTTCATCATCATTATCATTCATATCCATCTTTTGTATAAAAATATGTAACATTTTCTTACTCTATCAAAAAAAAAGCTCCTTCTCAAAGTACGGAGATTAGGTTTATCCTGGTAATATGTTCTTCAGCCAGTATTTTTTTTAAAACTTCACCATGACTTTTCCTCCTCACTGAATAAAGATCTGCTCCAGCTGCTCCACTGCTGTTCTTTCTCTAGGCTGACAGTTCTTTCAATTCGATTAAAAAAAAAAAAAACTTTGACTTGTGAGGCTGCCGAACACTAACAACAAAAAGTTTTGATAGAGTAAAAAAAGGTGATATATTTTTTTTACAAAAGATGGATATGAATTATGATGATGGTGAAAAAAAGAAACACTACAACTTACCATATATACATCATCACTAATCACTACATAATATATTATATTTAGTTACAATTGATAGCATTTTCATCAGCTATTCTAGGCTATGTATCAACCTCTGGCTGAGCAATAGCCTGCCAACTGTGGGGTGCCTAATGTAATTCAAGGTAGACTATTCAGTGCAATATGTTTAATAATATTTACAAGAGTAAAATAAAGAGAAAAACTAAAATTATTTCAAGCAAACTTTCGAATCGATAATAATGTCCAAAAACCCTTTCTTCCTGCTGGTCAGCCCGCACACTAAAGAAGGCGGCGCTGCGCCAACAAGGAGGCCGCACGCCGCACAACCATAAACACAGCAACTGTGAAACTATGAATACATGCAAAAGAGCCAATATGCTTAGAGAGATTTTGGTTACAGCAGTGATCCCTCCTATAGCCATGACTGAATACCTAAAGAAAAGCTTGTCTACACTACTTACAACATTTCCTTTAACTGTGACACAATATACAGCCACCTGCGCAGCGTGGTGAGGCTCAACTGAGTATTTGGTACACTCCTGTACTCAGATACCTCATCCCGAGGTCATTGTCTTGATCTAATTTCACCAAAGTTGGAGGAAAGCACTGAATGACATAATAATAGCCGTTCCATTGGCTGTTCTTTATCCGATCTAAATGAACCATATATCAATATTCCTAGTTCTGCACTATGGCATGCTCGAAGCAGAGAGTTGAAGATTGGGCTGAGGGGTGTGCCTCGAGTAATGAGTCGGTTGGAGTTGTGATAATGTGTGGAATGATGCGAGGTGTGGTACAGACCGATTAAAACTTAATGGCTGCTGTGGAGTGCACTGCAAGCGAGACTTTGCGATCGTACGCACACCGGACGCCTAATTTTTGCTACGCAGCTTCTCGCGCCTAAGTTCACAGCCGCCATTAAGTTTGTATCAGCCTGTGTGATATGACGTAGTGTAGTGGTCTGTAGCGAGCGGCGGTGCGGTTGGTTGCAGGCGTCGTGCGTGTGCGCATGTGCGCTGGTGTGGAGCGCGGAGGGCGCGCGGCTGGGCGGCGGCGCGCGGCCGCTGGCGCTGGGCGCGCTGTCCTCGTGGCTGCTGCACGCCGCGCTGCTGCTGCTGCGCCTGTCGCGCCTGCACCGCCTCATGCCGCTCGACTGGCCGGCGCTGGTCAGTCGCGTCACTCGTCTTCATTTAGGACAATAGACAGCTTTTTCTAGCTCTTTAAAAGGCAGTTGCAGTTGGTACGATTTACATAAGTCGAAAGATCATTGAGATTATGCAAGGTTTCACTTCTCAGACTCGGGATGTTCCAAATAACATTCACTCACTATGTAAGGCTATTGTGATTTGGACGGTTTAGTAAATGATAATAATAATGCAAGCATCCGCTATATTATAGTCGTATGGTAGTGTGGTGTGGATCCTCAGGTAGTTGTGCCTCTCAGCACTAGAGCCTAGAGAGAGGTCGGGCTGAGTGGTGTGTGTTAGGAGTAAGCCTGTAGCAAGCAGTGGACGGAGGTGGACTGCTAATAGTAGCCCCTCGTCAAGGTCAAATCCAATCAAAAGCCACAAAAAAAAAACTCTTTCTGATAATAATAAACCACACACCGAAAACTTAAACAAATATTTGCGGAAAATGGCGCACAAACCAGCGATGCGCGCGCAGGTGACATTTTCTTTAGCCGCATAAAAACTCTTTGTTGGTATTATTAAAAAAAAAACTGCAATACCCTTATTACTGCATATTAAGAATGATTCTAAAAAAGTTTAAGTTAAATTCATAAAATGTAAATCCTTTATTGGCTGTCAGTTTCACTATTAGTCTCATTGTATTATTTTTAAGAGCTGTGGATTTTGTAAATAAATAAAATAAATAAATAAATAATTCTCAAACATACCTTATAACTTTCATTCAGGTAAAAACTTAACCGAGTATGCCTATTATAGCACTAAGTCTAGTGATGTTACGTAAAAGTAAAAATTACGCGTGTGTAATATCTTGGAGTATGGGCCTAAAGCCGATTTAATAAGGTCCACTTTGCGAGCAAGTGTGATAAAAATAATAATGATATGTGTTGCAGGGCATGTACTCGTCCTTGTGGACGCTGGTGTCGGCCGGCGCGGGCGCGTCCGTGCTGCTGTGCGACGCGCTCGCGCACCACGCGCCTGCGCGCGCGCTGCGCCTCGCCGCCGCGGTGAGCTCCCGGCACTGCGCTGTGGCTTTCTGACGTACCACAAGATTGTACAATTTTCTCAACGCTGAATAGAATGCTCGGCTGACTCAAGTTGGCTCGTTTATGAATTAATTTTAAAATTATTGTTCCGGGGGTTCGGACAGGGGCAGTGAACGTATTCTGGCTGATGATGATAGTCTAGTTCGATACAATTTTGGATGATCGAGCATACAATAGTTTATCGATAACATCAAAGTTACAAAAAAGTCAAATTTCATTAAAAATAAATAATAAATAAACAGAAATAATTATAAAGATACTTTAATAGTCTCTTATATAAAAATTTGCTTCGAAGTCATAAAAAAAATCCCTCGTGAGCACGCTCGCAGCTCGTTTTTAGAAGCACGCGGTGGAAGGTCGGAGAAGGTGTAACGTGTGCGTGTTGCAGGGCGCGGGGTACGCGGCGGCGCTGGCGGGCGGCGCGCTCGCGGGCCTGCTGGCGCGGCGCCGCTGCGGACCGCGGCGCGGCGCCGGCGTGCGCGGGGCCTACCGCGCCGTGCCCACCGCCTCGCCCGCGCCCGCGCCCGCGCCCGCGCCCCCGCCCCCGGCCCCGGCCCCGCGAGCCGCGGACGCGCCCTTATAGTGCCGCACGCGCGCTGCCGCGCTCACTGACTTCTAGGCCGCGCCGGCTCGTGCGGGGCCCGCGGGGAGCTCGTGCGGGGCCCGCGGGGAGCTCGTGCGGGGCCCGCGGGGAGCTCGTGCGGGGCCCGCGGGGAGCTCGTGCGGGGCCCGCGGGGAGCTCGTGCGGGGCCCGCGGGGAGCTCGTGCGGGGCCCGCGGGGAGCTCGTGCGGGGCCCGCGGGGAGCTCGTGCGGGGCCCGCGGGGAGCTCGTGCGGGGCCCGCGGGGAGCTCGTGCGCGACGACCGAAGCCCGGCGCGGCCGCCGCCGCCGCTCCAAGAACGTTTTATAGTTTAGTCCAGGAAGCTCCGCGCCCTCCGCTGTGCACGTAGTCAACGTTTGTATCGATAGGTGTGACCGTGCCATATACCCGTGGCCGCGGCGCGCAGGGGAGGAGCGCCCGCACGGTGTCTGTGCGGGGGAGGGGGAGCCCTCCCCCGCACAGACACCGTGCGGGGTGCAGGGGGAGGCTGTCGGAACTGTCCAATACTGCCATTAGCTGTAGCGGCGAGATCTGCCTTCCTTTTGAGAAAGTCTAGTCGTTCCTTTCGCTTCAAGATTTACTGCATTCGGTCTGTTTTGTAAATTGTATTTCTCGTTTCGCCCGAATAGCGTTACTATGATCGTAACCGTAGTTACTCGTTTTTAGTATAATGATATCGTTCTCCGGCTCGTGATCCGACGCGAGACGGACTCCATTTTAGATTTAGCGGCTATGTATGTAAGTGAAGGAACGTCCCTCGGGTCCGGCCTTCGGGTATATTGTATACACGCATTGATGCAGATATTGTACGGATGTAGGGACGCATGTACTCGCAGGGGTGTGGTGTACGCAGCGGTGCAGCGGCTGCCGAGTGGGGACCACCTTGTCAGGTCCCGCACTCCGACAAAACACGACTAGAATAAATTCTGATCTTTGTCTCGGAACAGCACAGATTACGTTATAAATATTTTATCAAACTAAAGACAGATTGATATTAAATTGAAATTATACATATTAAAACTACAAAAATATATAAACTGGGAATGTATCATGCGGTTACCTACATTAGTTATGCTCATGAACATACGCTTAGTATGGACCGTATATGTGCTGAGATCAAACAAGTCAGATTTATTTTATTAATATCCTATTGTCCTGCGTGTTGGGATGGGACTTTTCCGTGAGAGCAGGCGACGCAGCGCACCGCACGTCATGGATCAGGCGGGGATGCGCACCGCACGTCATGGATCAGGCGGGGATGCGCACCGCACGTCATGGATCAGGCGGGGCAGCGCACCGCACGTCATGGATCAGGCGGGGATGCGCACCGCACGTCATGGATCAGGCGGGGCAGCGCACCGCACGTCATGGATCAGGCGGGGATGCGCACCGCACGTCATGGATCAGGCGAGGCAGCGCACTGCACGTCAAGGATCAGGCGGGGCAGCGCACCGCACGTCATGGATCAGGCGGGGATGCGCACCGCACGTCATGGATCAGGCGGGGATGCGCACCGCACGTCATGGATCAGGCGGAGCAGCGCACCGCACGTCAGGCTAGGTTTGGTTGAGGTCGTTCGAGTTAGATGGGATCGTTTGGTTCGTAGTATAGGTAAGTGAGATGTTTGAGGTTTAATAAGGATTACATTATTGTATAGTATTTTGTACTACAGTCCGGTCTGCGTGACTTCACGAGCTTCACTCTGTCCTTTACGACTTCCGTTCCTTTACTTTTACACTGTTTATACTAATTATTGGGAATTGTAAAGGAAAATGTATAAAACTAGTCGTATACATGTTTGTACTCATTACATTCATCGGTTCACGTAGATGATACATATCACAAATGAATATTTTTCAATATTCCATGTTTACAGTAATGTTTGTTTCTCTGTATCTCGTTCGTGATAGTTTTCTATCCGCCGACTCGACTTGTTAAACTGGCTGATTAGTATTGTTTAGCTGTCATTCCATGGTTGAGTTGTAACGCCGCGGCCGATGGTGCATTTCTAGAACATAATATAACACTCAAAATAAGACCAAGATTATAAGATGAATAATGTATTGCAGTGTATTAGATAATATTCCACACTGACCCCAACTAAGGTTAGCTATTTATTTTGTAAGTATACAGTCAAGTTTCTAGTCACTCGTTACCCGCCGCCAGTTACCGTGACGTACGTCTGCGGCGGCTCCTTGTAACGGTTTGATTCCACTGGAATGTTAGTTCGCGAGCACTGATGGATAGTCAATCGAAAACCACCGACCAAATTGTAATTAAAAGCTCTAGAACTTCATTCTAATGAAATTCGCGTAACCTGTGTTACTGTTATCGTTTGTCTATGATATTTGTTTAATGTAGGCACAAATTAGTAACGTAAGTCATTATTGGAAAATCATTTTCTAAGGCTTTTAATAATATTTTTGTAATGAGAGTTTTTCAGTAATCTTTCGGGAATCTTCACTATACTCGTATTCATAATCAAACAGGCCTAAACTGACAGATTGAAATGTCACTTTTCAAAATAATGCTGCCTGCTAAAAAACTGTAGTGATGGATATTGTTAAGTTCATATCGTTCAAAAGAATTATTAAATAATTATTAAGTGCCGTTAAACATTTACGGCCTTACTTAAAAAAACTTCTCAACCATTAGTCACTGCTTAAGATGATCTTCTCTCTGACGTGAAGTGTAACATGCAAGAACAAGACAGAGAAGTTTAAGCAGTGACTAAGAGAATCGAGATATTTTAGGTAAGGCTGTTAAAGTACTGCCAGTGGAAGTGAAGGTAGAAAAAGGAAAATAAATTGTGTTAAAACAGTGTTCTGTAAATTGCTACACGGAAATTTAACAGTATTTAAAAAAAAAAAAAAAAAAAAAAAAAAATTAATATTTTTTAAAATGTCCTGCGATATTTATTTATTTTATTTTATTTATTTATTTTCATGATTTATAACCTTGGAAAGATTGAAATCGTACAAAAGTAAGGAACTTCACCTTTTACTAAGACTAATATAAATATTTCGAAGTAGTTCATTAGTGTGAAATTATTAAGTTTAAGTTTAAAAAAAAAGTAAAGTTTAAATAGTGCTGGCACTATTTAAATTTTGCCAAAAAGTAGCAACACTCGAAATGTCAGTTTAGTCCGTTTAATTAAGAATTTACTTAAAATATAACAAAAAAACAACGGTTGTGCCGCCATCTATCGAGTCCCCGTATTTTTTATTGTGTATCTGAAAAGCTCTTATTGTTGCAACAGAATCAGGGCCTGCCACAGCATCCTGTAGCATACCTACGCATTCTAATATCACGTTGTAAGGTATTATATGTACTAGAAAATGTTGTTACAATATCTTGCAAGGTAGGATCGAATACGGATGCTGTAAGTGGCGGCAGGCGTAGGGATGCTCGCTGGGCGCGGCGCGAGCCCTAGTGTCATGTCGTGCCAGTGGTGGTGGAGCGATCTCGTTTACTACTCTCGAACCACTATGTAAGTCATTTTTACTTTAAAATTTTAATGATAATTATATGGTTTTATACAAACGCGTGTTTTATTGTAGCTCAGTTTCCCGCGTGAACTAGCCTGTAGACTGTAGGCACAGACGTGTATTCAAGTAGACTACAACATTATTCTAAACCACTGCATAGTATGAAAACTAATTTCTAGTTCCCACTATGACGTCATGTGAGCAATGTTGTACCTACTCTACTGTAAACTGTCTACTTACTCCTCACCAACTATCAAATTTGAGTTACATTAGATCACTACTCACTAGGGCAGGTAACTTACGTTACGTCACTAGGGCAGGTAACTTACGTTAGGTCACTACTCACTAGGGCAGGTAACTTACGTTAGGTCACTACTCACTAGGGCAGGTATCTTACGTTAGGTCACTACTCACTAGGGCAGGTATCTTACGTTAGGTCACTACTCACTAGGGCAGGTATCTTACGTTAGGTCACTACTCACTAGGGCAGGTATCTTACGTTAGGTCACTACTCACTAGGGCAGGTATCTTACGTTAGGTTTCTACTCACTAGGGCAGGTATCTTACGTTAGGTCACTACTCACTAGGGCAGGTATCTTACGTTAGGTCACTACTCACTAGGGCAGGTATCTTACGTTAGGTCACTACTCACTAGGGCAGGTATCTTACGTTAGGTTTCTACTCACTAGGGCAGGTATCTTACGTTAAGTCACTACTCACTAGGGCAGGTATCTTACGTTAGGTTACTACTCACTAGGGCAGGTATCTTACGTTAGGTCACTACTCGCTAGGGCAGGTAACTTACGTTAGGTTACTACTCACTAGGGCAGGTAGCTTACGGCATCTACTTTACAGACCTGTGCTTCTAGTACTTGCACTGGAATCTGACAAATAAAGGCGATTCGAAGCGTGGGGCGAAATATTCAATAACACGTGTGAATTGGTAATCAAAAATCGTTGATGTAAATATTAAATAAGCCTTGACTGACCCTATCTATATCGGTACAGTCGCCTTCAAAAATATTATGTAAGTACCTATAAAATTATAATACATTTTTTCCTAATTAAAAAAAAATTTATACGCTTTGGTAGTATTGAGTTTCGTTTAATAATATTATTAAAAGTTATGAAAACAAATTCAATACTGCCGAAGCGTATACAAAATAAACTTTTTTGAATTAGGATAAAATGTATAATGAACTCGGTGTAAACTAAAAAAACAAGTAACCGTCAACGTCTACCTTAAGGCAATAACCATGTATACACACATGTCTATTTACATTGTACTTAAATATACTGTGAACCTATTTATAGGTAACGGTTCACAAAATATGTGTATAGCATAGATCTGATGTATAGGACTATACAAACTCTTTGTGTAGGAGGGACAGGCAAGACATCCAGACGTCTCGCACCGCAGGCGTGGTCCAAGGGTCTGTTGGATAATATATCCGTCGGGTACAGGGGTTAATCACCAACTGGACATGCGTGTGTTCAGTTGGTGAAACTAAATTGATATCACTTATTATTTCGTCATCTGGACACGCTAGAATTTTCAAGCATGTCCAGATAGTGAATCTTAAAATAAATTACTTACAAGTTTTCGCCAACTGGACTCGAGGTACACCTATTTGATATTATAGCATAAACTAAAAAATCATGGAATTTTGTCATATTGCATATGCGCATACAAAATTCGTATACTACAAGATTCCAAGAAATCTTACCAGAAATTATCACTGATCGCCTACTACATCTTTATTAATTAACACAGCCGATTGCTTATCTATGCCGTGAATTCGATCGGCTCGGTTTGATTGTGCCGCCGCCGCCGCAGTGTCTGCGCCGGCGCCGGCCCAGCCGCGGCCAGAGGACGCCGCGCGCTGTGACCGCCGAGCATGGGTTCCCCCGCAGGCCGGCGCACGTTCGCCCGCCGCGCCCCGCTCTCCGATACCCAGATCTTCCTCCAGTATTACAACGAAGATGACGTCTTCTTCTCCCCGGATGGGATCCTGAAAATGATATCAATTGTGAGTACTTCTACCTACCTCCGTTTGTTTAACGTATCCATGGCGTCACCGAAACGTTGAATCCTAAGTAGGGAGAGATGAATGTAAAGCGTAATTAGTTGAAAAAAATTAAAAGAGTTCAGCAAGTCACTCGCCTAGTGGGTAATAAGCGTCACATTTGACTATAACTTACAGTTCAATGCAACTCTGGAATGTTGAATGTTAACAGTTCAAAACTTCCGTGGCAGTGCAAAAAATTGCGCTTGAGCTCGTCACTGAAACAATCTTGGAAGTTGGTTTGTGCTTTCTTGTAATATTATTGTTGTAAGAATTAATTTAAAATTTTGCAAGTGTGTAGATAGGTACTAGTTCATTACTTTAAGGTACCTATGGTAGACACTATATAATATAGTTCCAATGACATTACCATCGAGCTGATCTGATGATGGACCCAGGAAATGGTTAATAGTTACATAGTGTACCGACTCTTAGCTCAATGGCTAGATAATATTGTAAACCTCTCGAGTTGGAAGCTCATTTAATTTGAAAAAAGAGTTAATCAATCAATCAATCAATTTGTTATGAGTGCTATATATTTATATTACCTCACACTTGGTGATATAATATCTGCACCCCTATTCACAACTTCATCGGAAAGGTTTCCGTTCGGATCCACACTATCCGTCCCACCCATCTACATTCAGGTACCGCATTCTAAACTCATTCGGAAACCACACTATCAGTCTTACTTAAAAAAAAATGAAACCTTAGTCACTGCTTAAACTTCTCTGTCCTTTTCTTGCACGTGCAACTTCACGTCAGTGAGAAGTTGACAAAGCATCTTAAGCAGTGACTAAGGTTGAAAAGTTTTTTTAAGTAAAACTATGTGTGTTAATCGAGACGACGGAGGTGGTGAGAGGAGTTATGGAATCGAATCTCAAACGATTCGGTTTGGATTACAATACGGGGCTGGTGATGATGATGCCCCGATGAGCAGTAATCGGGCAGCGGACAGGGGTAGTAGACGATTCGTAGTGGACCCTTCCGAGTTTAGCCTTATCATATACATAGTTCGACAAGACTCGGACGTACAATGCCTCTCTCTAGCACTACTCACACTCAGAACTGTGATTTATGATTATACCTATATGTTATGATTAATTACTCAAGCTACAGTGGTGTGTGTGAGTGTGATAATAAGTCCTTGTTATCAAGCTTTTTGCAAGGGGCGAGTGGGGTATGGTGGTAGGTGTATGTGGGGACATTAAGAACAAATACCGGTAAAGTGTAGGTATCACCACTTGTAAAATTAGGTATATGATATAATAAAATTATACCGTACCTATATCACAGATTATATAATAACATTTAACTACAGAAAAAGAAAAAAAAAACCAAAACGCGCGCGCGGCGCTAGTTCAAAGCAATAGTTAGATCAGAAGATAGCTGTGATTATGATAACATCCACGCAAAGTGAACGATGGAAATCTAACTGATGTAATCGAGTTCTCAGAATTGTTTACTTGTTTAACTAGTTCCTGCTTCCACTCGTTTTTATGATTATAAATAGAGAACTAGTTGTAATAGTATAATATTATGTAAGTAGGTATACTACTTCATCAACAGCCGGAACAAGTCCACTACTGGACGAAAGCCTGGTTGCCATAATCCCCACGCATGGCAGGTGGCTTGGGGATCGTAGAGTGTTACCACCGTTAACCGAGAAGACGCTGCTGCCCGGCCTCCGGTGGTTCTGGGTGCAGTTTTAGGTCATACCCAGGTTTTAATGCCCGACTGGCTCTATTTGGGTTCTTGAGTTCAAAAAAACACTGTAAAGACGTTCGTGAGGTATTTATATTGCAAATGGCACAAAACAACAATTATAGGCCGCAAAACTAATATAAAACAATAAATATTGGTCGCCGGCTATTCGCGGTAGCGCGCGGGGAGACGTATTTCGCGCGGGCGCGGGCGATGAGCGACGCTATCCGTTCCTCTGTCGCTCTCGCCAGATGGCGCACCGCGTTGTGGGATGTTTTGTCGCGACTCGGGCTCCGTCCTGTTGTCATTTGCCGCGGAATTTAAACCGTCAGGCGAGTGCTCAGGCGAGTTAGAGGTATTGCGCGCTACAAGGTCCTATAGGTATACTACTAAGGTACCTAGTAATTATTTTTGAAATAGCCAAACTGGTTTTGAGTTCTAACATACGTACCTACGTCAACTAGTATCTAGGTAGGTTTTTAACCTATGCAAAGTTAAATGTGATTCCTCGTGATGGATGGTTGTGTGGTGTTGTGTCGCAGGCGTGCTGCGTGTGCCTGTGCGCGGTGTCGCTGAGCGGCGGCGCGGCGGCGTGCGCAGGCGGCGCGGCGCTGGCGGGGGGCGCGGCGGGGGGCTCGCTCGGAGTCGCCGCCGCGCTCGCGCTACTGGTGGGTGCGCGCGCGCTGCACCTGCCGCGCTCGGCGCCGCGCGCCTTCCTGCTCACGGTACCCGCCCCCCTCCCCTGCACGTGCTCCCGCGCGCTGCGTCACGCGACCAGCTAAACCTCCAAGCTAGTTTTAGCGGGAACACAGAAAAAAACATGTGCCTGCATTCTATTATTTTCTTAAACTAGTGTATTTCGCCAATTAATGATTTAAAATGGTGGTGTTTTATTCGTTGAGTGTTGAATTGCATGCACGAGTGTGGGCAAGTGATATAATGTGGTGAAACATGTCTTTTTGTTGTTTTCTAAACTCTGTAAAAGCTCATAGTAAAGTCGCCACAATTTTACTAGGGCATGACTTGGACTCGACTTTGACTAATTTCATGTGACTGACTGTGATTTCATGACATATTTGACTTGCTAATACTACATAAACTTGAACATTCATATTATACTTAACTCTGGCAAAATGCACAACGTGCGATGCCAATAACAAAGAAAAAAAACCCCCTCCAAGCGACAGTAACAGTAGGTGCCGTGTCCGCAGGACATCGTGGCGTGCAGCGCGTGCGGCGCGCTGGGCGCGGCGGCGGGCGCGCTGCAGCTCGCGCTGTGCCGCCCGCGGCCCGCGCCTGCCCTGCACTACCTGCACGCGGTGAGTCGGTTCTTGGCGAGCAGTGGACAATATTATACCATGCAATGTTTTCTATCTCTTAGATACGCCCGAGTTAGGAAATTGTAAGACTAACGGCCTTACTCAAAAAAACTATTCAACCGTTAGTCACTGCTTAAGATGCTCTGCCATCTTCGCTCTGACGTGAAGTTGCACGTGCTAGAAAAGGACAGAGAAGTTTAAGCAGTGACTAAGAGAATCGAGATTATTTTAGGTAAGGCCATTCTCTTATGACCGGTAGGTCATAAGATAATGCCACGCCAAGAACGCCACCTTTTTTTACTGCATACCACACGATTGGCATATTTAACAGACTTCAAAAAAGGAGGAGGTTCTATGTTCGACGGTACGTATGTTTTTTTATGTATGTTCACCGATTTCTCCACAGAAAAGCGAAGGCCCTACTCTTCTCTCTTCAGTGGATTTCTCCGTCAATTGTGGACCTCTCAGTTATCTCAAAATATTATTCGCACTAGTGCGCTACTTGCTAATTTCTGAGACAAGGACGGAAAAAGAGAAACGAATCTTTAAATTCGACTTATTGAGTTGATTCCTTTGGCCCCTTGCAGCATCTTATTATAATAGATTTTTAATTTTATAAATAATAATTAAATATTAGATTTAGATATTATACATCAAAGCAAAACAAATAAAAACTGGGTTTTAATTTTAATACTACGGGTACTGACTGCACAAATTGAGCTTTTCAAGATGCATCCAAAAAATACACAAATAGTAGATTACTCACCTAGGGAGAAAAAGTAAAGAATGTCTCAGATCTCATGTATATTGGCTCCCGAAGCGAAGCTGAGGGTGACAAACATGAGATCTGAGGCTTGTTTACTTGCTCCCGTGGTGTGTTAGGATTTTATGAGCTGCTGCGGGGAGGAAATGGTTCTTCGCTTCGCGTAGCGGGGCTAAAGAGAGGTTTCTTTAGCCCCGCTCTTTCATCCTGACGGCATATAATAATAGTATATCAAAAGTAAATTTGAAAAAAACTCAAGTTGACACTATTGTATGTTTGTAGGCTCTGGCGCTGGTGGTAGCTGGGCTGCTGATAGCGAGCGCATCGCTCACGTACTTCTCCGCCATGCGGGTGTGGGACGCCGTGGTCGGGCCGCCGCGGGAGCCCCGCGCTCCGCCCCCGCTCGAGCACGAGGTGTAGCTGTCCTGGACGTGGGACGCCGTGGTCGGGCCGCCGCGGGAGCCCCGCGCTCCGCCCCCGCTCGAGCACGAGGTGTAGCTGTCCTGGACCATGACACTATGGCGCAACATGCTGTCTGCTGCATACTATATTATATAAGAATGTGTTGTTTACTGTAGATAGAGAAGTTGTACATAAGATATTCTTTATCCCATAATATAAAAGATAACTGAAAAACATGATGCACTCAGTGCCTATACATCTGGGATTCTCATTGTTTTGTATACATACTTGCAATGTAATAGGCAAGGGCGGATCCAGGGGGGGGGGTCATGACCTAGGATGGTTGTAGGTCAACTACTGATAGCTTTTCTAGTTGTAATGGAATTGGAGCCTGACTGCCCCAACCCTGACTTAAAAGCTGGATCCGCCTTTGGTAATAATTCCATGAATGAAAAGTTGTCTGGACTCACCTGACTGTACTTAACTATTTGCTAAATGTAAATAATAATGTAAAATAAAGTCTTGAAAAAAGTTATTGACTGTTTATTGAACCAATTTTATTGTACCTCAGAGAAATTGTTTTCTAATAAACAATAATCTCAAATTCATAATAAAGAACATTAGTAAGTAGATAACAAATTTAAAATAGAAATACCATCACCAGCCTATAATTATGTCTAATGTCATGCTATGTTTGTACCTTGAACCGACTAAACTCTAACCTAGTTAAATATTTGTAACATCACAACATTTGCATAGCAATATCTACTAGCTGCAGCCTTGTACTGCACCAAAGTATTTTTGTACTGATTCAATAAGACAGTCAGGACGGGGCTTGGTCGCGACACCGGCCAACTCGAGTCCGAGATTCGCAATTTTATGTGCTGTGGAGGTGCCGATGGCAAAGCGGGGCAGCTGCGAGAGGTTGTTGCTGAATGTCTGGAGCTGTCGGTGGACATACTCGCAGCCCGACGGGCTGAAGAACACCAGACAGCACGGCTTGTGCTCCGCATCTAACTCCATGAGATCACTCCTTAAATTCGCATTCTCTTTAGTTTCATACACTGTCAATGCATCCACTGAGATTCCAGCCTCCCCGAGAACGGTAGGTAGGGTTTCGGACCGCAAGTTGCCGCACGGGAAAAGAAAGTTCGACGAGCCGGGGTTCTCCTGGGCGATGATCTTAGCTAAGTTATCAGCATTACCGGAGGCCTCTCCGAGGGCGTCCAGGCCGAGGGAGGCCTTGATCTTACGCGCGGTGGCCTCGCCAACCGTGTACACGCGCCGGGCGTGCCAGAGCACGAAGCGCGCGGGGTCCCAGCAGGCGGCCAGCGCGTCCACGGCGCGCGCGCTGGTGAGCACCAGCCCCGCGTACTCGGGCCGCAGCAGGCGCGCCGCCAGGGTCTCGCCGTTCATCACTTCAAACTGCAGCGGCTCCACGAACACCGCATCGTACTTCTGTTCGCTGAACGCCAGCTTGTAATCTTCCGAATGCCCCTTGAATAGAACTACTTTCTTCATGGCCGCGCCGTTGGTATTTTGTAAACATAAGTCCTTTGTGCCTCTCGTGGCTAACCATAGGTTCCGCTTGGCCCTGAAAAAGCAGGAAATCGCGAACGTACGTGAGGCGCTTTGAATTTTAATTGAGATCAGTAACACTTAGCGGAGTTGAATCGAATCTTTCTATAGTCGATATCAAGTACAGTACATTCCTATTGGTGTTGCATTAGCGATTACCTACCGAAAAGTTTGCTCTTTAATTACTGTTTAAGATTTGTTCTTTCATATCATTAATCTGTTTGTTTGGAATTGGTTAAAAATAACAGTTAACAGCTGTTTGCTTTTTTTTTTGTTTTTTTTTGGTCTAGGTTACTGCTTGGCTTTGCTGTTTTTGTTTTTAATATTTCCTGGCCACGGATACTAGTCCTTCAGCCGAATACATATTTCTTCATCGATCCTTCTTTCTCCAGTAAGAAGTAAGTAAGTTCATATAGGCTGAGTGGCCAGCCCTAGTGTCAGAGTTAATGTGCCGCCCGAAGGCCTCTGACATGGCTGACGGTTGTTGTTATAGAAACTAGAACAAACAACCGGGACCAACAATTTAACGTGTCATCCGACCCACGGTAGCGCTCAGAAATAAATGCCACTCACGGTCACCCATCCGAAGACTGACCGGACCGTCCGTTGCTTAACATTGGTGATCGTTTAGAATCCCCTAGACAAGCTACGCCACGAGCGCTTGGACTGTGACTACGACTCATTTAACTTTCTCCAGTTAAATGAGTCGTAGTCACAGTCCAAGTCACACACAGTAAGTCACGCTCAAGTCCCATTAATTACGTTTCGTTCCATCACAATTTTGGGTCATTGTTTCGTAACATGTTTCATTTTGTTATAATTCAAATATATACAGCACCCTGATACATTCCAATATGTTTGTGGGAGGTTCATAATCTAAAATCATTGACTTACTGCCAACAAATAAATAACAAGGATACAATACCAAAACGTTTCGTTTTACATAGCGCAATTTCGAGTCCAGTTTGAGCGATAACTTCAAATCACAGACAACAGAAAAAATTTGACCGTGTCATTAACTTCATACATATTTTTTATATAAACAGTAGTACATATTATAGTCGCATGTATAATAATAGAGCTACTGAACAAATGTCAGCGTGCAGCCGGCAATAGTGTCGTGTGGTCGCGTTCGGTTTCTTAGGTAGCCAGGTGTCGTAGAGATGGCACTATGCGGGTGCCCGAACGGGCTGGTGGCGACGGCGTTGGTGGCGCTGCTGGTGCTGCCGGCGCAGTACTACGTGCCTGAGCTGGCGGAGTCGCCGCGGCCGGCGCCGGCGCCCGCGCCACTAGCCGCACTCGACGCCGCCTTCACACACTTCCCGCCGCTCGACTTGTTCGCCACCGGCCTGCTCATCCTGCTCGCCACCACCACCTACCTCGCCGAGTGGATACAGAGAAAAATCATGGAAAAACGGATAGTTAAGGTTTGCCTAGCTTCCACCGTCACACCAGTCAGAGCCATACCTACACTAGCTTACCCATCGCTTCTGAAGGTTCCCCGGCTAACGTCAATGAACGCCAATTTAATGCCTCGCCCCTAAGCCGAAAAGAAGCCAGGCTTGACTTGTAAAGCTGACAGGGTTTAGCAGCGCCATAGTTGCGACGTGCAGGGGTCGCTCGCTGGTTTTACGTTACTATAGTACCAGGGGGATGTAAAATACATAGTTTTACAAAGGTGTGCTCTTGAACTGCATAACTTGATTCTACTTGCCCCTTTCTAATACTGAGCGGCCACACAAACGCGAAAAAACATCACCCGTCCACGTTGAACATTCTCCACACGAATGCGCACGAAGGCGTTTCAATTCCTGATTTTCTTTTTCGCACAGCGAGGATATGAAACTCACTTCCGGAGTCTGTGGTTCTCCAAAAAGTACAATCTAGCTGTCTTCAAATCCAGAGTGAACCATTTACTTAGGTAAGTGTGCTCCATCCCAAACCACAGCTTTATTTCAATCAGGTTGTGGTCAAACCCAAACCTATTTTGAATAAAAAAGAAACGTTGATGTCAGCCCTGTATAAATTTGCTTCAAGCTGTGGTTAGTTAGCGGAGCCTTGCCGCAGTGCACAGTAGAGTAGAGCGAGCAGTACAGGGCGGCCCGCGCTGTTGCAGCTCAACCAGTACCTGGCGGCGAGCGTGGAGCGGCTGCGCGCGTGGGACGCGCAGCAGGACCAGCTGGAGACGACGCTGAAGCTGGTGCAGAACGCCACGTCGGAGTACAACCTGCTGTTGTACCTACTGCTGCGCCAGCACCGCTGCATCGCCACCAACTGCCCACCCTCTAACTGCTTCTTCGACAAGGGACTCGACGAAGGACTCTCTTTTTTAAGCCCCACAGTCGAAACGTAGCCTTATTTTATTATAGTGTTGCATTTATCATACGTTTTGTTTTATTTGTCGTCATCTTGGAGGAGCCACCTTAATCAAAGGTTACGCTATCACTTAAGTAACGGTTATAAAATATCAATGATAAAAAAATCTACCACCATATTCCACTCATCATCAGCCCGGAGACGTCAACTGCTGAACGAAGGCCTCCCCCTTAGACCGCCACACTGAACGACAACCTGCCATTTGCATCCACCGGTTGCCCGTGACTTTTACAATGTCGTCGGTCCACCTAGTGGGAGGCCTTCCTACGCTGCGTCTTCCGGTTCGCGGTCGCCACTCAAGAACCTTTCTTCCCCATCGGTTGTCAGTTCTTCGAGCGATGTGGCCTGCCCATTGCCACTTCCAACTTGCAAGCTATGTCGGTAACTTTGGTTCTTTGGCGAATATCCTCGTTCCGGATTCTATCGCGCAAAGTAACTCCGAGCATAGCTCTCTCCATTGCCCGTTGCGTGACTCTAGCAGTCTAACCTAAAATAATCTCGATTCTCTTCGTCACTGCTTAAACTTCTCTGTCCTTTTCTAGCACGTGCACGTCAGAGAGAAGATGGCAGGTGAGTAACGGTTGAAAAGTTTTTTAAGTAATGCCGTAAGTTTCTCCAACAGGTCAGCAGTTAAAGACCACGTTTCAGTTCCATATGTCATCACTGGCAACACACACTGGTCGTATACCCTTGTCTTCAGACACTGCAGGATTTTGAACGAGAAGATATTACGCAATTTCCCGAAAGCTGCCCATCCGAGTTGGATTCTTCGGGCGACCTCTTTGTCGAAGTTGGATTTACCTAACTGAGCAATCTGTCCAAGGTAGTTGTATTGGTCAACAACTTCGAGAGTATCGTTCCCAACGACAACCGGTACGGGCACAACATGGACATTGAACATGATCTTTGTCTTGTCCATGTTCATTTTAAGACCCACCTGTTGGGAAACATTACTGAGGTCGCTGAGCATAGTATTGAGGTCCTTCAGCGACTCTGCCATGATGACTATATCATCGGCAAAGCGAAGGTGAGTGATGTCATCATCATCATCAGCCCGGAGACGTCCACTGCTGAACGAAGGCCTCCCCCTTAGACCGCCACACTGTACGACAACCTGCCACTTGCATCCACCGGTTGCCCGCGACTTTTACAATGTCGTCGGTCCACCTAGTGGGAGGCCTTCCTACGCTGCGTCTTCCGGTTCGCGGTCGCCACTCAAGAACCTTTCTTCCCCATCGGTGGTCAGTTCTTCGAGCGATGAGGTTGACTATTTGGAGAGAATCTAACCGATCTCCTGACAGATCTGGGGAATCCTTGACCTCGCCGGCGAGGTCGGTGTGTGTTTGTGTGCCTCTGGTAACCGGCGCCTATACCAAAAAAGGAATACTTCCTGTTGCTAGGTGTGGTCGAAGCGGGCGAACCCAGCGCCGCCGAGGTGATGACGGCGATGGGGTCGTCCGGGTCGCCCAAGATGTCTGGGGCGTCTACGGAAGGGGGGTGGGTCTGTCGTGTCTGTCGTATAGTTCGAGGCTTGGACTATGAGTGGATTGGGATGGTGAGGGGCCGCATGGAAATAGCGGCGCGAAGCGTGCTTAATGTACTGACGGATGGAGTTCGAGATCGCAGTGCAGGGGCCTCATTTTTGAATCGTGCGCAAAGTTGCGCATGCGAAAAGAGCCGACTTTCAAACGATATTGAACCTTATTCCAAACAGTATCGTTCTAAGGGACAATTTACTACGCTCGTTGAGAAGGGGAGCGAGCCGGCCTAAGAAGAAGGCTGCTCGGTTGCGAACTATCTGGATATGCTTTGAGAACGTGAGTCCAGGATCAAGGGTCACACCGATATACTTGGTCTCCGCGGTAGCCCATGGGATGGGCCGTGAAGTGTGATATGCTTTGAAGAAGGTCTTTTAGTCGAATGAAAGTACACGGCTGCACTTTTATCGGGGAAAAATACATACCTTGTGTTGTACGTATATCTACCTCAGAGCAAGGACGATACTTGTGTAGGTATACCGTGTTTGCTCAGAGGAATAATAAAATAGTACTGGTTATTGATACTCTAATCTAAGGTATCTCTCCTCTAAGTCTAGTCATGTGATTTCAGATGACATACAACTCTGACATAATAATAGTCGCACATGGGCTCCTAATAATTCCCATAAAAATTGGCTTCCTAATTATGTATTCCATACCGTTTTAAGTCATAATAATCAGTCATCCTAATGGTAAATCTACATAACATTACTACATCACTGCTACTAATACTAGATATAATATTTAAAAGCCATAAAATTCAAAAATAATAACAATAACAAAATCAAATTCAAATATCATTTATCATCATCATTACGTATTTCAGAGTAGATAAATCCATATAACACAAAAGAATATTAATTGAAGAATGTCGTAATAAATTAAAATTAGATTAGATTACACATTGACTTGAAATTAAACATAACTAACCCTACAGTAAATGGACATAGCAGCTACTCATCCTAATATAAATCATCCTAAAATTTAAAGGTCGCATCATTTCTACTCCTACAGTGAGTTCCTCAAGCTCATTGCTATCTTAATATTACCAGGCATCTCTCACCGAGTTTTAACATAAATACAGATGTGATTGATTCAGGCGTTACTTTGCGGAAGTCCATTGTTACCAAAACTTATTGATCATATTATTTTTGTATGTTAATAATTATTATCAATTTACAGGTTGATCATCATTATTTTGTTTCAGGAAAATATTACATTGAAACAGCTTAAAATCATTATTTGTTTTCAGAATTTATTAATAAATTGCTTTCAGGTTTAATTGACATTTTGTTTCAGGTTTAATTAATTTTTTGTTTCAGGTTAGGTTCAATTTCAATTAAGGTTGATAGTTACAGTAGGTTTTAGTGTGTCCCTTCATCCTATAAGTACTCGAAACGATATTACAGCGGAAAAACACTAGAAATTAAAACAAATTTTGGCATAAATACAGAGTTACACGAGCACTGAGGTTTTTTGGGTTGAAAAAATAAAAACCACACACAACCTAACAACCAACTGTCGCTTACATAACTTCCTGCGCTGAACCTATTGTCGATTCTACAACATACTGGGCTGATACAAAAGAAAACTAAAGCAAAAAACTAATAGGATTATTAGGACCATTAAATGTATGAACAAAGAAATTAGTAACATTACTATTTATGAAAACAAATCTTAGAATATTTACAAAACCTACATAATATAGCTACAAAAGTCTGGGCTTTATATTGAGGATTAGTCGTCCGTTCTCTGATATTGGTTGTCTGATAAGGTCTTGTACTATTCTTATGTGCGAAGCATTCTGGAATACTGCAGCCTGGTGTGGGCTCCTCTGTACGTTATGTAATATCTATAGCTTAGAGAGCATTCAGAGCAAGTTTATAAAATACTTAAACTATCGGTGTTGTCGTGTTTTTAATGATTATCAGCAGGGCTAGCATGCGCACCGCGAGAAAATTTTGTCGTGTCTTTATGTCGTGCGAAAACGAGACAAACTTATACAGATTCGTAGCGTTGTCCTATTTTAAAGAATCGAGAAATTTTTCTCGCGGTGCGCATGCTAGCCCTGCAGGCCTCTTGTTATCATCACCATCTTACTACCCTAGAAAATCGGCGTAGTTTAGCTGACATGACACTTCTACACGGGTTGATAACGACTAAATAGATTGTCTGGAGTTTACGTCAAAAATATTGAAGTTTTGTTTGCCAAGTACATGACAAGACATACAAAGCTTTTTGTCGTCTCCCACTCGTCTACTAACTATGCCCAAAATCCACTAGTTAGTCGGTTACATAGGAACTATACTTAATAAAGTATTAAATAGCATTGGTATTTTCCACAGTAAGTTTGGTTTCAACATTTCAAGTCGAGCGGTCTCCCAATTAGGCTTACGGCTTGTATACAGTCTCCAGTAACTTTCACATCGTTTAGTAGATAAGCACGAGATACGGCTTCCTCACGTCCTAGGTGACCCTATATCGCGGGCATTTCAGGCATGTTCGGCATTATTCTAACAGAGCTGGGTGTCTAGTGTGTGGAACGCTTGCGGCCGATAATATATGAGATTTATGTGACGCGGAACGCGGGGAATATAGTCGACCCTGGCGGCGCTGTGTTCACTAAAGCTTTACAAAATTCTGCCACATATACCTATCTTGGTACGCTTGTTGGTCGTCGCGTATTCTGCGCACTCATACCTACTCATATTAGCATTGACGCTATAATCAGATATGCCACGCTATGCCATGGGTTTACTTGAACACGCTCTTTTTGTGTTAAATGACGTTTGTTAATTTGGCTTACTTTAGAATTTAAATGATGTTAAGTATATCCCTAGATGTCCAGAAGTAAAATGATGTTTGTTAATTTAAACAGTGTTTTAAGCTGGTAGTATGGCCCTTTAAGCGCACTTATTAGAATGACTAAATACCTGCCTAGCTTAATGTTTGTTCCTTTTTAGGTTTTCGTGATAAAAGAGTAGATATAGCTTATATGGGCTAGAATGTGCCGTACTTAATAATTTAAAGAATCCCAGAGACATGTTTACATCTGGATTTTACTCATTTAAACTTAATGTTAGCAAGTTGGTTATATATAAATCTACGTGTACTCTTAGTTATAGTCAACTAGCGTTAATATCAATGTTTTTTTCTTGTATAAGTACAAGAACCTAAAGTCTAATAAAAACCGTTTTAATTGGACTTTAGGTTCACAGTGCTCTATTTACCATATTATTTTAGCCTTTAGTCTGTAACTGTACCTTATTAAATAAATAAATACTCAATGGACTCTGTTACTAAACCTAGGCGTTAGTTTGTCTGTCCTACGTTTACCTGGCTGTATCTTAGAAATTGTAATAGTCATTTACAATTACTATCAAGAATAGGAATGAGTTTGTGCCGGATTGGCGGATATTATCCTGACAAACATTTTTTTTATAAGTTAAAATAAAATAGAGATAAAAGTAAAAATAGGGAAAGTCAGAGAGTTCCTTACTTTCAGAAAATGATACGCAGGTACAATTTACATGTTTTTTTTGGTGCGTACAACGACTCAACTTAACTTTTATAAATAATAAAAGAAACGTTATTAAAAGTAATGTTTTAAGAGGAAACACGGTCTGCGATTCTCCATACACTTGTATTCCGCTATTTTCTTTCTGTATAATGTCTAGAGCAATCTTTTTTTAATGTCTAGGTCTACTGTAGACATATCTGTCTCTGTCATTTCCTATTTTCAGACACTAATTGCTAATTGAAACGCTATAAGGAAGCGCCTAGGAGCAAAGAAGAAAAATATAACCGTTCAAAAATATGCCTAATGATTTCCCTCTTATTGTGAGTTTGTCAATCGGGCTGCTAAGAGCCTAAGAGCATTGGTTAGAAGCTAATTGCCACCGACACGGAATGGAAAGCAATTTCTGGCCATTTTTAATACCAATTTTAATTAAGTACGTTTTGTAGCGGCTGCGCGACGGCAGCGCGGCGGCGGCGGCGGCGCGGTGGGCGGTGCGCGTGGTAGTCCTTGTTCTCGTAGCTGCGGTGTTCACAACTTACGCAGAGTTAATTAGCTCGAAGGCACGTTCCACGCGGAACAAATGTTAAGCCTGGTGGGAAACGCTGAAAAAAGTACAAAATAAATAAACCCTCGTAACCTAATTTCAATTGTTAGGAAAAGTTAAACAAGGGTGCTCACAATTCGCTACAATATTATACTAGCTAAGGCTATAGGCCCACAGGCGCCGCCCTTTGGAAATTTGAAAAGTTAAATTCCCACCCGTAGAAATGGACTCGTGAATCGACAGCTAAAAGCAAAAATTATTTGAGGGAATTTCCAAAGTTTATAATTGACTCGATTCAGCGGCCCGAATAAAAGGACAGGTGCGCCCGCTCCACTCTCGCCGGTGCTCCTGCTCCTCTTGTCACTTATTTGACTATATTTACACGTTGAATTGATAATTTTACAATACATGACGCTGGTAATATCACAACGAGTGATGCCAATGCCAGATCTTTGGCGATGCCATAATCCTCACAAAACATCCTGTAAATCTTTCGCATCCCTAACTGTTAAGCCGCATTATCACGTACCCGTAAGTAGTAATGTAGGAAAAGGTCGCGAATTACAGCCGCCTGCACGGTTTGAATACAGTGCCCACCACCGAGAGCCCCAGGGGCCCATGGGGGGCTGCAGTCGAGCTAGAGCCGACGGCAGCTGTTCTACAACCGCTTATCTACGTTACAAGTACTCGTAACTTAGCCTTTTATGGGCTCTAACAACTTGGGTAAGAATAGGAATCTTCTACATTTACGAGTAGAGTGTTCCTCTTTAGGTCTTAATTTGTATGTATCTTTTTTGGGTTTTGTGTCTTGCTAACTATTGGAGAAATTAGTTGAAATATTCAAGGTGCCTATATACTTAAATCAAGACTATATCACATAAGAACATTAGTCATGCAGGATTAAGGTAGGTACTTAACGGCTCCCCGGAGCTTCGTAATTTTAAGCTTGCTAGAGGCAGGTTCGTTAAATGTTAATATTAGTCCTATTTCAATAAAACTTCGTAAGTAGATATGTTTAATTTAATTCAAAGTGTATTTACGTAAATATCGGCGATATGAATTGAAAAAAAAAACTTTTTATAGCGAGGTGTTAAAAAAGTAAGTCGTTAGAAACAATTCATAATTATTGTCTAGGTAAAAGTAGGCAGTTTTTATAAAACTCAAATCGGAAAAATCACATGAGAGTTTAAGGTTTATTACTAACGGACCACTTAAATCTCCCAAACTCACCTGTGGTCGGTTAGGAATTTAGTTCTTATCAGATCACCAACTTTCCACCTGGGTGGCTGGTTAGGAAAACTTTCTTATCAGACGACCAGCTTGCCACCTGGGCGAGTAAAAATATTTTTTTCACCTGGGTGGTTGGTGCATTTATTGAGAAGTTAGAAAACCTAGTAAATTTTATAACAAAATAAACATTTTGAAATATTTTTTTATCATAAGAAATTAAACAATAATTATTAGGTTTCAGCAACGCATGCACGTATTGAATTCCTACAAAGTACCTAGAAATATTTTTAGTATAGGTAAATGGGAAACTCCTTGAAATGATCGAAATACTTGTGTCCACTAGCTGGTACTGTGAATGAGGAGAGGAGGAGTGATGGATGGATGTGACGCTGGCCGCAGCCGGCGCCAGTGGCCGGACCGATGAATGTTAATTAATCATCAAGATCCTTGAAACCAAGACCTTCGAGAACATAGGCACGAGTGGGTTTGTAGTAGATAAAAAAAAAAAACACAAGGCCTGCTGACCCATGCCATGGTAGAGCGGTAACCAGGTTGTCACGTAGCATGTAGCGCTCACTAAGATATAGCCTGCGTGCTATTGCCGGTTTATCCAATCTGCCTTACGTAGCATCAAATACGTTCAGTTTTTGTACGAGACATACCTATACAGTTACCTATTCCGTATTTTACAAGTTTTTATTTAACTTGCTATGTTTGTGTGAATACGTTTGCTTAGATCAAAATTTGCAACTGAATTTTGACCAGTTCTTGTAGCGCGAATAGGCTGAAATTTAGTATTCATGTATAAACCTGATAACAATAGTTTATTATGGTGAACTCTTGGAGGATCTAGCTCTCTCTCTCGTATATAATCAAAGGGTTAACCGCATGCTGCTGTCAGGGCCTCCTGTGGGTACAAGGTTGTTTAAAAAAAAGTTTATTTTATTTAAAACACAGCACAATTATACAAGGGCTTAGGTTTCCGTAGCAATCGAGACGAGACACTAGTCTGTTATAGTGTCATAGGTAGCATGTATCCACGATTCAGTTTATGTATATCTAACTATTGTTAAAAGTTTATAACGACAGTTTTGTTGTCTCATAATTGAATCAGTAACAGAGACGTCCGATCCGAGAAGCCTGACTCCTTTGTCTATTTGGCGAGCGTGATCCAAGCTAGCGACTACGCCGGCGGCCGCTGGCGGCGGCGGCACGAATATAAAGTGCCTCATTACAGTATCATACGCGGGTACTTGCGAACACGCGCCCGCCTCACATATTGTGGCTCCCGAACTTTTTCGATTGTGTCACAGCTCGCGCCGCCGCCGCCCCGCGCCGCTCTGTTTATTTGGTGGTAGCATTTTTCTAACTACCTATGAGAATAGTTCATGCAGAATATTATGTTCTAAATAAGCATTTGAAATGTATGAAACAATGTTTACATGCCTGTGGGGCTAAAGTGGCTACTTTGGCCCCGCTACGCGGAGCGAAAGGAACCACTTACTCCCCGCAGCGGCATGTAAAATCGTACACACCACGGGAGCAAGTAAAGAAGCCTCAGATCTCATGTTAATCACCCTCGGTTTCACCTCGGGAGGCAATATCCTAGGACTCAGAGACATTCTTTACTTTTGCTCCCTACGTGAGTAATCTACTATTAGATTGCTACTGGCAAATTTTGGAATTTTAGCTCTCAGCTATAGCAGAGCTCAAAGGCTTTTGCGGCTTAGTTTGCTTACAAGTATAAATGAATATTTTGACTGTACAGGTCCGTTTAATCACTTGTTTATGTAATGCGCAAATTAGCTTTTAATTATTGTACGTCCGTAAAGATAATAACTGTTGATTAAGACCTTGTAAGTACAGAACGATACAATTTTATTCTATTCTATTCTATTCTATTCTATTCTAAGTCTTACATACGAGTACCTATACATTGTATGATAAATTATTGAAATAATAATAATTATGTGAGCTTAGGCGTTATTTACAAAGGTGGTGGATGGAGTGTAAAAAATTAACAATATTAGCTGCAGTCAGACAGGCGAGAATATGTAGGTATACATAGAAGTGTAAGAGGGGAAGTTTACTTTATCAACGAACTTCAAAAAAGGAGGTTCTCAATTCGACTGTATGTTTTTTTTGTATGTATGTTACGCGATTACTCCTCCAATTATGAACTGATTTTTATAATTATTTTTTTGTTTGGTAGGTAATAGGCTAGATGACTGATGTTTAAATCGTTGAAACCAATAGCTTTGATGAAGAATTTAAGTGAATATAGTATGGTATTGAAAACATTATTTAAATCGGTTAATAATGTTCTGATATATGAGCGTTTAAAGTTTTTGTTAGAGACAACTCTGTCCCTTTCCCACAAAACAAAAAATGACGTCACGCCTTACTTGTCAGAATAGAATTTATATGGCGTCCTGACAAGTGACGTCACGATTTGCTGTTTCGCCTCTCTGTCTAGCATGATATTAAATTGCTTACAAGTTGCTTATTATTGATCAGATTTTAATTTTATTTTCATTAATCAGCTATATTTATGGGCCACATTTGAATACGACAATTAAAAAAAACCAGTCATCTAGCCTATTCTTTAGAGGTGGTCCCATATACATTTTTCCAAATCGGTTCAGTAATTTGGTTTTTAAATCAAAATTACTCGAAAATATGAAGATGTCATCCGAAGGTATTCGAATTTGAAGTCGGTTGTATTTTTTTTAAAGCTTGTTATCTTTGCGCAAGTTCAAATGCAGGCGGTCCGTGAATTTTTGAATTATCTATGTAAACTATAAACTGTTACTGTAACTCAGTTGGTAGCATGTCTGCCTTCAGAGCTGTAGGGCGTGGGTTCGATCCCCACCCAGGGCCTTTTATGTGACGAACATAAATGTTTGTTCTGTGTTTGGGTGTGTATTATAAGTATGTGTTTACGAAAAAAATAATTGCATATAAGTATTCCATCAGCTATCTGGTTTCCATAATACAAGCTTTGCTTAGTAAGGGGCTAGATGGCGCTGTGTGTAAAATGTCCTCCAATATTATTTTATTTGTTTATAAACAGGTGATTTTTATCATCAGTGAATTGGTGAAAATATTGAGATGGTGTGGATAGGTTTTTAGAGTCGGACCCCTGTAGCCTAGCCTAAGAAAGGCCGTGAAGGCTACATGGTGACCAAGCTCTGCGCGCGTTTTATGCATAGATTACACGGGCTTCGTACTTATCATTAGTACTAAAGTAAGTAAGTAAGTTCGTATAGGCTGAGTAGCAAGCCCTAGTGTCAGAGTTAATGAGCCGCCCGAAGGCCTCTGACATGGCTGACGGTTGTTGTTACAAACAATTGGGACCAACAATTTAACGTGTCATCCGACCCACGGTAGCGCTCAGAAATAAATGCCACTCACGGTCACCCATCAGAAGACTGACCGGCCCGTCCGTTGCTTAACGTCGGTGATCGTTTAGAATCATCACTTAGACAAGCTACGCCACGAGCGCTACATCATTAGTACTAATCGGTTAATATTAATATGACACTTGGCGCTTAGTAATAGGACTGGCCAAGACTGAAAGGGCCAGTGAATAGTCACTTGCCACGTCACTTACTTATACTAAAACTAATTAGTACGTTTACACGTATGAAGCATTAGGAACGAAGCCCCGTGTAATCCAGTCAACGCTATCGTAACACTCCTACTAATTCATTGTATTCAGGGCTGCCAACTCGTTACTACAGATTGAAACTACACGGCTGGTTAGAGTAGTAAAGAGTGCTTGGTTGCAATGATTTCTTAAAAAATACTCACCGTCACTAATAAAAATTTACGTAAAAGCGTTTTTATACTACCAATTCTGTTGCGTTTGTTTGATATTTAAAGAATATGCGCTATGATGCCAATGCTATTTTGTGCTAGGTTAGGTGCTACGTGTAATTCAGTACCCGACATACGAAAATACCGCTAGATCAAGCTCAGCACCGAAACTGCTGAGTTGGCAACATTGTTTTTATTATTTTTTATTTTATTTTGCAATATTTGGATAACCAACAGCTATAACTAAGAGGACTATAGGCAATAGCCATAAAAAGACCTGATATTGATTTCGATTGATATAGCGAAAAAAAAAACAAAAATCCAGCTGTTCCATACAAAAAGTTCATTGACCTTGGACAAAATGTATGGACCAGCTGATTTTTCCCTCACGATCTCAATGTCAAGTGGTCAAGGGGCCACCTTAGTAAAAGCCGTTCACAATGATGAGCCCATACATACCCTTCAGTACTGTCGAACCCTTTTCTTACACATTGTATATACAACGTTTTTTGTAATAGCTAGTGTTACATTTCAAGGAAAACGTACTTAACTCATAAAATAAGAAGAAATAGAAAATAGTTTATTTACCAAAAAGAATACAAATGTAACCTTAATAAACTAAAATAAGTCTAGCCAATGGCTTAAAATTTACTAATCTATATGGCTTAGAAGTGATTAGTTCTACGACTGAGCCGTGTGAAGTGCATTCGAGAGAATGTCTGTTCATTCCATAACATCTGTTTTGGCCAGGCGAACGTTTTGCTCGTCTCGTCACTTGTGGGTATACATTTTTTATTAATAAATGGAGGTAGCTTAATTAAGATAGAAGTGATAAGCCGTGCATTGACGACCTGCTTGTTAGTGTATGGACTATTTCGAGCGCCATCATACCCGTGGCCGCCCTGTTCCCTGACGTACGAGAGAGAGGTTCACTTGCTCCAGTGGCTTGTATCTCATGTAATCCAGTAGCAAGAAAGTATTTTATACAGAGAATACTCTTTATCCCGGAAAATTTTTAACAGTCCGCGTAGGATAACGGGTAAGAGAGTTTGTGAAGCGAGTGTGTGCAAGTGTGCACACTGGCCACACACGCCACACGTGGGCTGGGTGAGCGCGCTGCGTCGAATGTCCGTCACCAACTTTCATATGAAATTTGTTTCGCGAGGTTTGCTTGTCTCGCGGCGGCGGCGGCGGCGCTCTGTTGGAACTCATTTAGAGTTTTTGATAGGTCTGGGCTCGGGGCCGCCGAGTTCGCAACTCGCGCAATTGGATTAGGATAGTCAGGATTTTTGCTGACAAACTTGTACCAAAACAAATTAAGTAGGTAAGTAAATGTAATTGGGTTGGGATGGAAATACTTTATTTAACTAGTAAAAAGGGAGCTACTTTGAGATTTAAGCCTTCGTGCAGGTAGCCAGGTATACAACGTGTAACAAAAAGCTTCAACAATACTGAATGGTATGTATATATTAATCTGTATAAACGTTCCATACAAATTTTGTACAAGGTCAATGACCTTTTTTGTATGGAACAGCAGATTTTTTTCGCCATTTCGAGGTTGGCCCCATGGTCAAAGTTGATCGTAATGATGAGTTGTGATATTACCCTTCGGTATTGTTGAACCTTTTTGTTACATATTGTATAATATTATGATGATGAACTCTGTAGAAAATATTTATTTTTGTATGTAAGTATAACCCTTGTTATTTCATTTTCTTTGAAAAACAAAACCTTTTTGTTAGGTACGTTGTATAGTTAAATACACTCAAGTCAAATCAAAGTAAAGCGAAAGTCCTTACTCTCTCTCTTCGTTAGTCAAATCAAATAATATCTTCAGTATTAGAGCTACGTACGTAACTCGGGTTCCTAAGAAGGCACATTCATAAATTTTATATGTATTTGAATAATATAGGCCCTAGAGTTCCCTCGCCCAAGTACTCGAGGCTTTATGAAAAAAGTTGTAGGTTTTCATTTGTACCTAATTGAGCGGAGACATGTCCAGCAGGGCGGGCTCCGGCTCAGAGCAAGTAGCCAGGCTTGGGGAACAACCAGTTTGGGTTACATTCTATGAGCACACAATATACTAAAATATTTTCCCACGTAGTAATTTTTTGTAAACTTTATATACCTACTACTTGTATATTTACTTTTTTCAGGGTTCAGGATAGTAATCGCAGTAACTAAGTTTTTATGCTCAGTGGGCAGATCTGGTGTAAGTACTCGTAAGTCCCTACCTACAACCAGCGACGGTGATAATGGAATGGACGGGCCCAGCGCTTCTCGTCTCTTCGTCTCTCTGTCTCGTAACATTACGATCGCCTCAAAATGGCGATAACCCTAACATATTTATTGAAATTAATTACAGTTGTGACAAAATACAGTGATTAATGTGTATTTACTTATGGAATGTGATCCCCTAATTTTTATTGTGAATATTAGTAGTATTTTTACACTTGGGGAATGCACACGAAGGCATAATTTGGATTTATTTGTATTGTTGTATCGTGCGGCTCGCATGTCGCAAAGACAGAGTATGACTGACGCGAGAGGAGAGCTGGCGCTCAATTTATTATAGTCTTCAAAATCCGTGCGCTTATTTCCCGGCCATTTATTTTATCATTGTCGCTGCCTACAACAGTATTATCGAATCGTTCCGGATCTCGGCGTCCAGCTCGGCCATTCTAAGGCAAAGAAGGCCATTCTAAAGACATAGGAGAGAAAACTCATGCATCCGGAAACAGACCCACTTGTCCGTTGGTGCCTGGTGTTGCGCAGTTAAAACGTATATCTAATACTGGTTCCGTAACACAAATTAAATTTATTCATCATCAGCCTGGAGACGTGCACTGCTGAACGAAGGCCGCCCCCGTAGGCCGCCACGCTGTACGACAACCTGCCATTTGCATCCACCGGTTGCCCGCGACTTTTACAATGTCGTCGGTCCACCTAGTGGGAGGCCTTCCTACGCTGCGTCTTCCGGTTCGCGGTCGCCACTCAAGAACCTTTCTTCCCCATCGGTTAAAAATTAAATCTATTAAAACAATCTTATATATTCAGTCTCACACCTAAAAATGTTCGCACCGTAATAGGCTGTACTAGATTTGGACGGTTTGTATCCCGACATTCCCGACCCGAGTGACGACATCCAATATTAGTGACGCCCCATGCGCACGTATTTACAATTCTTACCACTGGCTTTTTGGAAAACATCTTGAGGAAAACCTGCACAATGTCCGGAAAATAATTTTAATAAAATATACAGGGTTACTTCTAATCAGTTAGTATCCTTTTAAGGGGGAAAAATATCAGCTATTCCATACAAAAAGTTCATCGACCTTGGGCAAAATGTATGGAACGCGATTTCGATGTTGGCCCCATAGTAAAAGTTGTTTGTTTTGATGTACAGAATATGCCCTTAAAAGGATGCTAACTGATTAGAACTAACTCTGTATATTAATATTATAGATACGAATTTTGTATTTTATTTTATCATTGTTGTAAGATTATTTATTTATATGCTTAATTTATCATCACTTAATGCTTAATTTATTAAAATGTACTAGATGTCCCCCGCGACTTCGTCCGTGTACGGGAAAAAATCGCCCGCTCCAAAATACTCGTACCTTCCATACCGCTGGGTTAATTACTAATTATTTTCCTCCCCATATTCACCACTTTAAATCATCCCGAGCACATAGTTTTAAAACAAAAGACTTTCATACAAAAGTTTACAAGTTTACGTGTTTAAATGTTAAAGGTTACAAAAGTACAATTACATTCCTCCTTTTTTACCCTCTTAGGAGTCGAATTTCGAAAAACCCATTTCTTAGTACACCCAACGCATCAAGACAAATACAACCTCCAAATGTCAAGTCTGTACAACTAGCGGCTTAGGCTGTGCGTTGTCCTTTGATTATATACAGAGAGAGCTAGATTCTCCAAGGCGTTGTCTGTCAGTCAATGAATCAGTCGTTGAGTCAGGACAGAGGTTCTTGGATGGCCGAATATTCTTCGGGCGTAAGCATTATGTTGCATTATTCGGCCATATTTATATGTGCAGCAGTGATAGATTGCAGTGCAGTTGTTGTACAGTGTGGCGGTCTAAGGGGGAGGCCTTCGTTCAGCAGTGGACGTCTCCGGGTTGATGATGATGATGATGAGAGATACGTCCTCACACGCAGGAGCGGTACATCACCTGCATAGGTTTCTAATATACTTACCTATTCTTCCAAAACGCATATTTCACAAAAGCGAATTATTTTGGTTAAAATGTGTAGTAGTGCCTTCTGGGCGATATTGTAGAAGCACAAGTGATTTATGATCAGTGCGTATGTAATTAAAATTATTAATTATCCAGAGTTAATTGCACGTCCATACCGCTCGCGGCCGCGTCCTCATGCAGACAGCTTATAGTCTAGACTAGGAGGTACCTACTAGTACCAGGTTGTAAGCCTGGGGTCTACTGAGCCGAAATCTAATCTAAAATAATCTAATGAGCGGAATCTGGGTTATGAAACAGCAAAGAAAATTTCTGTTTTCGTAGCTAGTTATGAACTTTTAGTTACGAATGTGGATGAAGAGATAGAGGTCCTTGTAGGTCCTTATAGGACCTTACGTCTTTATTCACGGGAACAACTTTTACTGTGGGGTCAACCCAAAAATAGCGAAAAAGCTATTTCACAATTTGCCAAAGAGTCCTTGTGAACTTTTCTAAACATTACGAAACAGCTTTTCGCGATTTCAGGATTTGCCGTAAACATAGTTCACAATCATGAGTACAGTGCCTCCCCCCCTCCCTTTTCCCCTATCCCGCGTATTGCACCCCAACCTTTTAATCCTGCACACAGTTTATCTGACATGGGTCCATGCTTATGCTCGGCTGGAATTACCGATTTGAATACAAATATGAAACAAACTAATAATACACCATATTCAATATTAGATTTGTTTAAACACACTAAATCCATTTCATTCTAATTACGGAACGATGTTTGGAACTTTCATGTATTATATATTCAATATCTAGCTCAGGAAAGTTAGGGGTATACCTAGAATAAAATTAAAATAGCCTTTTGTTTTCTAAGTATTATAACGTAACCTACGACTGGTATAAAAAGTCTAATATTACACAAAATGCGTCTCCGAAACAACCCAAAAAACTTTGCGTTCATTGAAATAATTAAGAATGTACTTATGTGTATGTTTTCAGCTTTTCGTATTCTCTATTAAAAAATAAAAAAAAACCATGTGAAAAAAAGATTTCGATCTAGCGTATCTGAGATACACAATTTTCTAAATAAGCCCCCGGTCCCGACACTAATTTCCCCAGGCCGGCCCTCGCCGCGTGTGACGTCAACGTACAATTTGTCACACTCCGGCCGTATACGGTTCACTACGAACCTTCGACCGTGGTGCACTACTACTACGTTTCAATATTCTTAGGTCATATTCGTATAATATTATTTTTTACTGATTGCCTGTCAGCAAATAAAGCCAAACATAGCTGAATATTTTTGTTATGTAATTTACAAGCATCGCGTCCTACACCTCAACGCAACGGTCTATGCTAGTTGAGCCTGCGTGTTGGAGAACGATGCGAAGTAGTTGATCGAAATTAAGACAGATGGCGCTAATTGTTTTAAATGATAGAGAATACCCGGAGGCAGATATTCGGAATCGACCTTTGAATAGAGTACATTATCAACCACACGCAACCCTCTGAAATAGTTCACTCATCAGCCACACCTGTGGTAGGCTCACACAGGCGGAATGTGTCCCAACCCGCGACTGTGCTGGGTCCACCTGACCCGCCGCCGCCGTCATAACCCGCGGTCACTCCCGTCCGCCCGGTCCACGTGTCCCGACCGCCACGCAGTGGTCCTCCTCGTTGGGCCGATATCTCAGAGTTTAATTAAGCCAAACAGTCCCAGCTTCAATATTGAGCCGTTTCGATAAATAAACACCAATGTGAAACAATTTGGATACACCTGAGCGAATTATGCGACTACTGTGATAATGGGGAATCCATTTTAATAATATAAAATTGTTTTTATTCTATATACAACCCATAGGCACACCTATGGGTTGTATATTGCCTGAATACTGTACTTAAGTTAAAATGAAGTAATTAAATTACAACGAACAAGTATAATATTATGCGTTATCACAGTCATTTCTTATTTACGGTTTACATGGTTCACATTTCTCTAAGCCTTCTTCATTGAGCGTTATTTTTGTAGAACTGCTTTGCAGTTAGTAAATCTCAACCAAATTATAAAGTAGCTAATGATTTTTTTATTTTAACATTTGCATTTACTTACATTTTGTAATTATTTGTTTGATATTATTTTAGTTGTTTTATACTAGATTTGATATGTTTATTAAATATAATGGCCAAAAAACATTTTTTATACTAAATAGGATAGCTCCTTTTAGTGCAGTTCAGCTTTCAGTGGGGTATAATCTGAAATAAATCAATGGACTACAGTTACAAAAGGTTCCCTTTACTGTCCTTGTTTCGTCAGTTGTCCGGCTCGTGCAGGTGTGCCCCGCCGTAGCAAGATCTGCGTCTGTTTGCCGTCCCGGGCTCGGACAACACCGCAGGATTGCAATCGCAATTATTTGCTCCCGGAATGCGGAGATCAACCCGGAATAAAATGTAATTGGAGAGTAAGCCCGCCTGCGGTGCCGATATTACTCGGGACGCTGTTATTGTACGAGTATCGCGCCGTTCTACGTACACTCCACGATGTATAATTATCTTTATTCGTGAGACAATAGGTAATAAACTACAAAGACTACAACTAAGTTTATACCTTTTATATTTTATACCATTTCGATGACTTGGCAACATTATGTTGCATGTTTGTTTAAAAAAAAAAAAAAACTATTTCTTAATGTATTCATTTTATAATTTTTATTGTTATCATCAATGTGATTTTGTGACATACTTAAAATGAAATTTGACTTGTAACTTTAGTGTTATCAATAAACTATTTGTATTTGTAAATGCTCAAACCCACTCAGTCTGCAGCATACCCAGCATGCTGGTGGCATTGCCACGCTGAATGGCAATGCTTATGCGGTGGGCCAAATAAACTCCAGCATTTTGATCACGCCTGGTCGATCACGATCGACCAGGCGCTCGGATATGTTTTTGAAAAGATGATGAGCTCCCGGTCCCCACGGACCCAATGTCTCAACACCAAACGGCTCAAATATGTAACCTCCGCCGAGGTTAGCATGTTTGGAGGTTAGCATATTTGCGCCGCTTGTGCTGCTCCGCCGAATTTGCCGCCGCACCAGCCCTACTCTGTGTCTTAGGAAGATGAGACGGTGCCAAAGTATCAACGCAATATAGGTAATGTTCTTCTTTACAGTGGGGGCCTTAAGCTTTAAGTAGCGTGACAGACCCGGGCTTGGACGGGCACTAAGAGCTAGTGCCTTTAATTTCGCGTAAAAGCCGAAGCCTGACATATGAATCAGCAAGCGGCGCGGTGACACGAGTTTTATTACACGTGTATGATATCCATATTATGCAGAAAAAAAAAGGATTCTAAAAAGCGGTGGATTCTGTCGCAACGTCGGAGAGCACGCATCGTTCTACATACCTTTGATGAAGTACGTGCCTGTAGACAGTCTTGATGTGTTAAAATCAAGTCGTTGCTTATTGTTTGGTTATCTAGGGAGCCGACTCCTACAAGTTCTAAAGATCTCTTACCACTCTGAGGCAAAGAGAAAGTATATCAAACTCTTTCTTTCTTTCTAAGATGATATCACCGTGATATTAAATATTTATGTAAATGTAAACATTTATTGTTATTCGAAGTTCAGTTTCTCCAGCGAGTTGTGTGCAGTGTGCACGCAACACTCCCTCGCGGGAGGAATCTTAATTAAACGCCTTTTAAGAGTAATGTGAAGGATAACGAGCTAACCCGCTGACCTGGATCCCGCTTTACATTACAGTCCAGGAGCCGACGGGAATTCACGAGCTACGACTGAACACACTTTACAAATTAATGTAAGATACTACTGACACTCGGGAAATGTATTTACAACGTAATAGTATTATAAACGAGGTAGTTTTACGACCGAGCTATATAACCAGGGAGTTATAATGGGTTATAATGTCTATTTAGCGCCGTGTGATACACTCTATTTTTCATTACCATTACGAGAAAATAAAATAATTAAAATACCAAAATAAATGCTTCGTGACTTTGACGGCAATAGATTGAAAATTATTTCTTTTCCATCTGCAAATGAGCGGTCTCCATTCTCACTAAACAATTACATTTTCAATTCAATTTTTAACTAGAGAAAAATTCGATAGTTTTGCGCCACTGGCTTCTTTTTTAATTTCTTCTATGTAGCCATAAAAAAGCTGGGCTAAAGTAGCATATCATGCTCTAGGGGCTAAAGTAAAATTTTGCTTAAGGAGCCATTTTTTTAAGAAGCCTCCAAAAATGAAATAGTTTTTAATCCTAGGTAGAATAATAAATAAATAAAGACTCGACTTCATTCTGTTCAATAAAAAAGATATTTTATTAATTTTATTTTCTCGCATTTGTAGTGAAAGGTAGAGTCTAGAGTGTAACACACGGCGCTAAAACCAATTATATCTGTGACTGCTATAAGGTGTTTCTATTTAGTGTAAAGTTTTTTATAAAATAAATGTATCTTATCTTATCTTAAAGTCTAACTACCGAATTACTAATAGCCCCATGATTCTATGAGACTTTGTATGACGTTCATCATCATCATCATTTTCAGCCCGTCATCGCCCAGTGCTGAGCATAGGCCTCTCTTCTTGTACGCCACTCATCCCGATCCTGTGCCAATCTTATCCAGGTAGTATGACGTTACTCCAATGATATTATATATATATAAGTAGGGAGTATATATATATAGTAGGGAGATATAACATATCGCGCACTCAAATGGCCCCGCGAAAACGGCTCCAGGGACTGTCTCGCCTGTCTGCGCTCACTAAGCGAGACGCGCGCTATCCCTTTTGCTCTCATAAAAGTGCTATCTTCTTTCGCACTCCGGCGCAACTCGTAAACATGACGGCACGGGAGTCATTTTCAAACGTTGTTTTATTACGCGATGGCACATCTTTCGTAATCTTTGCGTTACTCGCATAAATTTGTCATCAAATATTAATTGAGGATTGTTTCAAACATTCTAGTCAAACTTTAAATTTGCCTTAGATAAACTATTCGCAATCATCTTGAAACTAGAGCGATTCAACCCGAATTTTAATTTGGATTATTCTATACGCCGGAAGTATATAAAAATGCTCACAATTCGTTACTTACTTGAAAATACCAATAAATGAATACAAACAGGTATATTATCAGTATCCCCACCAGCGCGGCGCGGGCGCGGGCGCGGGCGGTCTAAAGGCTCCGTAATATTATGCACCCTCGTTTCCATAAGTCAGGTTCGAGCAAAAGTTTCAGTTTACAAACCGTACCGGGCACTACTTATTGCCGAGCATAATTTAGCAGAAGGGTTCGAAAGGTTTGATTTAAAGGCTCTGCCCTACCTGGGCCCCGGCGGCCCATATCGACGCGAACAAAAACCTGCCAGTGCCAAACCGAGGTCGTTTCTCTTTGCACGGGGTTTCTAGGATACTAGCTAATAGAAAGTACAGTTACGGTTGCACGTCCATTGTCCGTTGGTTCATTCAATTTCGTAGCTCTTTCTACGGCGTAGATGTTTTGCAATGGCATAGACAAAATCTACGCTAATCGTAGCAGCGCAAGTGTTTATTATTTATTGTAAACTGGCTGTGGCTTGCGGTTTCTCCTGCGGTGTTAAATTGTAATAATGATGGCGACAAAATGTTCTTTTCAATAGTTTCAGTTAACTCTACGCAAAATTTCACCAAGAACGTGCTGTGGGGCCGCGCTGCCGATCGAACAGAGTCTTTGTCATACAAAAACGAGCCATACGTGCAGTATGTGGGATTCAGAACGACGTCTCATGCGTAGAACTATTTAGGGAACTTCGATACTTGCCGTGTGAGTTTATTTACCAGATAGCATTATTCACCCATGTAAACCTAGAAACGTTCCAACGTTCACAGCATGTTAGATTTGCGAAGCATTAAAAAGAAAGTCCAACTGATAACCCCGTCGCACCGTCTCGTCAAGTCATTTTGGGGCCTATACAAAGTCAAAGTAGTCAAAGGTATTTATTGTTAAATATATAGATTTACAGGTCACATAATAACATCGATAAAATAAAAATAAAACAATAAATTATTATTACAATATTGGTACACAAAATCTACAAACATTGCCGGCATAATGCAAAATGCTTACACCGGGTGCTTCAAAACCAAGCTCAGACCATGGTTACAAGAGAATTTATTTTATGATATTAAAGCTTATTTTAAAATAAGAGAGTATTAACGTATTTTTATAATTATTATTTCATTTTCGTAAGTGATTATTTTTTTGTGACATACTTAATGAAATTTGACTTGTAACTTTGGTGTTATCAATAAACTATTTGTATTTGTATTTGTTCAAGCCCTTTCGTTTTGAAAATGTAAGAAATAGGCAGATAGATAATTACTGAAAATATTGCAGTACTCTTCTTCTTCTTCTATTAAGACTGAATTGGAATAGACAATGTTTTAATGAACCTGCTAACTATAGCCTTCTCGAACTGGCTGCAACACGTACTCTGATGAGCCAGTATAAATAAGACTGTCCATGTACCGGATGTTCGGTACTGATATATTCGAACGATCGGCCTATTTTTCCGATATAACTACTACTGTACTGTAGTGAATATCTGATACTGATTATCGCAACGTTCATAGATATAAGCTCGGATTGTATTTTTTCTCTTTATTAATTAGGTAAAAAGGTCTGATCTTTTTATTTTTGTCGTTCTTTTGATTTCTTAGATTTGTCTGCAAAATTGGAAATTGTTGTTTGTTGTTTCGTGTCTAGTCATTTCGTTATGCAATACACTACCCATCTAAAAAAAAACAAGGCGAATTAAAACTAACCTAACCTGAAATTAAATGGAAATCGATAAAAGTATCTACACGTAGGCGATACTTTTACACACGCGTAGACACACAAACACGTAGGCAACAAAGACCTACTTCACATCAACAGCCGGAAGACGTCCAGTGCTGGACGAGGGAGGGAGGTGTTGCCAAATTCCCACGCTTGGCAGGCGGCTTGAGGATCACATAATCTCCACCGTTAACCAAGAGGACGCTGCTGCCCGTCCTCCGGTGGTTCTGGATGCAGTTTTAGGACATACCCAGGTCCACTACTTACTTAAGGATAGTTAAACAGATTTAAAATTTCGGTCAATGTTACCAAAATGTTCTGCGCTCGGCTCCGCTGGATTGTGATGTTAACTTTTTGTCCGAAATAATGGAGATCAATTTGGTAACGGCGTGTGAATTTGCCCAAGTTTATACAAGGAGGTACTTATTTATTTATTTCTTGGAAAACAATCAGCTATCAAAAATTCATTCAAATTCATTATTTTTTTTCTTTTTATTTTTCTTTTTTTTGACACAGTAGAATATAAACAAATAATCCAAAAAAGTTTTCACTAATAGCAAATTTGGATACAATTCAGTTGAATAGTAATTATTATATAAAATATAATTTACAACGAATCAAGTATGGTAATCAATATAATTCTTATGAGAAATTTGTACCAACCAACCTGCGTATGTCCTAGAATATGAATAATGAATTTCCCGAGTATCGATAAGTAAACAGCGGAGCCGGAAGCGCTGCGAAATCTAACATCACGCATCCACATGTAACGCTGTACAGTATCTATGTGCGAGTGGCTCGCTCGCTGCGAAGCATCGCGGGCCGCGCTCGATGCCGCAAAGCGAGGATTAGTCGCGCTCCACTTGTTCCGCAGAGTTATGGTTCTGATAAACATTTAATTGCTTAGAGAGGAATTATTTACTCAGTATTCCAAAGGTTCGTATTTCTTAGGCAACGACTCAGAGCTGAGTTATGTCGAATCTGCCAGATCTGACGACAGCTGCGCCACCCGGGATTACATAACACTGATTAAGTTTTTTATAATATGAAAAAAAAAAAATATTATAAAATAATATCCAATGTAATACAATTCATAATATTTAAATTCATTACATATATAACATCTATTTTTATTTTTATTATAATAGTTTACTACCTGCCATAATATGTCAGGATACAAAGGAGTCAAATAAAAATTAAATTATTTATTATTTATTTTATATATTTATAAAATAAATATAGATAGGCATTTGGAGATTGTACACAACGCGTCTAGTCCTAAAATAAATATAGATGGACATTGTACATAGTGCGTCTAGTCCTAAAATAAATATAGATGGACATTGTACATAGTGCGTCTAGTCCTAAAATAAATATATATGGGCATTTGGAGATTGTACACAGCGCGTCTAGTCCTAAAATAAATATAGATGGACATTGTACATAGTGCGTCTAGTCCTAAAATAAATATAGATGGACATTGTACATAGTGCGTCTAGTCCTAAAATAAATATATATGGGCATTTGGAGATTGTACACAGCGCGTCTAGTCCTAAAATAAATATAGATGGACATTGTACATAGTGCGCCTAGTCCTAAAATAAATATAGATGGACATTGTACATAGTGCGTCTAGTCCTAAAATAAATATAGATGGACATTGTACATAGTGCGTCTAGTCATAAAATAAATATATATGGGCATTTGGATATTGTACACAGCGCGTCTAGTCCTAAAATAAATATAGATGGACATTGTACATAGTGCGTCTAGTCCTAAAATAAATATAGATGGACATTGTACATAGTGCGCCTAGTCCTAAAATAAATATAGATGGACATTGTACATAGTGCGCCTAGTCCTAAAATAAATATAGATGGACATTGTACATAGTGCGCCTAGTCCTAAAATAAATATAGATGGACATTGTACATAGTGCGCCTAGTCCTAAAATAAATATAGATGGACATTGTACACAGCGCGTCAAGTTAAAATATATTCATTTTACAGCTGAAAACACACTGCATATACATGTACTGCTTGTAGCATAGAGCTCTCAACTATTTAGTTTTATAGATCAAAGTAGTTAAATAAAACATCCGTTTACTTTTAGCATGGCTTGATGGCCAGCCCTAACGTGAGAATTATATCCCGTCCTAAGCCCTCTAACATGGCTTGATGATAAATTGTATACAGAGCTAGTAGAATGTATTCAGTATACCCTAGTGTTGACATGCTGTCAACACATTTTATTCAGTGTTTCATACCAGGTCATGCAAAATACCTTTGTATGACATAACATGTCACTCGCGGTCGCTATTATGTGATAGAAGGCTATCCCGGGATCCGTGGAGACAAACCCTAGCTACTAGTTATTCTAAGCCAGACGCTGTTTATCTGGGCGGCCCCCAGAGCCAGATTAGCGGATGAGCTCGCCCGGAAATTAAATATCTCGAATAATATTTCAAAGTCCAAATAAATTTCTAGTTATTCGAAGGAAATCCCTCCGGGGTCCGCTGGCCCGTGTGGGGCAATTCCCGCTGAAGCGAAGCGCAAGTCTTGACGATCTTCATCAAAACTTACCGAAGTGTACAAATACATATTATATTGGTGCCATACCTACATAAGTGTTGGTATGAATGGTGGCATTATATAGATACATTGTGGTCGGTTCTGGCGGTTTTAGTTGACAGTTCTAAACTAACTAAAGTATTGCTGTCACTTTTTTACTAGGCACGTTAGCTAAGGACAGCAATACTTTAGTTAGTTTAGAACTGTCAACTAAAACCGCCAGAATCGACCACATTATCTGAATTCTTGTTACAAGGTCCCGTGCCTGAAGGGAGTCCATCGGGACCATAAAAACAAGCTACGATAAAACCAGACGTCGGTCCCTCCATCCTGCATATCTTTTAAATCGCAATAGTTAGCTTGAAACATGAACCTAGATGGACCCATGGCTTGAAAGTTGAAATTTTCAAATTAGGTATTTAATATTATAATAACTGTAAATCCCATAAAACAGGTTTGTTGTTCTAACATAAAAACCGTAATACTTAGAAAAGCCAAATCTGCAGCGCGAGTACCGTTCTTGACGATCGTTTTATTTGACGTTTAAATCGGTATAATTCGATAAAATTGGTTATATTCTCAAATTAGTCTAAGTGAATTTGCTATACCGACACGTCAAATTTAGCGACATACGGTACTCGCGCTGGTGGTTTGACTACACAATACATCATCATCAGCCCGGAGACGGCCACTGCTGACCGAAGGCCTCCCCCTTAGACCGCCACACTGTACGACAACCTGCCATTTGCATCCACCGGTTGCCCGCGACTATTACAATGTCGTCGGTCCACCTAGTGGGAGGCCGCGCCTACGCTGCGTCTATACAATACAATACAACTTTATTGCACACCAGAAATATAGAACAACTTACAACTTATCAGGGTACATTATTTGACAGTACAAGGGGCGGCCTTCTCGCCTTAATTCTAATAATATTAATTTCTTCCAGGCAACCTTTGGACTGGACTAAAGGAGGCAAATGCGATACGTAGTCCTATTATTTATTCTGTGACTATAGTGTGAGATCCGACATATATTGTAGGTAATCAAATGCCAAACAAAGAGCGATTTGAGCGAAATATTGAAAGATAATATTGAAGAGAAACACTGAAGAGAGAGAGTAGGGCCTTCGCTTTTCTGTGAAGAGAAACTTGCACTGTAAGAGAAAATGTGCGGGCGTGTCTAGAGTCTAGAGTTAAAGATTTTTAGATTAGATTTTGTCTATTTAGATTTTAATGTCAGCTTATTCAGTCCTATTTATAATTTAGCTTATTATTTGCACTGCAGGACTTATAAATTACTTTTCCCTCTTTCGACAATCGCTGATAAGCGCCAATCGTACCCAGGTGTTTTCACAGAACAGACTATATTCTTAAGTGTTTACTGGCCTGGGTCTCGATTGCGTTGTACCTCCATTCTTTATTTAAGGATCAAATTTGGCGTCGAGCTCTGCAACCGTGATTAAGCCGAGTCTAGAGTCAAAGGCGTTTCAGCAGGCAGCGAGGCGAGAGGCGCGAGGCGCGAGAGGCGCGAGCTGGGAAACCTGCTCGATGGAGCTTCGTTCGAGAGTAACCGTCTAGTCTGTAGAATTAAAATTACTCGTATCTTGAGGTTTTGAGGTTATGTTGGCTTACAACCCCGCTGGCTTTGCAGATATTTTCACAAACTTTTTTGAGATGACTATTTTATCAGTACCTAGGTGCGGCGTTAAACTGGCAGTTAGCGCAGCAAAGAAAAGTGAAGTTTGCTCTTTATTGACTCATAGGAATATAATGGAATAGAATCTATTGCATTTATATGCTCTTTGTAGGTTTCATCAGAAATTAAAACACTAAAAAAAAGATACAATGAAAATCTTATGAACTATGGCCTCAACCTTACTGATAAGTTTCTTCGAGGTAACTGTAGACTGATAGACTAACTAATTTATCTTTCACGCAAAAAATTACACACAAAGGATTTATCTATACATCCATAAGTACTTATTGAGGCACACACATGGCATAAACTCGCAGTGACAGGTGGCCAAGCTATTCTGAGTTACATTTTCTTTAGCTTGCAGCGTTAGTAATAGACAGACATGCCTAGGAAAAGCTTTCACTATAATAGTAATTGAACTGTAAAGTACCTAGTATCAAATGTAGTTTACACCGGAGATATACACACCACTCCGTCGGTACAACTAATTATGTTCTATTTGCACTGTCCTTATGAAATAATTTGTATAAGTCAACGGTATAGGCTTTTCAAACAGACAGCCAAACTAAATTAGTTTGCATAGTTCAAGTTAGTAATTGTAAACAATGCGAGTGAAAGGTATTTCTCACCCGACACATACCGGCCGGGGTCGTCCGAGGTGGCGTGCCAGCGGCGCACGTGTACAGTGTACACTACACGCTTACAGGTATATACATACAGCTACATTGTTCACGAAGATAGATCGCGATATATTAAAACTACGTGACGTATAGTCTCTGCAACACGTGTACACGTTGACAAAGGTGCCTCGTCGATGTGCAGACATTTGAAGTAAAATGAATAGTGAAAGGTTTAACCACACGCAAGGCTGTCTTAAACTATGATGGGGCCCTTGGGCACACAATAATTTGGGGCCCTTTTAGAAAATAAAGAAAGCGAATTATACTAACTTTTTTTTAGTGTCTTTAATCGATCCTAACTAAGCCAAATAAGTCAAAATCAAGTCAAATGTTATGGAAACGTTATATTTCTAAAAGAAAAAGGCAAAGTTTAACTTGATTTTGTCTTATTTTGGTTAAATAACATCAACATCATTTTGACTTAAAGTTTAAGAAAAACGTAAGTTTTATTTTCGACCCGGATGTTCACTGTTACTGTGGCTGACATTTTTTTTTTGAGAATAAATGTGAGAGAAATTGATGATATTTCGGGGCCCCCTGAACATGGGGCACTGGGCACGGGCCCCGTGTGCCCTTACGGAAAATACGGTATTGCCCAACGGATATTCCACAGAGATGCCCCATATCGTGAATTAACGGTACGTACATTACAATACATTTGGGTAAGCAACCTTTATATCATCACAGTAGCAATCTCTCTCCGGCGACCATGCCAACGGACAAATTTTACTAACAATTCGACGTTATTCGGTACTTAGTTGTGTGTAAAAATAAATGGCTTACATAAGGTAAATTACACATTAACGTTTGGTTACATTTATAGACAATAGACAATATTTTATTTGTAGAAAAAAACACATTTTGTACACAAGAAAAGACAAAGAAACTCATAACAAATTTAAACAGTACAAAATAGTTTTTCCAATTTTCGCCACAAACCGGTTCCAACTCAGCATAATGCTGGCTGCGAACAGCCAGCACTGGTCTTCCGTTGGAACCGTTGGTGACGTCCCCCACGCATACCACACGGCAGGGTACGCTTAAACAAACAAATACAACCAGAAACAAACAAAAATAATACAAGGTAATAATATATAAACAAATAAATTATTTTATTTTATATATCGTGGCAAAAGACTGACGGAAAACTGACATCATAGAGTAAGTAACGTAATAACTGACATTTGATCCACTCTGACAATCTCGAGCGCTATAGAGTAAGCCTAGTAAAATTTATCTGGAGTAAGCACTGGCAAAGAGAATGTAAAACTAAACACAGGATGCGGTGACTAACCAACCAGTACCAGCCTATTACTTTACTTCAAAATGAAGAATCAAAGAACACTTCGTAAGCAAACTTGAAATCAATCTGATTGCATCGCACTGGTGCATTAAGTGTTCGGTGGAGTGTCTCTGTGAAGTTAATAATAGAACTATCATGATAAAGAGCAACAGTAGCATTTCCTATATGGCACTGGTGTCTGTAACTAAGAGTTGTTCGCTTTTTATGTGCTTGAAAATAAATCTTTTTAATTTAATTTTAAATCCGTGTATACTTTGCAGGTTCCTTATTGGCGGCGGAATGTTGTTCCAGCACTTAGACGCAGCGTATCTAAAGCTTCCTCTAAAAGCGGCGGAACAGTGTCGCTCTGTCAGAAGCTGCGATGAGCACTGGCGAGACTCAAATTTGCGATTTGTTCTCCACGACAACTTATCATAAAGATAAATCGGTGTTTTGTGTTTCATTTATGTGTAAAGCATTGCATGTGTGTTACACTAGGATTGAGTCCTGGGTCCCTTAGGCCATCTCTGTACTATACTATCTCTATCCGTCTTATGCATAAACACTCAAAAGTATTTCAAACCTATTTTTGTTAAAAAGTGTGTCTTCTTTTTTTAAACTCAAATCGTAATTCGAAAGAAATTTGACAACACACTTTTTAACTAAAATCGGTTTTAAATACCTACGTTTTACCGTTTTATGCAATGATATTATATGTTTCACGTTTTATGCATATGACGGCATGAGTTTAACGTACTAGATTTGAAAAGGGCACCGTAATGCCACGGGTCACTCAATTAAAATGCGTTTTTAAAAATCGCGCTTTTAAAACGAAGAATAATTGTCACGCTATACATATAAACAAAATTTTAAACTTTATCACTTTGAAACTAGACGCGGTATACAAGACGCTCGATATAAATGCTGAGATATAAGATGTTATAAATATCGTTATGCCTAAGGATTTCATAGAAAACATTGCCTTATAATTCTGAACACAGCATGCAAATGCTGTGCTCCGAATTAAAATCTCCTTCTCAACGGCTAAATAACTGAGGAAGTGTCGTGGTACTTCACCTGTTCTCCGTGCAGATGTTTCCAAAAAGTCCTACCAGTACAAAAATGCAAGATTATGCATCTAAAAATATTAAGAAGCTATTATTTATTATGACTTTCTTAAGTTGGGCCCGTATGGGCGCACATTAGCCGATATTAATGGCTGTTCAATTTCTCTTCACATTAAGATAACACTTAGCAAAAGCAATATCGGAGTGAAATGGAGCAGAAACCAAATGCTCAAGACCGGTCAGAGTGCAAATTAGCAGAATGGTCGGCCTTAGCTTTGCCCGGGGCGTTAGTTACCACCGCTTTTATTTCAAACTGCTGTATTTTCAGTTCAGTAAAGCTCCTTTTTCGACGATTATTTTCCGGCGTATAAAGCACTTTCATACTAGCACCAAGGCGGTAATTTATACATGTACTTTAAGATCAAAACTTGGGTTCTCATGTTAGAGTGCTACGGTTACTTGTTACTTGTAATCATTCTAACTGACAAGGGGACTCAAATATGTCATTGTAATTAGAAAACAGCGCAAGTGCGAGTCGGTCTCGCGCACCGATGGTTCCTGTCACTACACAATATAATAGTGTTTCTAAAAATCAACCAAAGCAATCTCTGCCGATTTTTATAAGCAGCAGTTACATTATAAAGTTTGTACTAAAATTACACCAACTTTGACATTTAAATTATACTACATATTTTGTACGACTCTTTAGTTTTATCGTTTGCGTGAAAATGCGCCATTGTAACACAAACATTTCAACCAGCTATCTATAATAGTTTAAAAGTTAGCAATTGAGGGCCATAATTAAAAACGCTACTTAACGGCATGTGACTTTTGGCCTAGTTCATACAATGAGGTATGGAATTTGTACCGCTAAGCCACCTGCAAGTGGGAAATGGTCTAAGCCTTTAACTAACGGCATTTAGCCTAATAATACAAAAATGAAGCGCGCCATATTAACTAACGTCATTTAACAGTATGCGGCGTTTAAATACGCCGCATACTGTTAATGCAAAGGCAAAAATGGACAGACAGATGTAAAGACCGAGAGACGGCAAGCTGATGTAGGCGAACTAATAATATAGTCCTGTTAGACACCATTTGTTTACGGAACCCTAAAACAATGTTATTGTTACACCCTGTACAAAGCTTATGATTGTAGTTGGAAAACAAGATGCAATGATGGATCTCTGAGCCAACTGTGCCACTAGGCCGAAGTTATATTTTTTCTTTTGCAATCTCGCGCCGAAGTTTGGTCGTTATTGTCAAAGCTTGGCGAACTTTCTGATCCAATACTCTTTCGAGGACATCGCGCAAGTTGATGATTCAGTTAGGAAAGGCAACAGTGCGAGCTATCAACGAGACAAACTAACCTCTTAAGAGTTTCTACACGGAGTAATGCGGCGCTGTGTTAACAGATCGAGCGAGCTCTCTCTTCCAGATTTGAGGCCCTCGCACACCGGATCCACTCAGCTTGAACTCAACTTATTGTTTGTGTGGTGTACTTACTCGTGTGAGATTCGGTAGGAGTGCGGGTTAGGACTATCGAGTCCACCGGAGTCTATTACTTAGTCCATGCCGTGCGTACTGCTTGTGGCGTAGGTTGACTAGGTTCTGAAACGATCCGACCAGTCTTCGGATGGGTGACCGTGACTAGCATTTACATCTGAACGCTAACTGTGTCGCATGACACGTTAAATTATTGGTCCCGGTTGTTTGTTCCATATTTCTATAACAACAATCGACAAGCCTTGTCAGAGGCCTGCTGCAGAGGCTTTCTTATATCTAAGTGTAGTAAAACATTTGCACTTTTTGGCTTCGTAAATACTTTTACCTATTCATTTTTAAATTAAAATGCGTAGCTCCTTTTTTGTATGGTATAAGTAGAGCCGGTGTCGAGTCGACTCGGTGTGTGGAGTCCACCACTAGTGTATGTAGGACAGGCGCGCACAGCTGCGCCTCTCTGCGGGCCCGCGGCACGTCTAACGTACGACCCGCGCTTGCGAGGAATGGGCCCCGAGAACTAACATCTCTTTGAATTGTAAAAAAGCAACGCAGTAACACAACCCCGACTCAGCGCCGCAAAGCATAAGTCTCCTATTTGAGTGACGACGCATCAGTGTTTGAGGCATCATTTTTAGGAGAGTTATTCGTGCATTATTGATACCGGAGGTTCTCGGTTTGTATCTAGAGTAGGCGAGATTTGCGCGGATCACGGGGATTCCCCTCGGAGGGTGCAGGGCATTAATAATGTCAAAGGACTTCGTTTGGCTGAGATGAGATAGAAGGGTGGCCGACGTCGAGCCGAATAGATTTTCTTTGGAACTTATTTTTGTACATATTTTTGGAGGCCATTGGGCGGTTCGGTTTGGCTTATTTATTCATATTGCAGTAAAATTAGGAGTGAAGCTAAACTTGGTTGATGGCATAATTTGCATAAATTGTCCCAAGACTGAATTCTCCACCTTTGCTCTTGGGTAATTCAATACCATTACTTCGAAGTTTTACTTTAAAAAATATAATACTTTCCAAAGTTTATTTAAGTTTTTTAATAATCAAAATTGATATTGAACGTAACATTGTTATCGTACATAAATATTTATTTATAAATCAACAAAAAAAATGTTTATGAAGTTATTACTTGCAAATATACTATGAAAAGTCATAAAGGTTGTACTGCTAGGAACCACACTGGTTATTGTACTCGTACGTGACTCGTCATTACTTCTATTTTGTCTGAGATTGTACCGAGTACATAGAGTTCTGCGCCAATTCGAGCAGTAATAGCAGTACCTATGTATTGTTCCTTGAGAGGCGCTGCTGTCGGTAGAGGGATGCCCGGCACGTGCCGGCCCGGCCCGGCTCGGTGCTCAGGTGGGCACCGCGCACGACGTACGTAGGTACGACATATCACCGCCGCCGCTCCGTGCATACAGTATTAAGCTATCTATATCTTGGTTTGCCTGGCTATTATTATTTGATTCAAAACGACTGTAAACATGTTTAACTTGAAAATGATACAAGAAGATCATTTTAATAGCTTGACCACAAGGAAAACAAATGTTGCAAAAACTAGGCATGATTGGCAAAACTGTAAAAAATAAATTGTTTTTTATTTAACCTGTGTTGTGTTGTCCCACTGCTGGGCAAAGAACTAATGGTGGTGTTTAATTCATTTAATTTATTTTTATTTAGTAGGGATAAGTGGACTAAGCTTTCCACTTATCGCTACCGGTAGATTTAAGTGGTTTTTTTTCCACCTTTCCGGCAGGGATAGCTTGCTAGGGATAGGTGTACCAGGCCAAGGAAAGACCATTCCTCATGGTCAAACTAGTCTGACTAAATAGTTTGACTACGAGGCAGCACCAATACACAGGGTTTTTTTTTTTTTTTTTTTTTTAATTATTTATTAGCTCCACGGACTGTAGGTCCGTGCCTTTTGTCAACTTTAACATTTTTTTATAAACTAAATTTTACACTTAATAACTTAAAAGCTGAAGGCTTTACAAAAAGAATATACCAAAGGAACCTAACTAAGTATTACTAATTATTGCTAGAATTGCGTGTATACTCCGAGCAGTCCAGCTCCCGCAAGCAGCACCCGTTCACGAGTTGACGCATGTGCCAGCCATCGCTCTCCTCAACCATATTGGAGGGAAGAGGGCGACCCGACACACGACGCCGCCGCAAGAAGAAGCTTTTTAGTGAGCGTGAGTGCTCCGGGTATACACGCAATGCCTACAACAGTACGATTACTGTTTTACTCTAGTATTTTTTTTTCCTCTTATCAATTAAAGCAATCACCAGTAGATCCAGTCTTTGCTTGACTCTATCAGTGGTCACTTTAATATCGTCTGATTCGTCGCCTCCTCCCGGCCCAGAGCCTCCATCACCGCCACGTTCCGATCTTTTATGGCCATTTGGAGTTGCCTGAGAGAGTTTGGCAATACACAGGTTCGTATAGGAAACATCTAGATGATGTGATCATGACTAGACTACCTAAAAAGCTCGTTGATATAAAAAATGGTGTCGACTGGCGTCATCTTTAACTTTAATGTTAAAGTAAGTAAGTTCGTATAAGCTGAGTGGCCAGCCTTAGTGTCACTAAGGTTGTTGTTATAGATACAGAACAAACAACCGGGACCAGCAATTGACTTGTCATCTTGGTAGCGCTAAGAATAAATGGCACTCACGGTCACCCATCCAAAGACCGATCAGACCGTTTATCGGTGATCGTTTAGAATCACCTAGTCAAGCTATAGCTACGCCACGAGCGCCACTCTTTTATGTTTCGAATCACCTAAAACCTGAATCTTTTATGTTAATTCCTAAGGACTGGGTAAATATAATGTTTTTTTTCTTAATTCTTGGCATTGCACTTTGTGCATGTTTTCAACAGTACCTCTCACTGTCAATAATTCGCATTTGTCTTATTTGGAGGAGATATTACGGGAGATATGACGTATTGATGGAGTATTTAGTGAAAATGTTGACAAGTAGGACAGGCTTGGAGGATCTAGCTCTCTCTCAGGACAGGTGCAGTAGTGGACATTGCAGCATCAGGACACAACAGTTGCTTGAGTTGGTTTTGTTTCTTTGTATCCTTACTTGGTAATGAAATTGAAACTTTCAAACTGTCGTGATTTTAAATCGTAATTTTGTTTATTTTAAGTTCCAGTTATAAAAATAATTATGTGTTCAAAGCGCAATGAAGTCCTGGTAATGAAATTGAAAAGTACTTTTTTCCTATAAAATTCATATACATAACAAAACAAAAACAAATGTAGAACAATATCAAAGATAAATTTCCAAATATAATGAACACAGTATTCCAGCATGGCGGTTTTTTGCGTGAAATATGCAACAGACGCCGCGCGGAGCCCAACGGCACGACCTTCCGCGCGCGACACTCGCTGACAAATGGGAAAATTTTAATTTCCCCGCAGAAAACATTGGCCATTAGAGGGCGCGACAATGGCGACCACACAATGCCGAAAGAACGCCCGCTCTGCAACTGGAATTTTTTGCTACATCCGTTGGTTAAATGAAAATGAAAATTATGCCACATTGAAATTCCTCGCTTTGTATGAATATTTCACGGAGTACTTCTGCATGTTCCTCGATTCTGGCTCATGAATATTATTTGAGAGCAGAACTTTACTCCGAACTCTGAGAGATGCTAACACGCAATTTGGTTTCAAGAGGGCTAAACGCTAAACGAGTAACATGACCGTGAGTACAAGACCAAGGATCTCAAAAATAAGGATATGCTTCTCCAAACATTTGTGTCCTAATAAGTCTACTACTTAAAAAATTCGCGTCATCTGTCAAAATCTCTACTAATTATCTACCTGGAGACATTCTCTAATAACAACGTCTCTTCGTTCCCAAGTACGACGACCGTTCTCCAACGAAGTCAACGCGCGACTGAGTCACACTGGTGCCTGTAGGGATAAGTAATGTAATATAACTCTCCAGTAGTAGCGCATCATTGTGTCAGTGATGATACCGCCTACGTTGCGTTACCTCTCTCCTTACTCGGTAATCTTTGGTTATTTAGACAGATAAATAACCAAAGGAAAAGAAATAAAATTTACGGTAGAAACGAACCCCACAAACGATTTCTACCTCAGCTTTATTCACGGATTTTAGAAAGAAACCGATTCAGCAACTATGTGAATCGAATCAACGCACGGAATGAATAGAGACGTTTCAACAAAATTGCGTTTTCGGTTTTTGAGGTCGCAGTATAAATAGAATTACAAACACAATCAGGGGGTGGCAGGTGGCAGTGCTCGGGAACTCGGTCCGTTCGCCGCGTAATGGCCGCCTTAGCGACGCTGACTTGTGTAACAAGTTGTTTGAGTTTCGTTTGTAAAGAAGTTGTACCAAGAGGCCGCTATTAGTGAAATGAATGAGCTGAGGTTCGGCCAACGACGGCAGCGCTGGCTTCCACTCCGAATACGCTCAGTGTCAACTCTAAACTTAATTGCTCTCAAGTTTAATGCTCCTACTCGTAGCATTGTCTCACATCTGATGCTTAGGTATGTCTCAAACATTAGGTATTTAGTAAGTTATCTTTTTTCTCTTAGCGGAACTGAAAAAGCTAATGTAAAAGCTCTGACATTCAATTCTGGCTTGGTACAGAAATCTCCTTAGATAATCCCCTACGAAGAGTACTTTTGTATTTTTGCCGAAAACTTCCCTTAGCATTTGAGAGGCGGAAGGGGATAATTAGACAATAAATCTAGAAATCACCTTAACCTAATTATTTTTAAAGTTAATCTTTCGAACAAAAGTTCTCAAGTTAATCTCAGCCTCAAGTTGATCTATTCCGACGTCTGTGAACCAGTTTACGTGTTCTATTTAAATTAAGTAGAGACAGCTCTCGAGATATTTTGTTTTCATTTTCATTATTTAACTAACTATCACTTTACTCGGAATTAGAGGAAGCACCGCTAATTTGAGAGACCGTGTTTAATTTATTTAATTAACTAAAACGGCACAATAACGTGTTGTAAATAGTAAGGGAATGTGATGTGTGAACACACTGAACACTCTAAATGTCAGAGTTAATATGTCGGTCGAAGGTCTTACATATGCCGTTTGCTATAGTTTGCAGTTCTGTTGAAGTGCCTCAAAAACATTTTAAACTATGAGTTATTAAGTAATTAAAACTATATTACAAAATTGTATAACAATATATGTAACAGTAAAGCGCCTGTGCGCCTGGCATGAATTGATTATTCAAGAGGCAGCTTATTTATTTACAACTCAGACAGTCTACATAATTGAACAAAATATACTTATATTTATATTTCACACCTAATTTGATTGTTCCACACGATAACAGAATAATGTTTATATTTGTCCACAAACAGAGCCTCGTTCTATTCGTTCGCCATTTATTCTGTTTAGTAACGTTATGTTGACAATGAGCTGACCCTCCTTAATACGAGGGTTATTTACGAGAGAGATAAAACGCTCGTCTCTCCCGAGTCGGGGAGATCACGGGACAGTGGACGCCGACGCTGGAGCGCCACACTTATATCCTGGGATTATTTATGTCTCTTTCATCTCTCGCTGAGTCATACAGATCTAATGATAAATTAGGGTCGTTCTGGAGATAGCATAGATCGTCTCGTGGCAGTTCGCCGCAATCTTACCGAGTTCCAGAGAGTTGGAGAATTGATCGATTTATGAGTTTATTTTTAAGAAATTGCCCAATTATTGGCTCGTTGCCGCAGTGGCACTTCTAGGAGACCATATTTCTAAACCTTTGCCGTTTGTCTCTCTGTCACCCCATTGATAGCCTGTATCTTTTGAATAGTGTTCGGTAGGCAGAAATTTGTGCAGATTATGTATTAAAAAAAACTTAAAATAAAGGGTGGTACCCGATCCCTTATAAGATATCATGTGTTCAATGCTTGAATGTTTTTGCTCTATCATAAGCAAAGCAGTGATACAGAGTCAAGCTCGGTGTGATTACTTATATATTACACACTCTAGTGAAGTAAATAATAGTACTAACGGTAAAAACAAATCAGTCGCAAACTAAAGATTATTATATCCATAACATATCTTGCGATGTCACGGAGACGTCGTTGTAAGAGTTCAACTCACACTTGACCGGTTTGACATAATTGAACGCAAGTATTTTGATTACGGAAACATGCTGGAGGTGACGTGTTGAATAACACTAGATACCAAAACACATTTCCGACAACTGAAGAACTTTTAAGATCAATTAGAATGTAAAAAACGCAAGCTAGAACTTCCCAGAGGTCAACATCACGGACAGTAATGACTCACGAGAAGCCAGTGCGGGCAATTGCAACCTCGTCCACATGCGCTGGCTGGTCTCAGTTACTGGTAGCTGTCGCTCAAGATAAATGGCACTTCTTCAAAAACTGTTCGATTCGTTTATCTTTCCATGCGAGTAGCCCCGGCACGACTTACGGAGCCTGACTTGGGAAGCGTTGTAACTTGTGCGACTCATAAAGATGTAGATATAGTATTATGTAGTATTCGACGCATTTTCATACTAATCGAAGGGAACGGAGGAAGTTCTCGTCGGCGACTTGTTTTGTCGCCTGTTGGACAAGGTTTCGGGACAATGTTGCATGTTGTGATGCCACCGTGTTTTGCATTGTTAGTTTGTTGTAAGGGATATTATACATGTACGAGTACAGTCTGATTCTATCCTGTTTATGGAAAAATAATTACTCGTCTTACAAGAAATCCAAGCGGACTACGGATGTAATCAAAAATCACAATATAATAAGTATATAAAATAAAATATAAGTATAAGTATTAATTTTTAAGTTTCAATTGGAATCATTCGTAATATTTATTTATTTATTTTTTGTTTATTTTTCTTAGAGATTTAATTACATAGCTCAATTAATAACTCTGCCAAACTGCATAGCAGTTTGTAGGCAGACTTCGACTCTCATATTCATTACTATTTACTACGAGTATGTAGGAGTAGGTATTGACATTTTAGCGATAAGTAAACTTATAACTCAATATATGTTAACTTAATTAATTCGATTAAACGAATTGCCAAGCTAAACAACTGCCCAATAAGCAACCACGTGTACGAAGATGTTAACACGTCTAATACTGGGCTCTAGCGTACCCCTAACTTACCGTAAAGCGCTTAGCGACAGATTTCCGACTTGAAACTTAACTCTATACATAATTTCAATTATGTCGCCAGTCGATCTCAAGGGAGAAACTTTAACTGAGATGCCATTAGTTCAGTCCTCGGGGGGCGGTGGGCCCATGTCAGGGTACAGATTAACAGCAGTTAGTGCGCGAGTGAAGGGTTGAATGGTTCTCACCCCATCGGCCGCCATTGTGCCGCCCGGCCCCGGCGGCCGAGCGCGCGGCAGCGTTTATGACAAACGGAAGGCAGGCGCGCCGCTCGCGACACGAATAGAGCGACTTCTCGTCTCATCGTCCCGTGTTCAATCCAATCAATGGCGAAGGTGAGCTACGATCAGTGTCACAGCACATTACTTGAACACAACACCAACACAATAGTAAACTTGACACTAGCAGAATGCACAACGTGCGATGCCAACAACTAAGAAAAAAAAGGAAAAAAAGCACCATCACGTTTTTTTCCCTAACTTTCGATTCGGCGTTGTAGTTCACTTGCTGGGTCGTCATCACTGTCGCACTAGAAATCAACGGCTAAATGGCGTGACGCTATAAAGACTACAGAATTTTACTTGAAAGGTTTCGACTACTTACTACTTTTATAAAAATTGAAAATCCCAATAGAGTCGTCAGTGAGTGGTCCATGACATAGCGCTGAGACGAAGACGTTGGGGAAGAGGAGTTGACAAACGGGCAACAAGAGGTTGCCACAATATTTCTGGGAGATAACTTTATTCGAAAAACATTAAGTACATTAAGCTTTCCGTGATTTTATTTGCTATTCAGCAGAAATCGTAAATAAAGCGCTGGTTGTCCCCGTAGACATACTATTTTATGTAAATTCCGAGTAATTCAGAGTAAAAAGAACTTCTGTAAAAACTTAAATTAAGCAAATTTCATATTTATCAGCGGTTTCAGGTTTGATTGGGTATAAATATACTCACAAACTAACACACAAACTTTTGCATTCACAATAATAACAATTATTAGTGATGTTACACGTCAGTCGATATTATGACCCATGTTTTTAAAGCTTAAACAGGAAGAAAAATGTTGACCTCCGGCAGGACTCGAACCTGCATACGAGCAGTCGCTATGGGTTTCCGTCCCAACTGCTTTGCCAATTAAGCTACAGAAGTCTCTGCCTGAGATGCCAAATTTCCGAACCTGTTATAAGCTACCAACTAAAGCGTTGGTGGCGCCATCTGTAAATTTTTGTAACACAAATATTTACCCAAGCCGAAACCGTTGCAGGTTCCAAGGCCTGACGAGAGAAGTCGCACTGGCTATACTATTTTGAATATTTTTGTATGATGTGATTCCACACTTATGGTATTTCTATGTTTTTAAAGCTTAAACAGGAAGAAAAATCACTCAGTCAGTCAAAATCAATCAGTGTGGAATCACTTCATACAAAAATATTCAAAATTATGACCCATATTTGCAATTCTATTATTAGCTACGAGTAGGTTAGTGTTGAGTTAGTGTAATGCGCTATGACCCTAACTCCCTCTACCCGTCTCCTCTCTGCGCTGGCATAAAAAAGCGAGAGATTTATAAGACCCGATGAAGCGAAAATGAAAAAGACAAACCGATATTCAAAGAATTCATTCAAAAGCGCTTACTGTTAATTAAAACTTGCCGTGAACTGAACGGTCGAAGTTAAATATTAAAGGCGCGGCAATAATGGCTCGCAACTTAAACCATTCCGAGCAGACGACTGTATTATGCATTTTGTAATAATTACTCGTAGTTGGAAACTTTCGCCATTTTTCTGTAACGAGGCGAGACTCAATGGATATAATTATAGTGAGCGCTCGTAGGGCTGGCACACAGCGCGCCGACCTCTCGGGAACTATTTACATTTATTGATATAAGTGCCGTTTAGATGGCAGGGCTGTCTCTTTAAAATATGTCTGCAATTGAAATATTGGTCGTTTTATCTTTTTTATTGGCTAACTTTTGTTTAATTTAGAGCTTCCAACTAACGTGCTATGTGTGTAATGTAATATTTAGTTTGGATATTTCTAAGCATCTATAAGTAGACATTGTATGTAACCTCCGGAAACGACCCCGGAGTCACTGGCTAAGAAACGTAATATCTGATTTCACAGACCAGTATCCCGGTATTTTTAGGTGAATAAACACGGCTCGCGGCTGAAAAACCCGGAAAGCCCGTGCCCTCCGGCCGCGCGTCCGGCTCCCAGCAATTTAGGAAATCCGTATTACATACTCGCCGCCGCTACGTGATCCCCCTTCCCCCCGGTACCTCTACTCCGTCCCTGAGCTAGACGTGGACCTGTTTAGTACGGGCCCGTGATGTGCGCCTGATTGATGCATAGAGTATCCGCTCTTTCGGAAACAATGTGTGTGCGATACAGTTATTCAAAGAAATGGCATTATAGAATTGGCATTACATAATGCGAATAGCTGTCTAGCAGACGTACATACTCAGTATCGTCGTCGTCAGCCATAAAACGCCCACTGCTGGACGAAGGCCTCCCTCTTAATAGAGTGGTGTTGCAATAATCCCCACGCTTGGCAGGCGGTTTGGGGATCGCAGAATGGTCACCACCGTTAATCAAGAGGCCGCTGCTGCCCATCCTCCGGTGGGTCTGGTTGCAGTTTAAGGACGTACTCAGATCCACCAGGACATACTCAGTATACTAGTATAGTATTATATTATCTGTGCTCAGTAGCACAACTTCTGCATTCACTACCAAAACGTGAAAGGTGATTCCAATACGCCGTTGGATTTCTCCTCTGGCCATAATATCTATGCAAGTTTTCCTGTAATGTTTTTCTGGTTCTTCAGTACCTTCAGTAGAGTTTTTTTTTTATATCCGCTTGTAACCTTCGAAAAAGCAGAGAGTTTCGCAACCTTGCTCTGCGAATAATAAATGTGGAATCGAAGCGCATTTTTTTTATGAATGACTGATGCTGTTGGCCTCAGATGGCCTCTACAGCGTCACCGGACTTTAGGCAAGCGCAAATGGCGCTCGACCTAGTTTAGGTTAAAGGCGACTAGCTCAAGGGCACCTCAGACGGTACGAACCTCGGCTTGGCCGTCGCCGGGAGTGGGGTCAGACTTCCCCTGGCACCCCAGAAGGAAGCGCATGGCAAGCACAAGGCATATATACCGAGGCCTCCCCTTCAGCGCGCCACCTTGTCCAGTTTTTTGCCAGTCTTAACTGCTTAGACTGGCAAAAAACAAAAAACAAAAAACCAATTATGCTTAAAATAATTAAATCTCACAAAACCTAAGCAAATAACTAAGTAAGTATTTATTATATTCCACGCGTAGAGCCAAAACCTGTTATTCCAAACTTATGGAATAATTTAATGAATTTCCTAAGTACGGAGTTTTCCGAAGTAGTTTGAGAGTTCGTTCGGTTACAATATTTTAATCGGCTTCTTGGGAATCGTTACCGACTGCCGCCGAGTAACGTGGTCTGTCAGCTGTACCTACTCCTGCAAGCTGCCGTAGTTCCGGGCGAGTGGATCAATGGTTTGGCTACTGTAGCAATATAAATTTTCTGTTGACGCGACGTTTTAAATTATATAAAAAAGCCATTGTTTTCTTTTTCTTTGGGGTCTTTGGCAATATTTCATTATTATTTGTTGGAAAATAAAAATATAAAATAAAGTATTGGGAAATGATTTTGACACGTTAAATTGTTGGTCCCGGTTGTTTGTTCTAGTTTCTATAACAACAACCGTCAGTCATGTCAGAGGCCTTCGGGCAGCACATTAACTCTGACACTAGGGCTGGCCACTCAGCCTATACGAACTTACATACTTTTAATGATTTTGGGCATAATAACGCAATTTTGTAAATAGATATCTAACGGGTCGAAAGTAAATCATCAAAACTGATTGTTTTCATGTATAGAATGAGTGAGTGGCCATTCCTAGTGCTAGCCGGCCTCTTATTCAATATATAATATATACCTCTATAAGACTCTGTTGCTGATAAGACTGACCGAAAATGACAAAAGGTTGACAATACAAGTGATAATTGATGGATTGCTTGTTGGTCAATCAATATTAGTTTCTGCCTGAGAGCTGCCGATGATAATTATGTTAGTACGCATCATCACTCGCGGTAGTGAGCAGTTGCAAAAAGTATTCTGTAAATTATTCTCAAGTGTGAGATCATTTGTATAACTCCCCGGCTAGGTACGACTTCTGACAGGTGTTCCAATTTCCACTTAATCGAGCATTCTCCGTAGCTTGGCAACACCGCTGAACAAAAGATTAGCTCCCACAGCGTGGGATTTAAACTTATATCTAGAGAAGAAGATTTATTTACTTAGGACAAGTACCTAGTTAATATCACAACACAACCGTTTAGACTCTATGAAATATTATCCAATACCTACTCCCCGAAAACAGACTGCGCTCTGAGAGATCTAATAATGTAGGTAACCGTTTCTGTTTTATTTATTGGAATATAAACGTGACACAATATTCACATAATTTGTTAGAATTACGCCGCGGGTACTGGTTGAATCGTATTTTCCTCAAATCTTATTACGTATATGATATTGCGTAATATTCATCGCATGTTATTATTTCTCGCTAATATTATACGGGTGTCATACGGTGTATCGAAAGTTTGTATGTTGTCCCATAAATGAACTTTAACAAAACATGTTTTGTCAATTCGGGAATAAAAATTGAGACCACTCATGTGATACATATACTTACCTACTAAGGGGACTCAATTTCGTATTCGCGAATTTAGCATATCTTATTCTTATGGTTGTTCATGTTGATGGATCAACACACAGATTGTTTTGTTTTGACGGGCAACCCGGCAATACACACTGTGTGGTTGTGTAGTGAAAGCTATGAACATAATCTAAGAGTGAAAGCATCGCGCTTGAGGAGGTTGTGTCATCTGAGAGTATCGTAGCTTTGACAAGTGGAGCGTTCTTGTGTCGAGCGGGCAGCGGGCACCGGCTGTGGGCGGCCGCGGGCAGCGGGCACCGGCTGTGGGCGGCCGCGGGTCGAGGGCGCTCCAGGCCGAGGGCCGAACACGTGAGCCGTGAGGACTCAAGGACGGCTTCAGGTGCTCGGCGTGACGGCCTCATTACCGCCCTGCAACCAACGCACTATAAACTCAAGATATATTATCCGTAAATTTGCTTCGGCGGCTAGTAGTAGTTTGCAGCGAACTGAGAACTCACGACCCGCACATCTTCCTCTCCCATTCTTCCCAAACCCTTTGACCAATTTGTTTCATTTATATTCGAACTTGTTAATTGTATTTACTACTTGATTTAGATCAATGACTTGCTTACAAAATGTCATAAAGATCGGATCAACGGTTCGTAAGTTATAGTCGAACAGATATATTACATACAAATGGAAACTGGTCTCCTTAGATTCAGAGACCTTCGCTTGGCTTCCGTCAATTACTTGAAAAGTTCGCCTCATCTATCAAAATCTCCATAATAACTTCTTATAAAATTCGCAAGATCTCTAATTACATTCTGTCGCTCTAATGTACGACGACTCGACGACCGCTCACCGACGAAATCGCCGCGCGGCTGTGGTCACATCAGAGAGGAATAATACCTGAACACATGAATGAGCTAGCACTGAGATACCATTGAGATTGAGGATACTCAATTTGCCCTGTCCTCACGAAGTAATGTGCGAGTCAATACCTGAATCGAAAATAACAAGCGAGGACGTGGCGAGGTGCGAGAGGAAACAACCCATAACATTATAATGACTATCGTTCTCTACTGGACTTGTACATTTTGTAGAGGCGAGCTCAGCTCGTTCAGCAAGTAGTCGTTGCGTTTGGATCTGACTGCCTGGTTGTACCGTGTATAAAAAACACGGTTTTAAACTATCACGGTTGTTCGTAGTACTGCCGTGTATTATACTCGGGTGACGAGCTACCATACGAGGATTGGGAATCTGTCGCCGAGCACCTAACGATGTGTCTTCACGGTATTCATGTCAATTAACATCATGAGACTTGATGGAGTGACGATATATATCAGCTGGCAGAGAGCTGAAGAACGGGATGACTGGCGTGTCTTGAGAGAAGCCCATCATAGTCCAGCAGTGGACTATGATGGGATCATTATGATGATTAGATGAGCTATGGTCAAACATTTAGTCTGTAAGCCGTACGCGTTCAGTTGTTTAATTCTTATTTGGTTACCCATCTAATACCAATTTAATTAGACTTTTTTTAACAAAGAGTTTCAGCTTCGCTGTGAGTGGTAAAAGTGAATGTTTGTTGGCCCTATTATTATGTAGTGTGCACTTATCTAGATAGTGTATCTGATTCGAGAGTCGGCACGTGTAGGGGAGGCAGAGCTGTGACACGCCACCGACTTAGGTTACCTATTACGAGACTAACAAGCTCTCAGATTTGCCCGCTCTTACCTAAATGAATATAATACGTCTGGCATAATACGAGCTTGGGTCTCTCAGGTTCAAGGTTAGATACTCAGCCGAGAATATCTTGAAACGAAATATGGCATATTAATACTCGCGACCCAGTGCGATAACTTACTGAATAAATAAATAGGTATAGTGCCACTAACTGCGTCGCATCGTTCTCCATTTCAATTCTTTATTCACAGATCTGTCGCTGGAAATCGAGCTCAGCACCTCCGTCAAAAGTTTTGTAAAATAAATACAATTATAAAATAGTTATTGCACATTGGCACTATAACTATCTGGTTTTCATAGTACAAGCTTTGCTCAGTTTGGGGCCAGATGGCGCTGTGTGTAATCTCCACCAATCATCGACAGTGGTCTTTTTCGGTATTTCTATCAATTTTGGGCCTGTCCTACCGATATACCGAAATGGACCGTAAATCTACCGATGTTTGAAAATGTCTAAATAGGGAAAAAAGTGTGGATTTTTAATTGGAAAAATGTTTTTGATATCAAATCTACTGATTTTGCATTTTTTCGTTCGAGATAGCTCTCCCCCCGTCATCAAGTCAAGGATAATATTGGGTTTGGTGCCGTTTTTTTAGATATACCAATATTTCGTCCCATGTCGGCAGCTCCGCTCGCAGTGTCGGGGCCGCGGCCGAACAGGCCCAACTACTCAAACATCGAAAGTATTCACAGCTAAGCGCACTTTATGACTTTGTGGCGCTGGCCGTCGAAACTTTGGGCCCGTGGTCGTCCGACACTAAACAATTTTGTAAAGATTTGGCCAAGAGATTGGTCCTCGCCTCGGGGGACCTCAGAGCTAGCGCATACTTTGCCCAGAGGCTAAGTATTGCCATTAAACGGGGAAATGCAGCCAGCATCCATCCAGACGGCGTTTTTGTTTTATAGGTACAAGGTTTAAAATTAAATAATAATATGTATATATCTTTTTTATTTTTTATTGTAAGTAGTTTATAGTTAGTTTAAATATGTATTTTAAGTTTTGTACATATGTACCTATGATGTAATAATGTAATTGTAAATAAATCTATTATTAGGATGATTAGGATCTATTATTATTATTAGGATAATAATATTTTTTGTACAAATCGAAATATATAACATCATTGTACAAATCTACCAATTTTATTCATAATTCATAATTTATTTATAAATTTTATGTGGCGAATTATTATGGCACTTATAGGGCATATGTACCGATTTTGCATTTCTCGTCGAGAATACTGATCATCGATATCCACAATGATTACTATGTATGTAGATGGACATCCTCCAATATTTATAATAAACAAACTTCTGAGGCCAATACAAGGTATAATAGCATATTTTTGTTTTATTTATACAGGAATACTCACGTTTAATTAAATCGGATACTCCGACTATAGTCGGACAAACAAAAATGTGTTAAAAACACGTCAGTTTTCATTGTAACAGCATAACAATAATCTATCTTAGCTATAGCTATCTTATAAATTTGATCTGTATGTAGTGTATTTCCGATTTAATATCGTATCATAGTCTTGATAGAAAGGTTCCATTATTAATTTCCGCTATAAGGTAATATCATATTACAAACTAAACTTTAACGTTAGTTAATATTATCCTGGCCTCTCTCTAGGCACGCCATTCACTGATCTTCGTATCTGTATGCTTCCAACCACTGCCAGCTGTCTAAACTACGTTTCAGGCCTATGTCCAGTAATGGACTATGATACGATGATGATGATGTTAATAATTACCTGGTGCCTATAACAGCACTCCACTAACAAGTTCCAAAACTCTTCCAAATACAACATGTATGGTGTGTGTGTACTAGTTACATATTTACAGCAGGGTTCTTAACTCCATTACTTATGCATAACTTAGATCTCGAGTTCCGAACTACCCTGTTCCTGTGGAAACACGCGCCGCTTATTTTAGTTATCATAAAGTGCTTTTATCCAACTTATGCTTTTTGGGAGGAGAGCTCCAGAACTAGCTGACATGGCGTGCATTCAGAAATAGCTTCCTATCTCGTGTTTGAATTTTTGGAACTTGCGAGAGACTTCTGTGTTTCGAATTTGACTTTGATATTTCTCGTTATAAAAATATCTTTAATATACAGTAATCTCCTCGTTACAGTTTTATTATATATGTATAGATATAGATGGTATGTTTAATATAATATGCAAACCCTTAGCATGTGAGAGGCGGAAGGGGATATTTATGGCAAGTCTTCGCACCAGATACGAGCCGGAGCGGGAGTCCCCAGCTGTTTCTCTCAGCCTACGCCCTATACGCCGATCAGACTCTTGGCTTCAATGCCCAATAGCTGTTTCAACAAAATCTCGTTATATTTATTTTGTTTATTTGGTATTCTATTAGTATGCTATAAAAGTAAGATTATTGCTTTATATTTAGTTATAGAAAATTATTAAAACGAATAGTTATTGTCGTATAAAATTAAGCCTAGAGAATATGTATAGACCAAGAATTTTAAAACTAGGGACACGGATATCCAAACATTTACCAGCATGTTCTACTAATTAAATAATATACGCCTTCTGTTAAAATCTTTACCATGGCGCATCGTCTAATTACGTATGTCCCATCAACGACCGCTCATCAATGAAGTCGGAGTGTCACTGAGTTCTGTATCAGAGAATGGAGAGGTACCTATATGTGTGTAGGTGTTCACACCTGTGATTTTAATTTCGGAATGTTATATTTATCTTGTCAACAAAGTAGATGAGTCAAAGTATGTAAGTATTATTCCGTGCCTAAGCTCAGTTCCTGTCCGAACCTAAAGTGCTGTAGGTTGTTTGTAGACATTGTTTAGGCGGAACCTCTCTAATATTGTAGACAATATAGACTAAGCAAGGGAGGAGCTACAAAAACGCTTACGCAGCTCTTGGTACACAGATTCGGTTACAGCGAGTACAGCAGCTGTAGCGCCGAGCTACCAGGGCGCCAGCTCCGGTGGGAGCTGTTTCAACAAAAATCGTTGAGCGGCGGATTCGCGGCGGGATTCGTCTCCGTCCAGATGTTCGACGCTTAAGCCACAGTTCACGAATGAGCAACGGCACTCGAAGGAATAAAATATGGGCTTTTATTTCCATTGTTATCGGCTGCCGTCGCTTCCTCCCCTAAACACTCTTTAATACGTCTGCGGCCGGATTTTCGGGTTTCCTAAAGTGATATTTATGTGATCTGGCGTATGTATGGAAATATTCCAAGTTCACGCGGTCGTGTCGACGCCGCGCGGCGGGAGGCTGTGAGACGTCGTATTTATAGCGATATTATAAAACCGAGAGCATCTCGGGAGGCCATTGAACGGCCATCGGGGGCAATTTATAAAATGTATTGTGGAGTGCCGACAGGGCAAGAGGCTAAGTATCGAGCGCAGGGCCGCGTGGGGGGTGCCACTTAGCGTCAGCCCCGGGGGATGCTGCTCCTTTTATTACATAAGCAAGTTCGTGTTTCATAACTCCGTTTACAACCTTTTTACAGCCAGGAAATAAGCTTTTACAGCGAACAATTACCATTTTCTCGAATAATGCGTGTCGATGCAAACGAGATATAATAAAACGGCTGTTTACGAGACGCTGACGTCCTTCGGAACAAACGGCTCCGCTCTGCGAATGATAGCCGGTCATTGCCTTATTATTTATTTCGTATAAGAAGGTTGGCCACAGTATAACTATACCTCCTAAATGTAGAGCAGGTGCGAACGAGTTACAGCAGTACACGCTGACGTTGAGAGTCCCAACAAGTAACGGTGCCCCGTGAGGCTCGGGCGAGCGCACGCTACTAATTCTTCATTGCCCTAATTCCGGCCCTGGCCCGGAGCCAAATTATGCTTAGTCAAGTAAAAATTCGTTTCTTCGCATCATTAATCCTATTATTGACATAATTTGTTAACTTTCTTAATAACTGCTGAGTCAAAGTAACGAAACACGAGCAAATTACGTTTAATATCCGAGCGCTTTTGTGCCTTTTATTCTCTCTCACGCGCGGCTAATTATGTTCTAGCCGCTTTTTACGTTTATTTATTTATCTTTTATTAATACATATACAAAAGGTAGAGTTCCTTTGTTTGCCTCCTAGGATAAACTTGCCTCGCTTTGTAAGAACTCATTCTTTTTTACACTTGTTTCATTTTGCGCTTTGAAAATAAAATCAATAAAATTGAAGTATAAAAGATATTAGTGAAAAAAAAACATAAGGAAAATCAAGTTTAACATAATGAGCATCGAAAAGTTAAAAAACCTTAATTCACAACAGCTACTAAAACATTTTATTAGAAGAGCTTCGCTCGAAACAAGAATAACGACTTGCGAAACTACAAATCAAGTTTATGGAGCGACCGGCGCGAAGTTGCCGGACCTCGTTAAAAGATACTCCGTAATCGGCGCTAAGTATCCGTACTCCGGCAGTAAAGGGTTGGACACACCGACGTAGTAGCGGCGACGGAAACCAAGTTTCAACGTGTTATGTTACGTGTGTAGTTGCAGTGCGCCTATGGAATGAGCTCCCTATCCAAATTCGGCAAGCTCCGTCGAAACTAGTGTTTAAACGAGTTGTGCGTGAACATTATTTAAAATCAGCTCTAGTTTTGTAACCATTTGATCACTCGTATTTATTTATTTATTTATTGCATATATATTTGTTTTTCATATTATATATTGTATATATTTTTGGTTTATTTTATTATCTAATTAATTATTTGTATTTAATTTATTTTTATTGGTCATTTAAATTTATAAGTATAGATATTTTTAGTTATTAGTTCATTGAAATGTAATTACTGTATTTGCTCTTAACTATAATTTATTTTGTGCGCCTACATCCCCATCTCTGTAACCGCGGGGACGACTGGTAGAAAATGCTTTAGCATTAAGTCCTCCTTTTGTACATTAATGTATTTATGTGTGCAATAAAGAATTAAATAAATAAATAATAATATTCTTACTTGTTTATTATTTAATTTCTTTCTATGGCAACCCCTCCCTATTCAGAAGGAGGCCTTCGTCCAATAGTGGACGTCTTGTGGATGATGATGAATTCCTTTCTGTTCTCTTGAAACAGACTCTCTTTATTTTTAACTTATCCAACATTCATTATTTTAAGGTCCAGAATACCGTGCGCCGCTATCTTGCTGGCAAATTTCAGGATTTTTTAGATTCACCGAATAAAATAAAATAAAATCACTGAATCTTGGTTACGAAAAAAACCGTTCGATAGCAGTTTTTTTGTTGAGAATCATATTGCAAAGGTTCAATTATTAAAATATCATGTTGATTTGATAAAGTTTTTTTGCTGTTTAAAACTGAACAGAACATAAATTCGTGCTCAAACTTGGTGCTCAATCGGGTATAACCCAAGCAAACTATTGCGATTATGAACAGTGTTCAGTGTTATAATATACCCAAAAACAAAATGTTCCTCGATTTTATTTTATGTTGCCTAATTTTATGTTTTTTCCGACAGAAATATCAGACTTCCGAGCAATCTTTATCAGATATTTTTTTCTTCCCTAGGCTACGGTGATCGTGACGATATGATATTAGTACGCGTGTGTCCGGTCCTTTACAGCCGGCTCCGAGGGTTGACTGCTGATAAACAGTTGTCCGGCAGCCGGCGGCGGGCGGCGGGCGGTCCGCGGTCGCGGTCGCTATTTGCCTGTCACTTGTTTACATGAATGGCTCCCGGCTGCTCGGCCGCGCTTCCTGCTAACACGGGGTATCACGAACTTTGTAAATTATACGTGTCATTCTACGTATCACATGTATCTACTGAGACTGACGTCCCTGCTGATTTATACTGTTTAATATAGCAACTATTATTATCGTGCTTTAATTTTTATTCCGCACTCATGTTAACCGGACCTGAACAGGGACCTCGGTATGTCCTTAAACTGCAACCAGACCCACGGACGGGCAGCAGCGTTCTCTCGGTTAACGGTGGTGAGCATTCTGCGATCCCCAAGCCGCCTGCCAAGCGTGGGGATTATGGCAACACTCCTCTATTGAGGGGGAGGCCTTCGTCCAGCAGTGGACGTTTTATGACTGGACACACTTATGTTAAAGTTTAGATAAGTTAACAAAGCTCATTCTACGAGGCGAGTAGTGAAGTAAATCAGATTCCGCAGCAAGACAGCGCGGCCTTGCTCCTCCGGGACTCTGGTGCGGTTGTTACGCTCGCCGCCAGGATTGTATCGGTCCTCGGCTTCTCCAGATAATAATAAAAACAAATTGTACAAAGTTTTTATCGAGGGGAACTCTCGCAACGATCGAATGGAGTGTTTGTATTGACTCGCCAATTCTGTTTGCTTTGACAAATGGCCCATAAAATTGTATAGTGTTTGTGTACACATGCGGTGAATAGTCGCAAATAGCTCCGGCGGTACAGAACCACGGGGCAGCCTTCAATAAACGTTTCGAGTGCCGCTCGCTGTTTTTTCTAGTATGCCACTTGTTCACTTTTAGATGAATAGACCCATTTGTGTCAGATATTATTTCTAATAAAATAATAAATGGTGGCCATGTTATTTATTAGAAGTGAGATGGAAATTGAATGCTAAGTATCATTCGGTGAATTCGCTTTCTATCAAATAGATTGAGCATAATGGTATCGAAATAGTTGTTTTTATACAAAGAACTAGAAAACGAAGAGTACAACAAAGGAATCAAAAAAATCGGTTCGAAATTTGACGAGACTTTTCCAGACTTTAAATTAAATCAGTAAGCGTATCTATCTCGTGTATAAAACACGACCGTGTCAGCTGGTGTTCATGTGTGATGGAAGACCTGCAGGCTAATCATGTAACTGTTCGGGATCACGATTTGTCATAATTGTCACCTTGTCACTGTCACAGCTTCGCGGTATCACGGACGGATTTCTCTCGGTATCGTTAACGAACAAATGCATTGATTTCCTAATTATGTGAATCAAATCCGTCGGTCTTTTGGCGTTTCGTCCTGCCCTGCAGGGTCAAATGAGTTTTGGCGGGACAGTGACAAGTGACAATTATGATAAATCACGATCGGAATCGCGATCCCGAACAGTTACATGATTAGCCTGCAGCTGGTAGAGAATTTGTGCATTTACGGCGTTGATTGACCGATTTCGTTCCACGAGGGTCGCCCCGCCCCGCCTCGCCCCGCGCCGCCGCCGTCAGCACAATTGATTTAGTTCTAGGTCAGTGGCGAGCGCTCGACCCGCTCACGCTTGCCTTAGAGCCGGCCCTGATCTCTTGATGCGTATGATTTTATGGTTATTATACATAGGTATTGAATTTTTATCCGCTTTGAGGCGCACCATGATCCTTCGTCCTAGATTTATTATACTAATTACCCGAATTTTATTTAAAAGTTTTCCCCTTAATAGGAAGGGGTTTATGGCAACCCCTCCCTATTAAAGGAGAAGTCTTCGTCCAGCAATGGATATCTTCTGGCTGATGAGTGAACTCGAATTTTATGTAAGTTTTAGCTGCCAATCCGTGATATATCTTAATGTTCCCGAGGTATCACGGAAAGATGTTAGAGTGACAGTGTGGCTGCTGGGCGAACATTTTGCCTTGAGTCATTGTAATTATTGAGAGTTTACGTCACGGAAAGTTAGGTAGTAATATATTAGAGGTGAGCGCGAGATATTAATCCCGCGAGAACAAGATAGACGTACGTATACAGATACCAGCTTTGTCACGCTTACCTCAGATAACAACTAGAGATGAGCAATGAGTCTCCGGCGCTTGTGTGATGAGCACGACACTGTCTTAGTTATATTATTATTCTCTTTTGACAAATTGATAGCTAGACGTTGCCATTCATTCAATTAATTACACATACACACACATATATATATATATATATATATATATATATATATATATATACAAACACACACTTACACACCCTGATAATTAAAAAGGTAATAAATTTTTAAATTTTATATATTTATCTATAGCTCGGAGTCTGAAAACGGATTTCCCTATATATTTTTGATTTCTGTAATTTAAAGTTATTTTTGCAAAGATACCTCTGTCTGGCTATTTTATTTTCTGTAAGGTCGCCATAAAGGTTCCCACAGTACGGGCCTTGAGCCTAGTGTGGGGCCGCAGTATAATCTCTGATTGGATCAATAAATCATTTTAAGTTTATTGTTAATAGGCACACATCTTTTGTATACAAAGTTAATTGTGTTTCAGCAAATAAACTTTTACTTTACTTTACTTTTAATTCAAGGTATTCGAAACTTGTAACTTGAACTGTTTCTCCTAAACGATATCTATCTCTAACTACGCCTATTTATATAAGAGTCCCTAGCAATAGAACAAGGAAACGTGAAAAGCAGAGCTAACAGCAAACTGTTGACAGAGGGAGCCACGGACGCCGTTTGTGCTCATTAGTCGCCGATACGCCGCTGTTGATTTGCGTATCATTTGTGACGCACTCGGCGTACTTCCGCGTACTACAAGCTAACACTATTTCCGCGACGTGATTGCGTACTGGAAACTTTGTTCGAGTTGCTGACAGATACGAGATGATGTTTCGCAATCAGCAATTTGTCCCACTTACATAATGGAAAGACAACATTATTGTTACAGTGATGTTATAAATGCGAAAATAAGCGGTGTATTCGTTCACATTCAGCTTTTTACGCAGAGGTTCGCGTTTGACCTTGTTTCGCTGAAGTATAGAGAAGGTCTAAGATGGAGCTTGTTCGTAAGATTGCACAACCGTGGATTTTGGAAATAATGCTGGTTGCAGAAAATTCCAGACCTGTACAGTATGGATGAAACACGGGTTTTCGAAGCGCTTCGTACACGAGACACGTTACTGCAATAGGAAGAATTTGGCTTCAGTGCTTCAGAACTTTTTCTTTCAGAAAACCGAGCGAGATCATGTCAAGCAGCTTCTGAACGCACTTGGTGAAGTTTTTTATTTTAATTTTTATTTATACGGTCAAGAGACGAGACGAGCAAGACTTTCACCTGGTGGTAAGCGTCACGCCTGCCACTAACAGTTGCAGTGCCAGAATTGTGAACTTGCGAATACAATCCTGCGCCGCTCCTCACCCTGAGATATCAGATGTTAAATCAATCTCTTCATACCTTGTAATTTCTCAGTGAAGTGTCTGTAGCACACAGGTATCGGCATGAAACCTTACTCCTTCGCTCTCGAGGATCTGCAATCTCCTATCAAGCTACATCTGTAAGGACTGAGACAGGTGAGACAGACTGTCCATGACTCACCTGATGGTAGCCATGGGCAGTGTGGTAGAGAACGTAAGCACAGCTAGCTCAAAACAGAATATCATGAAATTCTGTTCATAATTGGACGATACCTACAAACAGAAATTAATTATATATCTGGTTGTGAAATTAAGATCGTAAATTAAGAAAGGAAATTAGGAATCTTAACGTTCTGAATATTCTTTTAGAGATTTAGCAAAAATACACACAAACTAAAATGAAACGGAATACGACCTACATTTGTAATACAAAACGTCTCAAAGGTGATATGAATAATTTGAGCTTGTAGCCTCTGAGAACATTGTAGAACAAAGCACTTTTGTCAGCGAAGTTATGCGCGCTGTGTTGTTTTTACAAGCGAACACGACATTTCCCTTTTGATGAAAATGTTCTGTGATATTCCTCAGTAGAAAACAGGCAATCTCTTTTTGCGTAGAATTTTTTGTAGATGAGCTACGGCGTAGCAAAAGTCTACGCGTAACGTCTCATTATGTCTTTATCTAAACCTACAATTTATGGAGATAGCAGAATCATTTTAATATTATATATTTATAGCCCTTTAATGTTGTTAATGCCACGTGTGGTCACCGAAAAAGTTAAGAACAACCAGGCCAAGTGGTGTAGGCTCGGAATAGTAAAATTGTGTCTATGTTTACTGTGTGTGTATGTGGTTTTTACTCGGCGTATCTTGACATAAGACGGATTAACTATTCTGAGGCGACTCCACATTAAAAAAAATAGGCGGGTGTTTAATTTCGGTCGATCTTTTAAGATCAGTTCAGTACATTTATTAACTTTTCTATGAATACAGCATTATCTGATCCAGTGCCGGCGTAGCTTCTCGTAGCTCCTAGCTACGCGCCGCGCGAGATAGATAGAAACTCGACAGCCATAAAACTCAGTTGGTAGAGGTCTGCCTTCAGAGCTGTAGGGCGTGGGTTCGATCTCCACCCAGGAAAAGCATTTATGTGATGAATATAGAGATGTTTGTTCTGTGTCTGGGTGTAGTATGTATCATAAGTACGTATTTACAAAAAAAACAGTATATAAGTATTTTATCAGCTATCTAGTTTCCATATTAGAAGCTTTGCTTAGAATGGGGCTAGATGGCGATATAAAAAATGTGCTCACCAGAAAGTAAAATGGACAAACAAAAAAAATACCTTAGGAACAAGTGTCGCAACTACAGTGTACAGTGGTGTGTATTGTGTACACTGTAGTAGTGACCAAACTTCCAATAATAAGATTCTGCGCCTATACAAACACGGCGGCCGGTATCATCGCCGGAGCCCGGGGTTGCAGCCCGGGGCCGGCTCACGGCGCTGGAGAAATGAGATTTCACTTCCCGCGCGTTTCACAAATATTACCGGAAAACATTGACTTATAATGTTACTTCGTAAGGCCGAGGCTTAAACATTCCTTGTGAAGTCGTCTCTTCCAACTCACTTGTGTAGGTACGCAATGAAGTCATTTTCTTTCTAGTATGACTCAGTTCCTGTTGGTGCGCAGACTTAGAACTCCAGAGTAGTGATACCTGACTTGTTGCTAAACTGTAACTCTTCTATTTGCGCTGTTGTTACAAAAATGTTGCGCCGTCCACAACTACTAGAGATTCTACTAAAACTCGCGTTCATTTTTAAGAACTTCGTATTGTAACGTACCTGTTAATAGAAGAATACAGGGTTAGTCCTAATCAGTTAGCATCCTTTTAAGGGCACATCAACACAAACAACTTTTACTATTCGTGTTTTTGGCAATACATTTATTCTTATTCTTATTCTTATGGGTCCAACATTGTGATCGCGAAAAAATATCAGCTGTTCCATACAAAAAGTTCATCGACCTTGGGCAAAACAGTTTTTTTTTATTGCGATTTCAATGTTGGCCCCATAGCAAAAATTGTTTGTTTTGATGTACAGAATATGCCCTTACCTGAACAAACCCTGTATACGTTTAAAATCTTCGTCGGTAACATTCAGCCAGATGAAAAAGTACCACTCACTGCACACTGCACACCGTAATAATAGATGTTTTTATAGATTCACACTTTACCAGAACAAACTTGAGTTGGAGTAGGGGAAGAAAAACGATTCCGGGGGTTTCATGTTGTGCTGCGCACTATCTAACAGGTTCACTTTTATTTTTGCCAAATCGAATAATCTTTCTTCTTTTCTTCTGAAGAAGAGTTATTATTACCTATATATAGTAAAGCTAATGAAATACCTGGCCACTCAGCTTATACGAACTTACTTACTTTTTAGTAAAGCCAAGAAGCATTACAGTTTATGAAGTTTTGAAAATTGGCTGTTTCCAATCGTGGAAACGATGGTTCACGAATTAGTATCTGTTGGCAGTAGCCCCTCGGGACATATTATATCCTACAGGCTAGCTGAGAGGTAGTTAGTGCCCACTGAAGAGAGAAGTAAACAGGGGCTTCGCCTTTCTGTGGGTAGCGCCTCCACATACGCTATTAAAAAAAAAACGCGAACATTTATGTAGTTCCCTCTAGATGTTATCCGTCATCAAAATCCAATGGTATTGATTTTTATTTAACATCTATAAGTAAATAAATTTTGAAGTATTCGTTAATATCGCCAGAAAGAGAACCTTTCGGTTGGAATGAGTGACTTTTCGACCGACTTCAAACAAGGAGGTTCTCAATTTGACTGTACGTTTTTTTTTTGTATGTATGTTACGCAATTACTCCGCCAATTTATGAGCTGATTTTAATGTTATTTTTTTGTTTGGTAGGTAATACTGTAGAGGTGGTCCTATATACTTTTAATCGAAATCGGTTTAATAGTTCTAGTAATTTTCATTAGAAAATAAAAAATAATAATAAATAATAATAATAAGCGTAATAGGTTAACTAGGCTCCCATGCCCATACTGTTCACGATTGTACCGACCCTACTGCCTATTCAGTGTCAGGGCCGTTCAATGGCGCTCGCTGTGAGAGTATCGGTTTGACGAACTGGCTCTGTTAAATAAAGCCTGTTCTCTGGGGGAACGTTTCGGGACACAATTGTTTAAGAACATTGAGTAAGTTTCCTTTGTTTTTGCCGGCGAGATTTATCTCTGGACAATTACTCTCCATGGCACTCGCGGATGGGCGGGAGATAAGGTTTTGCTAGTACTTTTCTCTCCTATAGTAGTACTACTTCTGTAATTACAGCTGTTTTTTTGTGGTAAAAATAATACGAAGTAAAAATATTTCAGTTAACAATGTAGGGGTTTTGCCATACTTCACCTGTGCTGTAGTCCATCTGATATCAAGTTAAAACTAGCGATAAGTGTATTTTTATTTTTTTTATTCGTTCAAGTGATGTGACGAGCAAGACTTTCACCTGGCATCACGCCTGCCACTAACAGTAGCAGTGCTGAATTGTGAACTTGCGAATACAATCCTGCGCCGCACTGTACTGTGCTCGTCACCCAGAGATGTTAAATCTCTTCATACCCAGTAATTTGTCTGGTAACATTGCCCTACAAACCGGAACACAGTAATGGTTGCACACTACTGATTGGCGGTTGAATAACTGGCAAAGGAGTGGTACTTCTCCAGGCGGACTCTACAGTAGAGTCCAACCGATACAAAAAAATATTTTCTTAATTTCTGTTGTTTAACAGCCTTACCTAAAATAATCTCGATTCTCTTAGTCACTGCTTAAACTTCTCTGTCTTGTTCTTGCATGTTACACTTCACGTCAGAGAGAAGATGGGAGAGCATCTTAAGCAGTGACTAACGGTAGAAAAGTTTTTTAAGTAAGACTGTATGTGTGTAAATTCATTTTGGTGGGATTATTAGGTTATGAAATTTGTAATATATTAGAATTAATTGTCGCATATAAAATATTGTCTTTTGCGTAAGTGATGGTGTACTCCAAGATGATAAGTATATCTGGCCTGAACTAGAACCATATTTTTCCCCTGAAGATTAAGTTACTTATTATGCAACAGAATGCTTGAGAACACCCAAGACTCCAAAATAGTAATTTGCGTGTAAAGTGCAGATGTTTGTCAGTTAAAGCCCCGGTGGCGCCCCCTGGTGCTGTTTTTGCCACCACTTCCGCGCGCTGCACTGAAACACGACTGTACACGCAGCGAGAAACACAACTTAAATGTAAGCTCTGAGCATGATGCAAGAAACACTACGCCGGAACATTAACACAGACTTCATTTCAGAAGCGACGCTGCAAGGATAACTTTCTGAGCATGAATTTATAGTTGAAACGATTATTTTACCAAATACTTGCTTTGTCCCGCGATATATACACGGGGACATAGTTTTTTTTCGGTATTCTAGTCAATACTCAATTATTTATTCTATGTTCGTCCTCGAGGTTTGTAGACTATGATGGTTTTGTCGAATGATTGGGATCGCGCTGAGTGGCGAGCATAAGAGCATTGGCCGCGGAAGTGGGAGGCAGAAGAGGCCAAATGCCCCCCTAAAATTAAAAGGGGGGGCTCTCCCCGCGTAATAGGGGCCAATATGCCTATCTTTGACTATGGTGGGCTGGTGATGATGGATTGTATTAAATAGCTCTCAATCGGGAGTACAGGGAGGGTTACGCGAGACTGCAATATCAAACTGAAATGAGCTCATTGTACCCGACATATGAACCACTGTTAGTATGGTACTCTTTAATCGCTTAATAATAACTGTTGAGTATGTAACTCATACTGAACAGAATCTATGCAAGCACTAGCTGTACCCCGCGGTTTCATCCGCGATTCCTGGAATAATAAGTAGCCTATGTTTTATTCAAAGGTATTTATTTAGATAGATAGATAGATAGATAGATTAACTCTTTATTGTACACATAAATACATTTATGTACAAAAGGGGGACTTAATGCTAAAGCATTTTCTACCAGTCATCTCCGCGGTTAAAGAGATGGAGATGTAGGAGCACAAAATAATTCATAGTATATGTACCGTAGTAAGTAAGGTATAAGTTACCTCAATACCAAATTTCATTCAAATCTGTTTATCCGTTTCAGCGTGAAGGAGTAACAAACATACACACCAACCGACAAACTTTTCGGTGTAGTCGCTGTTTCCGCATTAAAAATCTTCTGTACTGCGATTCTGTTATGTATGCACTGAACATCTCAAACACAAAGGCAAGTATATTACTGTGCAGTGGCACAGAGTCCTCAATTAAACCGTGCACGTCGACATTTGCGACAAATTTAATTACATTTCACGTAAAAATTCATAATATTAAAGTCCACAAAGTCCAAAGTGCAGAGAGGTCGCAGCGAGCGGCGCGGCGGCTCCAGCGCGCTGTGTCCCGGTGTAACTGTAAGCGGTATCCGCGCTAACGGTAATGCGGGTGTTACCGTTACTTCTAACATCCTCGCTGCCGCGGCGCTCGATAACAACATCTATACTCATTTTGGTACAAGTATTTAGTTAAGATTATCTACGAATTTATAACAAAAAAAGAATACAATTTATATCACTATTGGAAAATTCCTGTTGTCTCCTCTAGGGGATCTACCTGAGCCTGAAATTTTACTTAAGAGAAGTAGTTATACGTCTATTTTGAGACGAAACTCTTCCTTATCGTATACAGCAAGAAACGCAGAGAACACAAGCCAAGTAGCGAAGTGCATTTCCGCGCAAGGGTTTTGAAATTTTCTTCATTATCATCATTGTCAGTCTAAACAGCCCCCTGCAGGGTAAACGTAACTCCCCCCCCCCCCCTGTTAAATGTCAAACTTATATAATTAAGCGAACGGCTTGGTTTGATCGTCGCTTCGTATGTATATGCAGAGGTACTGTATTAACAGAGTGCGAGTCATAATGAATACGACATGTAACATCAGTAACGCCGCTATAACGGACCGCTATATCGGAGTAGTACCGCGACCTATTTGTCGAGGTAATTGGTGTCCTGCTGACGGGTGCGGGGAGGTGCGGGGGCGGCGCGGGGGTGGACTGGCTCATTTGCAAACCAGATTAAAGCTAATGCCTGTTCTATGAATAAAGTAGGTCCGATAGCCCGGGATACAATTTGGGATAACATTTAGGATATGTTTTCAAATTAGCTGCGTTACAAGGTGGTTTTCCAGCGAGAATATGGAACGGTTTGCCAGATTCTGTTTTTCCCGATATGTAGATACAATATGGATATCTGACACACGTCCACAGTTAAAAGGTTTCTTTTGAAATTCGCGAGATATTTTGGGAACAAGCTTAAGAACAGTTCATTTAACTTTTAATGAAATGTTATAGCGCAAGACAAAGATAGATAGCGCCTCTTTATATCGGAGGCTCAGACACACTTCGGGTCGCTACGGCTATAAAGTAAGTAAGTAAAATGTTGTATCACAATGGTTCATTTTAGCTTTAAAATTAATAAAAAACAAATTCGGACCAGGCTTTGTAAAGATGTAGAGTGAGGTCATCATCCAAAACAAACAACTTGTTAAATAGATTACATATTGTTCGTGACCGATAAAAGCTTACTTTCAGACATAAGTAGTATTATCTGTGATAATATGTTTTTCTTTCACGTATTCTCTGATCCACTGCGAGACGACTGCGCGCGCCGGCTACCAGCCCCTGCAGGGGCAGGGGTCAACAAGAATGAGTTATTGTTTCTCAGTTGCTGAAACATATACGGCCTTACTTAAAAAAACTTCTCAACTGTTAGTCTCTCTGACGTGAAGTTGCACGTGCTAGAAAAGGACAGAGAAGTTTAAGTAGTGACTAAGAGAATCGAGATTATTTTAGGTAAGGCCGGTAATGATGATGAACATGTTCTATGTTTGAGCGCCAACTCACCTGATGGTAAGCGCCGTTGCAGACGACCTTTGACTGTGTTTATATCTGTTTATAATAATTATCATTTGTTTGTAACTGACATAATTATAATATTACATAAAATATAATATATAGTACTACGTAGGTACCTGCAGATGATTTTTCTATGGTTAATCTTCTGTAGTACTATTATGTTTCTATGATAATTATGTAGTGTGGTGTGTTTCGCAAAGAAAAATTATAGTAACAGAACTGCTCTTTTTGGGACACCCATTCCAATTCTAGCCGGACGGAACCAAGCTTGTTGGCCAATGCTAGGGACCCGTACCTAGTGCCTTGTAGCGAAAAGGAAAATAAAATCCAAAAATCGCTTCAGCAGGGGATTGCCTGAGGAGATTTCTGTACCAAGCCAAAATATTAGTAAATATTATTACGCTGCGGTTCCATATTCAAACTCGATCGTAATCGTTCCATGCGAGGTTACGTGAATTATTTCCAGCCAGTGAGCGCTCGCCGCCATTCATTTGTTTTTGGCAACGATTAATGATTCCAATAAAACTGATTTTGGAACCAAAACTGACGCGTTACACACGTGCTTAATGGACGTTGACTAATAACATAATTTACAATATTGGCACTAACTACATATTTACTACATAAAGGAGCTCGTGAGTAAGACAATTTTCCAGCAATTATAGAGCTTGCAACAAATAATTACTGGTTCTCGAGATTAATGTTTTATTTAGAATAACCGAAGCTACTCGCACAGTGTGACCGACATATCCGAAAACGTAAGCGAAGGAGCAACTATCGCATTTTCTGAACAATACCGACAGCTTTTCGTGGAACATTTTAGTTCCAGATTTGGCCAACCCTACTAAGTTAGTAGAGGTATTTTTTATGATGTATGTGTTCGCCTTTGACCTTGTCTCGCCGAGGCGTAGACAAGGTCTAACGTAGAGCACGCCTGCCCAGAAGATACCTAGAAAACGTAAAACCGCGCCGGCTTTGCAATCTCTCCTGCCAACTAGCGCCTTGCCGTACTTGTGGTCTCTCTGCTCTGTAGTTATAACGCGCTGTTACACTAACACACTCACAAGGTCGACTCGTCTGCCTGCTGTCTGTTAATAACCGTCTGCTTCAATAATATTGTTCTGACCATTGATTTTATTATTTTGTAAGGATTAGGCTCATGAAACATCCCTCAGTGGTTTGCAACTGTATATGAGTACATATACATTCCTCCCCGTAGTGAACTTATAGACTACTGTAATTGCGACTACTAGATAGTTGTATGATTGTAGCGTGCGGTGACACTGTAACGTACGGTGACGCTGTAACGTGTGGTGCAGCTGTAACGTGCGGTGACGCTGTAACGTGCGGTGACGCTGTAACGTGCGGTGAAGCTGTAACGTGCGGTGACGCTGTAACGTGCGGTGAAGCTGTAACGTGCGGTGACGCTGTAACGTGCGGTGACGCTCCAGTGATGGCTGAATTTAAAGGCCGTACGGCCATCAGCAATAGGAAATAAAAAATAGTGTGACCTCGATATATGTATAATATATGCTATTTATATATATTAAGGATTTATATATATTGTGTTCCAATACATTGGAACATGTCCTTAATTTTAAAATCTTTGGATTTTCTGTTCAAATATTTTGGTATGAAATAATAATAATAATGTTTCAAAGTAAGTTAGAGGTTATCCTAAAGTAAAATCTGTCAAGTTTAATTTAAATCATATCTCTTTATTTAACGCGCACAATCTGGATTCAATACTTAATTAAGTTAAAGTATCTCTGGAAAGTTTCGGCTAAGTGAACATCTACGCGGTGATTAGTAACTACTTTCTAACATCGATTGTCTGCGAAGAGATTTCGAAAGCTCAACTAAAATAAAGATACTTTTATAGACTTAAAACCCTTTTTGTACGAGATTGTTAAGATAGAATAGCTTAGTATTGTCCAAATACTTTAAGATATTACTACACAAAAACAGTTGGATTATCTGACTGATGAAAGTTAGGCATTATTAAGTCTTCTCCGTAGGAAGTCATCTATATAGGTCAACACCACTCTGCTACTATCCTACTATACAGGGTTAGTTCTAATCAGTTAGCATCCTTTAAAGGTCATATTCTGTACATCAAAACAAACATCATTTACTATGGGGCCAACATTGAAATCGCGAAAAAAATATCAGCTGTTCCATACAAAAAGTTCATCGACCTTGGGCAAAATTTATGAAACAGCTGTTTTTTTAGATGCTAACTGATTAGAATTAAAAGTATTTTTTTATTTTTTTATTTAGCCAGCTCGTGACCACGGCCATTGGAACATGGTCGAAACGTCAAAGTAAATAAAAATAAATTTATTTGTGCGCGATTAAGTCCCGGTTATAAACATAATTATGATTAGAATTAACCATGTATTATTAATGCGATTTTTTGTCGTTGTGTGTGTATGTTATTCCTGCACGCTGAAACTGTTGAACGGATTTGGACGAAATTTGTTATAGAGGTAGCTTTTGTGGTCAGCCAAAAGACATCTATTGTTGGACGAAGGCCTTTCCCTAACTTGTATCGCGGTCGAGGCCGCGGGGCGCAGCAGTGGTACGTGATGAACTGCCAACTAGAACAGTAGTGTCCGGTTTGAAGGTTACTGTAGCTTCTAAAATAACAGGAATACGGAGACTCATCATCGAATAGAGCGCCATTGTAGTGATTTCATGAATTTTATTTCGTTACGCACTGGTCTGGGGTCTTATTTATGAATAGTACTCAACGTTGCGATTGCGAGGGGAGTCGATCTTCGAACGATATTGAACCTTATTTTAAACAATATCGTACGGAGGTCGGTTCCGATTGCAACTCGCAACAACAACGTGCGCAACTCTTGCGTACGGTTTGATAATAAGGCCCCTGGGGCGGCTTCAAAGGTATTTTATTCGCAGATGTTATCTCTTAACATCATCTGCGTTACCTTGTTGTACTTGTTGTAAGTGTACATACGCGGCGTTTTTTATGGTATCAAGTAGTGATGCAAGCAACACGCTCTCCTGGTGATAAGAAATAGGGTGTACCCATTACCATTGTTGTACCATTACCAATAATCAAGTAACAAGTACTCTTGAGGAGATCACGTAATAGTTTGAAGTCGGTTGTTTGTCATAATACGAATGTTGAGTTAGAATTTGAATTATTGATCACTGCTGATCCTTGCCAAGGTCGGCAGCATATTGTGTTTGCGTCGTGTGGTGCTCCGACGAACAAGACACCGTACCCGTGTTTCGGCAATAATTAAAAACCTCGTTTGCAACCACTTTTATTCTCCTTTGGCGCGTACTACAGAAAATTGTTCCAAGTAACAGACGTGTTACTTCAGCATCTACCTAATTAAACGAGAATTTCGACACAATTAAAATATTTACGCAACGCTAAACACGTGGAAGTTTAAAGCATACATCATTCACCTGCCATCCTTCCAGGGGCCCAGAAAGAGGCTGGCGACGTTCAAACGAAACTAAGCTCTCTATGGAACGTGGTAGGGCTGAGAACGTGTGGTAGTGGTTGTAATTGGATCATGAATCCTATTTAATACAGGGTCGTGTAACGTCGCCGGCTCTAGGCGGGTTGTTTGGCGGAATTAGCATACACATTATGTCACACTCTTTCATTCACCCTCGAGTTATTATTACGGGGGGTAAGTGCTGGAGCTCGCGCGGCGGCTGGAGTACCTGTACTGTACCAACTTACACAACAGGATGTAATAAAACACGAGTTGAGTACGAGTCCAACTCGCGCCTCAAGGGTCCCGTACCACAAAATCTCGTGTTTACTAAAAAACCTGTTTCGTATTCGCCGGCTCTTTTTATTTGTTAACATTTATTTACGTTTACACCAAATTAATAGATAACTGTATTACCGATTTTATATGCATGAAGTGAAGAGACGAGCAAGATGTTCGCCTAGTGGTAAGCGTCACGCTTGCTCATAACAGAAGCAGTGCCATATCTGGGAACTTGCGAACAAAACCACATGCCAACCTTCGCTGCGCTCGTCACCCTGAGAAAATAGATGTCAAATCTCTTCATGCCCAGTAATTTATCTGGTAATATTATATTCTGCAATTAAGTCCTACCACTCCAAGACCGCCGTTTACAAGATTACCGTTCAGACTTAGTTTTACCGTTTAATGGAAAAACACAAAAACGTATTTTGATTTCCCACTGATATTAATTTTTGGTTAAACAATCCGCCGTAATAACATACACTGTACACACACTAAAAAACACTGTAAAATTTAAACCTGTTTGCTTAGAGTTCAAGAGAAATATCACTTCGATGGTAGGATATAAGATTGCGTAGCATTAGTAATAAGGGCTCGCTGGACACTCAGGGTACGGAACCCAAAAAAGTTTCACAGGCTAAGTATGAGTCGTAAACGAGAAGACTCATGTATAATATGTGTTTTGTTCGTAATTCTTTAGATTTACCGCTTTTTTTCAGGTGAAGAGGAACTCGAAATTTTTTAATGCATATTTTAGATGTAAAACATGGTATTACTAAAGTGGTTAGTACGACAGGAAAAAATAGGTACTCTTTGAAAGACTCTGCGTGTGTACACAACAGCAATAAAATCCTTTCATGTGTTACCGAGCAGATTAAAAACAAACACGTTCACATCCTAACTTCACTCACAGAACGGAGTGTATCCTAAAATTTCAGAGCTTTCATACTTATTCGTTTCGTAGAGTCAACAGGCGCGGAGCTGGGAATATAACTTAAACTTTTCCGAGTTCGGAGTTCCAAGTTCAGAGGGAATTTAAGTGTGTTTACCGCGAAGTTTACCATCTGCTGCCAACGCTGGATCCACTCACTCACTCGCGGCGAGCAGGGAATCTACAGAGATACGGCTTTACTGTGTCAGCTACGTTACCGTTTGGTTTTGTTTATACCTACATTAACAGACTAGTTAGAAGCAACTCACCTCAAATTCGTGAAGTTGTGGGTTATCCAGAGCCTACTATAAATGATACTACTACTTTCCTTTGAAGAAAACATCGCGAGGAAACTGCACGATTAGAAATTCGACGATGTAGGTGTACTTAGGCAACCCACACCGAGCTTGCTTGTTAGCATATTACCACACCCACTTATTAGTAGGATAGATTCAAAAGTGGTAAAAGGTCTATCAATCATAAAAATAACCCTTCTCTTACAGTTGAGTTCTTACGATGACCGACAACCTACATGTGGTGAAGTAGCTACATAAAGATTTTTGATCTGGTGATTTGTTTTTCTGCTCATGTAAACCTCGATCCTAGGAAGGCATTTCGCTCCCGCTTTGGAGTCACGTGAACTCTACAGCCGGGAGTAAAGAGTGTTGGTGGCCGCCCGCCGCGCCTGTCGCTCCGCCTCGCGCCGCGCATGCGGCCCTGTCCCACGATGTGCACTACACTTGTACTGCAAGCCTACACACATAGTTAGTGTAAAAATTCAGTCCCAATAATTGTATTTGTAGTTTGTCTCCCAGCACAGTGGGCGTGTAGCGTGTAGCCGGGCCCCACGGAGTGGAGTCCACACCCACCGCAGCTCACAGCACTTGCCGCCGCCTCCCAGCATAGCGGGCGTGTAGCGTGTAGCTGGGCCCCGCAGAGTGGAGTCCACATCTAGCGCAGCTCACAGCACTCGCCGCCGCCTCCCAGCATAGCGGGCGTGTAGCGTGTAGCTGGGCCCCGCAGAGTGGAGTCCACATCTAGCGCAGCTCACAGCACTCGCCGCCGCTTCCCAGCATAGCGGGCGTGTAGCGTGTAGCTGGGCCCCGCAGAGTGGAGTCCACATCTAGCGCAGCTCCCAGCAGTCGCCGCCGCCTCCCAGCATAGCGGGCGTGTAGCGTGTAGCTGGGCCCCGCAGAGTGGAGTCCACATTTAGCACAGCTTACAGCACTCGCCGTCGCCTCCCAGCGTAGCGGGCGTGTAGCGTGTAGCCGGGCCCCGCAGAGTGGAGTCCACATCTAGCACAGCTCACAGCACTCGCCGTCGCCTCCCAGCATAGCGGGCGTGTAGCGTGTAGCTGGGACCCGCAGAGTGGAGTCCACATCTAGCGCAGCTCACAGCACTCGCCGTCGCCTCCCAGCATAGCGGGCGTGTAGCGTGTAGCTGGGCCCCGCAGAGTGGAGTCCACATCTAGCGCAGCTCACAGCACTCGCCGCCGCTTCCCAGCATAGCGGGCGTGTAGCGTGTAGCTGGGCCCCGCAGAGTGGAGTCCACATCTAGCGCAGCTCACAGCACTCGCCGCCGCTTCCCAGCATAGCGGGCGTGTAGCGTGTAGCTGGGCCCCGCAGAGTGGAGTCCACATCTAGCGCAGCTCACAGCACTCGCCGCCGCTTCCCAGCATAGCGGGCGTGTAGCGTGTAGCCGGGCCCCGCGGAGTGGAGTCCACACCCACCGCAGCTCACAGCACTTGCCGCCGCCTCCCAGCATAGCGGGCGTGTAGCGTGTAGCTGGGCCCCGCAGAGTGGAGTCCACATCTAGCGCAGCTCACAGCACTCGCCGCCGCTTCCCAGCATAGCGGGCGTGTAGCGTGTAGCTGGGCCCCGCAGAGTGGAGTCCACATCTAGCGCAGCTCACAGCACTCGCCGCCGCTTCCCAGCATAGCGGGCGTGTAGCGTGTAGCTGGGCCCCGCAGAGTGGAGTCCACATCTAGCGCAGCTCCCAGCAGTCGCCGCCGCCTCCCAGCATAGCGGGCGTGTAGCGTGTAGCTGGGCCCCGAAGAGTGGAGTCCACATCTAGCACAGCTCACAGCACTCGCCGTCGCCTCCCAGCGTAGCGGGCGTGTAGCGTGTAGCCGGGCCCCGCAGAGTGGAGTCCACATCTAGCACAGCTCACAGCACTCGCCGTCGCCTCCCAGCGTAGCGGGCGTGTAGCGTGTAGCCGGGCCCCGCAGAGTGGAGTCCACATCTAGCACAGCTCACAGCACTCGCCGTCGCCTCCCAGCGTAGCGGGCGTGTAGCGTGTAGCCGGGCCCCGCAGAGTGGAGTCCACATCTAGCGCAGCTCCCAGCAGTCGCCGCCGCCTCCCAGCATAGCGGGCGTGTAGCGTGTAGCCGGGCCCCGCGGAGTGGAGTCCACACCCACCGCAGCTCACAGCACTTGCCGCCGCCTCCCAGCATAGCGGGCGTGTAGCGTGTAGCTGGGCCCCGCAGAGTGGAGTCCACATCTAGCGCAGCTCACAGCACTCGCCGCCGCTTCCCAGCATAGCGGGCGTGTAGCGTGTAGCTGGGCCCCGCAGAGTGGAGTCCACATCTAGCGCAGCTCACAGCACTCGCCGCCGCTTCCTAGCATAGCGGGCGTGTAGCGTGTAGCTGGGCCCCGCAGAGTGGAGTCCACATCTAGCGCAGCTCCCAGCAGTCGCCGCCGCCTCCCAGCATAGCGGGCGTGTAGCGTGTAGCTGGGCCCCGCAGAGTGGAGTCCACATCTAGCACAGCTCACAGCACTCGCCGTCGCCTCCCAGCGTAGCGGGCGTGTAGCGTGTAGCCGGGCCCCGCAGAGTGGAGTCCACATCTAGCACAGCTCACAGCACTCGCCGTCGCCTCCCAGCGTAGCGGGCGTGTAGCGTGTAGCTGGGACCCGCAGAGTGGAGTCCACATCTAGCGCAGCTCACAGCACTCGCCGTCGCCTCCCAGCATAGCGGGCGTGTAGCGTGTAGCTGGGCCCCGCAGAGTGGAGTCCACATCTAGCGCAGCTCCCAGCAGTCGCCGCCGCCTCCCAGCATAGCGGGCGTGTAGCGTGTAGCCGGGCCCCGCAGAGTGGAGTCCACATCTAGCACAGCTCACAGCACTCGCCGTCGCCTCCCAGCATAGCGGGCGTGTAGCGTGTAGCTGGGACCCGCAGAGTGGAGTCCACATCTAGCGCAGCTCACAGCACTCGCCGTCGCCTCCCAGCATAGCGGGCGTGTAGCGTGTAGCTGGGCCCCGCAGAGTGGAGTCCACATCTAGCGCAGCTCCCAGCAGTCGCCGCCGCCTCCCAGCATAGCGGGCGTGTAGCGTGTAGCTGGGCCCCGCAGAGTGGAGTCCACATCTAGCACAGCTCACAGCACTCGCCGTCGCCTCCCAGCGTAGCGGGCGTGTAGCGTGTAGCCGGGCCCCGCAGAGTGGAGTCCACATCTAGCACAGCTCACAGCACTCGCCGTCGCCTCCCAGCGTAGCGGGCGTGTAGCGTGTAGCCGGGCCCCGCAGAGTGGAGTCCACATCTAGCACAGCTCACAGCACTCGCCGTCGCCTCCCAGCGTAGCGGGCGTGTAGCGTGTAGCCGGGCCCCGCAGAGTGGAGTCCACATCTAGCGCAGCTCCCAGCAGTCGCCGCCGCCTCCCAGCATAGCGGGCGTGTAGCGTGTAGCTGGTCCCCGCGGAGTAGAGTCCACATCCACCGCAGTTTTATACTATGGTATCTGTGTTATCACTGTAGTAGATTTACTTTATGTGGCCGGTCTTAATTACCGAGGGTTGTTCGAGACAACACTCAACGCTGAAACATAATCGCGGGGCTTAAACATACAAATTTCGAAAGCTTAAATGCTCTCTGACACTTTGTTTGGCTACTTAGCCTCGCTCGCAACTTCTAATTACAGTTAGAAGTTTCTAACCTCTACCTATTTCTACCTATTGTTTAACAGACTTTTTTATTATTAGTAATACAGTTCGGCGACACGTATCTATATGCCCACAGAATAATTTACCAACGTCAAAACAGTAACTTCCTTATCGGCCCATAAATAAAGTTCCCGCAGTGTATTTGAAAAATCTGTTCCCCGGTCGCGACTCGCGGCTCCCCGCTCCCCGCTCCCGACTCCCGACTCCCGACTCCCGGCTCCCGACTCCCGGCTCCCGACATCCGGCAAAGAGACTCCATTACGCATGCACATCTCTTTATTATTTGTCGGTGGCTCGTAACTGGTAGTTCATAAACATGTAATTTGCGGCGCCGGGCGGATGGGCCGGGGTTCCCTGCTCACAGTCCGCTATAAAGGGTATCATTATATATTTTAATTTTATTATTTTTATAGGTTCGTAATAATTTTAATTTGATAGTATGTGTAATTGCTAATGCGTACATATTAATAAATAAATAAATATTATAAAGTTATAACTGCCGGCGAATGCTATTGTCTGCAGTTCTTCGATGTGGAGCCTAGACTAGGAGCTAAGGCATACCTATACATACATATAGCCAGGACGGCTATATGTATGTATAGGTATGCCTTATTATTATCCTATATAGCTAACCCCTGAAACTGTTTTGTGGGAAATACACGTATTTTTTTGGTAAACACAATGTATTCAATTTTGGTGTTCAATTTTGTGTATTCAATTCAAAAAGTGTTTTTTATAGTAAAATCTTCATCTCACTTGCAGTGTCATCAAATAAATAAAATGAATATTGGTGGACATTTTACACGCAGCGCAATCTAGCCCCATACTAAGCAAAAGCTTGATTACTGGTTGTTCTATCTAAAATATTTTTGTGTTCGTTCTATTTTCTTTGGTGGTCGGAAAAATTGGTACGTCAACCAACTTTTTCACTAATTTGCCGTTTTTTCTTATGGCTGAACTGACTGATATTAATCAGGAACAAATCAAACATAATCACTTAAATAAATCCTGGACCTGGGTATGTTCTAAAACTGCATCCGGTACCACCGGAGGACGGGCAGCAGCGTCGTCTGGGTTAACGGTGGTGAGCATTCTTCGATCCCCAAGCCGCCTGCCAAGCCTGGGGATTATGGCAATCCCTCCTTATTAAGGAGGAGGCCTTCGTCCAGCAGCAGTGGACGTTTCCTGGCTGATAATGATAATGAATTAAATAAAACAATTTATCCTAATTATAAACATGCCTAAAGTAATGTCTTCAAATACAAACCTACAGCGCGTAAAAACTGAATTTAACTTTGACGACGTATACGAATAAAAAAAATACTTTGTGCCCTATTCTGTGTATGTAACCTGTTTAGAAATATATTTTTTATTATTGAATATTAAACCAACCAACATCATCAACCAACATCGCTCGAAGAACTGAGAACCGATGGGGAAGAAAGGTTCTTGAGTGGCGACTGCGACCCGGAAGACGCAGCGTAGGCGCGGCCTCCCACTAGGTGGACCGACGACATTGTAAAAGTCGCGGGCAACCGGTGGATGCAAATGGCAGGTTGTCGTACAGTGTGGCGGTCTAAGGGGAGGCCTTCGGTCAGCAGTGGACGTCTCCGGGCTGATGATGTAACCAACCTACTTCTATATTATTTGTAGTTACAGATACAGTGATGCGTTGACTTTGTATTAAAGTAAATGACTCATAAAAAATGATGAGACACCGCCGTCTCCCGGCGGCTCCACCTCCACCGGACGCCGCGCCAGGCTCGGGAAGCGGCCGGAATTACCCGGAACATAACTTTATGATCTATGATACGTGCGGGGCGGGGGCGAACCTAGGACGGGGGGGAAGGGGGAGATAAAGGCTTTGAGATAGGAATGTACGAAGATAAAGTCCACGCCATACTATACGCGACCGCTCTGAATTGTGACTCATAGCGTTGCTTTGCTGCAAGCGTGGCTGGCACGACTTGAACCATGCGGTTTGGTTTAATTGGAGCGGGTATACTATTTGGCACCAATGTTGCCTTGCGGGGCAGCCCGCCGGCGACAGGGTGCGGTGATGTACCGCGCGGGGTGAGCTGCCTCACAATACATTATTGGAGAACACAGACGTCAGATGTGTTTGATATCATACGGGCACGAGTAAAATAACGCATTGAGAAACGTTCTCATCTTTTTGTAAATTTCTGTTTGTCTGTCCGTGCAACATGCGCACGCACACGCACATTACACACGCTTCTTGTTGTATGCGCGCGTAATGTCTCATCTCTTTATAAATATAGAGGTTTTTATTATAAGACTAATTATTTATTAATCCCATCAATATTATGTTGATAAGTAAGTCAGGTGTTTCGGTTAGAAGCGCCCATGCTCATGCTTTGTACACTCACTCATCAACCAGAAGACGTCCACTGCCGGACGATAAGGCCTCTCCCTTAATAATAAGAGGATGCCATAATCCCCACGCTTGGGGATCGCAGCACGCGATTTTTTTGCGATTTTTCAACCGGCTGATCAAACCACGCGGTCGAACCACATGGCCACAGCCAGTTTTACTACTTACGTTTGATAACGATACTTTTTTGGTTAGTCCTCGTTCCCATCATGTAACCGTAAGATATCACACCTTCGCAGTATCCGAGCATCCTGTACGTACGCGGGCGCGGTTTAGGGTCCTAAAGCCGGCGGCAGACAAGCGAGGTTACATTAAAGTACATTAAGTACACGTAAAAGTCAAAGTGTTGCCTTTATGAACCGAGAGAGATTCGAGATACACTCCCCGAGGGAAAATAAAATAGAGATTTACGTGTTGCAAAAAGTTGTACATTTTATAGATCATTCTTTTGATGTCTGCGTTGCAAGAACCGAACCTACTCAGCCACTGGCCGCTATATGTGTTGTGCGTCCATTCGTAAATAAATTATTTACGACAGACTTTTATTTAAGTAGATGCCGTAAGTCAACATAAATTGCGTGTCACCTTTTGTATCGCAAACCTGCAGCGCGAGTACCGTTCTTGACGATCGTTATATTTGACATTTAAATCGGTATAATTCGATAAAATTCGTTATATTCTCAAATTCGTCTAAGTAAATCTGCTATACCGACACGTCACATTTAGCGACATACGGTACTCGCGCTGCTGATAGTTCGGAGTTGAGTACTAAATTACTTTGACACGCTTGGTATTTATGACGGTTTGACATGGTTTAGTGGTCTACTTCAATACGCTAACGCAAAACAATTGCATTGTTTGTATAGAATTGAAAGTATGAAGGAACTCTACAGTAACCAGTGGAATAATAAAATAATAATAATAAATATCATTTTTCACACAGCGCCATCTAGCCCCAAACTAAGCAAAGCTTGTAATATGAAAACCAGATAGCTGATAGAATACTTAAATACTTTTTTTGTAAATACATACTTGTAATACATATTACACCCAGACACAGAACAAACATCTATGTTCGTCACATAAATGTTTGCCCTGGTTATTTAGTTCACTTAGAGAGAAGACAAATGCGAAATGATAGTTAGTTCTAATAACCGTAATGGCTCCAGGGCACGTGTGTAGCTGCCAGCACAGAGCGGCGCGGTAGTGCGTCACAGCCTGAGGCTCAATTATTTCATTACCTTAGCCGCCTCTTCTAATTCATTAACATGCAATATTGGAGCGCCTCACTCTACTGCCATCTCAGTTTACCTACCTCCTCAGCCCTCCTCAGCCCTCCTCAGCCCTCCTCAGCCCTCCTCAACCCTGCTCACCTTGACTTGCTTTATTTTAACCTCCTTCCTGTACAGAACATTACCTATCATCTTGGCCCAGGCTTCCTTAGTATCAGAGAAGCTGTGATCACCTGTAATAATAGTTATTTACAACATATTTACTCAAAAAATGCATTTACGAAACCTGTATAGTGTATACATCGTTCGAAAGTTGATCATTACGCACCATAAAATGGAGCGTGCGGTAACATAGGACTCTTAACTAAGCGTGTGGTAAACATGTTTTACCGCACGCCTAGTAGTATAGAGCCGTGCGTATCCTTTAAGGTAATTTTTAATTTCTTTTAAAATATATAACACTTGGTGTATTCCACCAAGGAGTTTTACATTACGAGAATAAATAAGCTGAATGATCGAACCTCCTTCGAAGCGCTTTTGCTGAATACGTTTGTCTTACTTTAATACTACAGCGAAAATGAAGCGAAAGATGTAGTTCTAATTTTCATCATACGCACGTGGAGTCATTTTGAAATTCGCGCCATTTTCATATTAGAAATATCAAAGTTTTTTTCTCCTTGCCTCCTAGGAGGATTATGGCATCGCACTTTGTGCATTTGCCAGTGTCAAGTATTTAGTTGAGTCTGTCTGTCTGTTATTTATAAACGAAATAATAAAGTTTGTTTCATTATTTTCTCGCAAATGTGTTGTAAAATTTTGTATGAATCTCGTGCGAAATTAGTTTTTACAATGGAGTAGACGAATGTAAGCCCGAAACGAAGTCGAGGGCTTACCATGTCACGAGTTACCACACCAGTATCATAAATAACTATTACAGCACATGGCTCACTCCTCACTAGACCTCGACCCACGTCTTGTAGGTAGTTTTCGATTGGCTGAGTCGATAAACTGTATTTTCAACCAGTTTTTTTATCCTCAACAAATTAACAGTTATAGAAAACTGGTTAAAAAATAAATAAATTATGGTTAATTAATAAATTTTAAGTACATTTAAAATATTTTTTACTGAAATGCACCTATTTAATGTAAATAAAAACCTCACTTGTAACCTTTTTATTGTTCATTTCAATAACTCTCATCGACTTTTTAATTAAATATTTATACATTTTAAAGAGCGTTCACATAAGGAAGCTCGTTCCACTGGAATTTTGGATTTCAGTGAACTCATGTGTACTCAGCAGCAGCATCTCTAATAAGCGCTCTTACTCTGATAAGATAAAAAGATTTCCCCGATAAGCTGCAGAGCTGAGAGCTCCCAAGAAAGCTAACTTGATAAGGTGCCTGGCAAACAGCATCGCGTCGACAACGAAATAACTAAACGCACAACATTGGAGTGTGAAACCTACAACGTGTGTCGTACGACTGGGATTCGAATAACAAACGTCACACCTAAATAATATCACTTGTTAGGAAAGTGCTTTAAGAGAAAGTGACGTGTCTTCATTAATTTAAGCAGCGTCTTTATCGGTCAGTCTGTGTAGTTAATATCAACGGAGTATAGAACTGACTAGCTGATGCGGTCAG